>CM070873.1:192690603-193248103 GCA_036365515.1 Torymus aiolomorphi
TCCCCCTCACTCTCTCCCTCTGTACCAAAAACTTTAATGAGAGCTTAAATATTTTTTCAAAACAATCAACACGTTCTTTAAAAAACTAATTTTTTAAATATATTCTATCAACACCACTTGTCTATAGTCCTTTTATTTATTCTGATCTCATATATTCAATAACCACTCTCTACAAATGGTAAGAATTTTTTTCATGATTGTACCAATAATAATATTGTTAATATAAAACTTTCTACGAAAGTATAAAATAAGGCAAGTATAGACGTTTTCTCTGTATAATCTATAAAATAATAATATTTATGTTTTTTTAAAAGAAATCAAATAAATACCAGTGAAAAAGTCTTTTACTTCTTTGAGTCATTGTATGCTGAACAAATTATATGTAAGTAAGTACATTCAAATTGTTCATTGCAAATCAAACAAATGAAAGTTGTGAAATCAATTAGCGATAGTCAAGTAATGCAAACAACTCTCGGAAACAACTGTATGACTATTCTCAGAAATGTACTAAAATTTTTTCATCCTTCTATACAAATTAAACACAAGAAAGTACTGAAATCAATTTATTGTAGTCAAGTACCCATAAGTTAACTTGACTGAATAATACAACTTTTCGTAACTACTTAAAAATATTCAGTTAGCGGGCATAATGTACTACTTAACGCCTAACAGGCGTAATAGCTCCCATACTCCTACCAAACTTTATAGAACCTACGCACTTTACGCCTGTGTGGGCGAAAATTATTTTAGTTATATAACTACTATGCCTTCTTCTTATTTCTAAAATTCATAAGAATTTTATCAGATATTTACGAAAAGTCAAAGCCTATATAAAAAAATTACATAGTTACCACCACATCTCTATTTTTCACTGATCTTTCTCAATTTTGAAATTTCTATAATATTACGTATCTTGGGAGGACAATAGAAGTCTATAGAGCTGCTCTAGCAGGGGTGGTCCTCCAATCTCCCATACATACTTGGCAGGCCCGACGGTTTGCAGTTTAAGGTCTAGACATGGTCATTTTCATATAAATATTCATATATTTAAAGATCAGATAAAATGTATAAATGCCCTGGTAGAAAATTAACCATAAGTTGGCCAGAATATGCTTAATCAGCATATGGCTTAGCCATATTCTGGCCAACTTATGATTAATTTTCTACCAGGGTGGGTTGCTTCTACATATTAAGTAGGGCTCAGTATTGAATTTATTACTCTGTTTTTGAATAGAAAGTGCAAACCCGCATGAAAATATCATATGAGATCTCATATGAGAATATTGAACATCAGATCTCATTTGGGAATATCGGACATCAGATCTCATAGAGAATATCGGGCATCAGATCTTCATATGATATCTTATCTGAGATCTCATATGATATTTACACGACGAAAAAGATTAAAAAATAGGTAGCTTACAAAATGGTTAATAAAACCTAAAGCACTTTTGAGTAGACAATAAATTTATATGCATTTTTTATCCCATTTCCGTTTAAAAAAGACGGACACAAGGAAAAATATTTTCGGTAATGAAAGTAAATCATGAGATTCTGCACATGTAGGGATATTATATTTAAACGGTATCAATTAAAAGTTAGAGTCAATGTAATTATTTATAATGGGCTTATAGGTATAAACATTGTTAATGCATTTATGTAAAAATTTAGTATTCTACATTTACAAAGCCCACCAGTAAACTGGAAACCGTCGGGCCCGCCAAGTATGTATGGGAGATTGGAGGACCACCCCTGCTAGAGCAGCTCTATAGACTTCTATTGTCCTCCCAAGATGCGTAATATTATAGAAATTTCAAAATTGAGAAAGATCAATGAAAAATGGAGATGTGGTGGTAACTATGTAATGTTTTTATATAGGCTTTGACTTTTCGTAAATATCTGATAAAATTCTTATGAAATTTAGAGATAAAAAGAAGGCACAGTAGTTATATAATTAAAATAATTTTCGCCCACACGGGCGTAAAGTGCGTAGGTTCTATAAAGTTTGGTAGGAGTATGGGAGCTATTACGCCTGTTAGGCGTTAAGTAGTACTTTATGCCCGCTAACTGAATATTTTTAAGTAGTTACGAAAAGTTGTATTATTCAGTCAAGTTAACTTATGGGTACTTGACTACAATAAATTGATTTCAGTACTTTCTTGTGTCTAATTTGTATAGAAGGATGAAAAAATTTTAGTACATTTCTGAGAATAGTCATACAGTTGTTTCCGAGAGTTGTTTGCATTACTTGACTAACGATAATTGATTTCACAACTTTCATTTGTTTGATTTGCAATGAACAATTTGAATGTACTTACTTACATATAATTTGTTCAGCATACAATGACTCAAAAAAGTAAAAGACTTTGTCACTGGTATTTATTTGATTTCTTTTAAAAAAACATAAATATTATTATTTTATAGATTATACAGAAAAAACGTCTATACTTGCCTTATTTTATACTTTCGTAGAAAGTTTTATATTAACAGTATTATTATTGGTACAGTCATGAAAAAAATTATTACCATTTGCAGAGTTCTTATTGAATAAATGAGATTCGAATAAATAAAAGTTATTTGTACAGTCATGAAAAAAATTCTTACCATTTGTAGAGAGTGGTTATTGAATATATGAGATCAGAATAAATAAAAGGACTATAGACAAATGGTGTGGATAGAATATATTTAAAAAATTAGTTTTTTATAGAACGTGTTGATTGTTTTGAAAAAATATTTAAGCTCTCATTAAAGTTTTTGGTACAGAGGGAGAGAGTGAGGGGGTGGAGAGGGTGGGAGAGTTTAGTAAATAATGTTTGTTAAGTACAAACTATGTAGAATAGTAACCAAACTTATTCTTGCCTATAAGTTTTTACTTTTGTAAAATAATTTTTTAAAGAGATTTCACAACTTTTTAAGAGTAAAACTACATTGTAAATAATGTCTGTTAAGTATAAAACTACACTTTAATTGATTTCACAACTTTTTTGGGTTTGACTTTGAGTATCCGCGTGAAAGAAATTTATTTCGACTTTAGAACGCAAATATTTATTATTTATTCGTAGAATTCCTTTTCATAAAATAAAACGTAAATAATTTTTTAGGATATTGTATAGGTTTCGGAAAATAATTCTTATGGTTTACGAAAAAATTCTTATCGTTTGTAAAAGTTTTTGTAAAGTGATTGTAAAGGTTTTGGAAAAGAATTTCTCGTTGCTTGCAAAAGTTTGTAAAGGATTGTAGAAGTTTTGTAAAATAATTTATCAATTGATTTTTTAAAAGATATAGAAATGGACCATTTTTTGAGATATTTTGTAGAGAAAATATAATAATGAATAATTTACAGATAGAAAATACTTTAAAAAATAGTTTTTAAAAGTGTTTATTATAATTGTTTCAAAAAAACATTTAAGCTTTCAGTCAAGTTTTTTGTAAAGAGTTGGACAGTTGTTGAGAGCAAGATTGTTTGGATAAAAACATTAAACTTTTATTAGTATTTCGACAGAGAATTTAAAGTTGTTAAAAACGATAACAATAATATATTTTTTCTTTGTAGCTATCGCAAGGAGTAAAAGAAAAAAGTACAAGTTCTCAGAATTACAATTCAAATCTCTATATCACCTGATTCTCTTGCTTTAGAAAACTTGAAGCTCAAAGTTGGCTGAGAAGTTGAGTTCTCATGTCAACTGCCATTTCCATAGCAGCAGGCGGTACAAAGTTTTTTAAAAACTATTCTTTCGCATATATTTCTCTGAAATCACCTAATCCTCTAGCCTTTACAAAATGCGAAGCTCAAAGTTTGCCAAGTTAACTACCCTTACGTAACAGAACCTGATACTAAGTTTTTTTACAAAACACTCTTATGCATCCATTTGCTTTTGTTTTTTTGACAAATTATTATTACATTATTAAATTTGTGCTAAAATTTACCTTTAGCCTTTTATTGCACATTCTAAAGCTGGAACTCATTTCATTATTTTGATATCCACATATTTCTTTTTCATAATATTTTATCAAAGACTTGCAAGGGTACTAGATCTAATAATCATACTATTACATCACAATCAGCTAGCAAATTAAAATGTTGGTTGCAGATTCAAAAAGTAGCCATTACAGTAATTTATATTATGGTTTCATGTACTGTATATTCACAGAACAAATGGCTCCTCTGAATCATTTGGTGCTCCTAACCATAAGCCAATCATTAATTACATTATTTTCAACACTTGGATTTGTTGAAGTTTTCACTAGAAACCACTTGAATTAATAATCTATCAGACACATATTGCAAAATTAAAAACAAAAGTTTATGAACTAAGAATCATTGGGAGGAAAAAGCTTTCTCGATATTCTTTTATAGTAGAAAGTATAAAACAGCTTAATTTAATAACTCATGATTGCCGCACACATCTTGTAAAATTAAAAACAATCAGTTTATGAATTATAATTACTGATAATAAAAGCTTTCTTAACATTCTTGAATACTTTTTCAAATAATTATCTGAATCTTGTGTAGAAAAATATTTACTGAGAAATCCTCTGAAACATTTTGACGTCTCCCTCCGTGAGAAAATGATAAAATTAGATTAATTGAGCACTTTTATTCGTTGAAATTTTCACAACAATAACACATCATTTTGGCTTTTTTCTGTATTTTAATGTTCATTTGGCATAATCTTTTAATTGGTGTTTAAGTAAATATGTACAAGAGCACAGCACTAATATCGACTCAGTTTCTTTAAGTATAGACAAAAAATGCTTTTTTTTAACCAAGCCTCTAACATCTGACCAATATTTTAAATTCTGATTTTAAGTAGAGGTTCTAAATCTGTTATAAACACTTCATTTAACACATCATACTGCTACTTATTTTATTTATTATATAAAACATTTTATTATATCTGATTTGAAAACTTGCACTGACTTCACTATTATTATATTTCTAAGTTATTTTCTTGTACAGGACGCTTGTAGATTTCCATTTCTTCAGGCCGTTGTTTATAGTATATGCAAAAATTACTAAGAACTCCTCTGAAACATTTTGACGTCTTCCACCGTAAGAAATTTCTCATATAATCTAAAAAAAAAATAATAAATCAACACGAAGTGTCAATGTTCATTTTTATAACCAACATTTTATATTTTAAAAATAGATATTTGGTCATTTCATACGTATCTGATTATTTTTATTGTTGATATACATAAGAAATCTTGTAGTTATCTGAATCTTGTGTAGAAAAATATTTACTGAGAAATCCTCTGAAACATTTTGCCGTCTCCCACCGTGAGAAAATTATAAAATTAGATTAACTGAGCACTTTTATTTGTTGAAATTTTCACAACAATAACACATCATTTTTGCTTTTTTCTGTATTTTAATGTTCATTTGGCATAATTTTTTAATTCGTCGTTAAGTAAATATGTACAAGAGCACAGCACTAATATCGACTCAATTTCTTGAAGTATAGACAAAAAATGCTTTTTCTTAACCAAGGCTCTAACGTCTCACATTATTTTAAATTCTGATTTTAAGTAGAGGTTTTAAATTTGTTATAAACACTTCATTTAACACATCATACCGCTACTTTATTTCATTTATTATACAAAACATTTTATTATATCTGATCTGAAAACTTGCACTGACTTCACTATAATTATATTATAGATATGTCGTGAAAAATATTGTGTCGTAAATAATAATATATTTGCCCCATAGTAATATTGGTTTGGTTTTTCTATTAAAATAATTTTTCTTGTTCATTAATAATAACTCCAAGGGTCAAAATTAGATTTTTCAGACAGTACACAATTAGAACTCCTCAACATTATTGGCTATAATTATATATATCTTCAAAATGACTCGAAAAAAATCTTCTGGTATAATATCTGTAAAAATAAAAAATCTCACGAAGTATCAAGTTTAAAAAAATGATTCTAGCCATTTAACATTTAGCTAGTTAAGTACTTATCTAATGAAAGTTATTTTCCCCATTGATTGATAGACGAATAGATCAATTTTTCTCATCACCAGTTGACAACTTGAGATCTTTCAAATACATAATTAATTAACTAACTCACGATATGATAACATTTGTAAAATGTATATCTATACAATAATAGATAGATAAAAATTCTTCTTCTTAGATTGCTAAGAATAAGTTCTTAACCTAAACAATTTAGCAACTTCTTGAGATCTTTGAAATGTGTTATTAACTAACTCACGATATGATAACATTTGTATATAAAAAAATACTGACATGTTGTATGTAAGGTTAGAACGATCAGATACGGGTGTATATATATATACAGGCGTAAGATAGACGACAACCGGATGTGTCGTAAGAGCTGCAAACGGGACGCCGGAATAAGGAGAAGAAAAGAATAAAAGGAAATCGCACATAAAAAAATTCAGCTCTCTATATCTTCTGAACGAGATAATCTTTTTAAATAAAATATTTTGATTTGAGTAGAGCAATGAAATGAGTTTCGATTAAGAGGGATATGTTATATAGTAAAAACTAACGCAATATACGTAAAAGCGCATTGAATTTTTCGTAGACCCATTTCAATGTATATGTAGCACGGGTCGCTCCTTTAGGCTTCTTCTATACTTGCCTTCGGAGCGCTCCCGCGCTCCTTGATTAAACGGTAAAGAGATGTAAGAGATAGATCTATTGTGTGTAATGGTGTACTTTTTTGGGGTTGTTTATGTTTAATTGTGTGCATCCTAATACGTGTATGACGGTTGATAAATTTGTTAGGGTTATTGTCTCTTTGGATTTGATAGACCATTTTTAGATTTTTGTTATGAAATTGTTTGTGTGAAAGAGAAATAGCCCTATCGACGTGGTTATAGACTATGTTTATTTTTTGTTGAGTGGGATGGTTGGAGAGATAATTAATCAATCTACCGGAAGAGGTGGGTTTGTTAAACAAATCTGTAATAATTGAATTATTGTGACGAATTAAGGAAATATCTAGAAAGTTGATTTTTTTGTCTTGTTCAAGTTAATACGTATTGTAAACGTTTATTGGTATGAATTAAAGATATTTATAACTAGATCGATATGTTTTTTCTCAATACACATAAGGGTATCATCTACGTAACGGAAGTAAAAGAGAGGTTTGACGTTATAGTTATCTTCTAAGTTTTTTAGACAATTTGTTTCTAAGTCATCTAACACCATATCTGCGAACAAGGGTGAAATGGGAGAACCCATAGGTGTACCTTCAATTTGTCGATAAAACTTATTATTGAACGAGAAAAAAGTATTAGAAAACAAAAATTTTGTGCAAGTAACGATGTCGTGAAAAGAAATTTTACATTGTTATGTACATATTCAAATCTTCTGTCTAGGCTACCTAATACTAACTGTAGTGGTATGTTAGTAAATAAAGAGATGACATCTAAAGAGAGTAGTATATAGTCATCTGGAATAATAACTGATTCTAATTTTTGTTTTAAATGTAAGCTGTTATTGATGTGAGATGCGGATATTTTTATAGAATGTTTAATCTCATTGTAATTATTATAGCTAAAAAATATTATTTTAGCTAAAAAATGGGTCGGACTGTTGATCAATGAAATTATTGGACGAAATGGTACATCTTTTTTATGTATCTTAGGTAAACCGTAGCATTTTGCTAGTGTCGTATTGGTATAGGAAAGTGCGTTATTATGAAATTTTGGGTGTAGATAGTTATTGTCATTTAGATTTTTTAGGATCGTAGAGGTGTCTGTTTGTAATTTTTTTAAAGAATTCCTTTTGAAATGTTCATACGTAGTTTTATCAGATAGTAGGTTTTCCATTTTTATATAATATTCAGTCTTAAGTAAACAGACCGTCACATTGCCTTTATCAGAAGTAGTGAACCATATGTCTGGATTACTTTTCATGAAATCTTTAGTTTTTCTTAACTTAATTTTCATATTTCTATTTTGCGAGTTTACGTGTTTTTGTTTATTGAGGCCCATTTTTAATTTAGATACAATTTTTTCCCTAATTTCTAATTTTTTCCTAATAGGTAATTCAGAGTTGTCTAAGCTAGACTCAATATTTTTGAGGGTGTCAATAATGTCTTTTTTATCTATCTCTTCATTAATACTAAATTTTGGTCCTAAAGATACTATTTCTACTACATCAGTCGGTATATGTACATTCGTAATATTTTTGAAAAAACGTTTGGAAGATGTAGACGATGTAGTTGGCTCTGAGATTTGCAATAATCTGTTGTATACTTAAGACTGAATATTATATAAAAATGGAAAACCTACTATCTGATAAAACTAAATATGAACATTTCAAAAAGAATCCTTTAAAAAAATTACAAACAGACACCTCTACGATCCTAAAAAATCTAAATGACAATAACTATCTACACACAAAATTTCATAATAACGCACTTTCCTGTACCAATACGACAATTACGGCAAAATTCTACGGTTTACCTAAGATACATAAAAAAGATGTACCATTTCGTCCAATAATTTCATTGATCAACAGTCCGACCCATTTTTTAGCTAAAATAATTTACAATGAGATTAAACATTCATTAAAAATATTACTTATGTCGACTGCAATTTAATATCAACTGATAAGAATTTTTCCATCGGTCTTACAGTCTTACAAATTAAATTAAAATAATTAATATTTATGGCAGTCAGATTGCCCTTGTTTATAATCACCCCCGCAGAATCTGAAATAAAAACTTAATTAAAATCTGGAAAAAACTTTGTTAGCAAAGGACGATCTGACTGCCCACCACCACCACATTGTCCGACGTTTCGAGCCTGCTCCGGCTCCTCCTCAGGGACTGAAATAAAACCCGCGATACACCTCCTTATATACCATGCACCCATACCCCTTCTTTTCTCTTACCCCACCACCCTCCACATTCACCTCTCCAACTTGCCATTCTCACTTAAATTAATAAAGAATGATAAATGTTATCTAATTTACTTGACTCTATCATTAAATTTACATTATTCCGATTTCTTAGAATGTGAATACTTTCAAGGCTTTCCCTCTTATATTTATTCTTAATCCCCTGTTCCAAAATATCCACACTCCCAAAATCGAAAGAATGCAAACTATTTAAACAATGTTCTTTCAAACCCGATGTACAACTTGAGCTGCGTAAACTATATTGATGTTCATATATTCTCTTTTTCAAATATCTACCCGTTTGACCAATATAACAACCATTACAATCCCTACAATTAATTTTATAAACAACTCCCGATTTCAAACATTTATCATCCTTGTCTTTACAATTACTAAATAACCTTTCTAAATTATTATCATTTCTAAAGAAAACTTGAATATTATGTTTACTAAAAACCCTTCTAATCCTTTCCGACAAACCTCTAACATATGGTAAACTAAAATATGCATTCTTTCCATTTCTATTCCTTGTTTGATTATCTACCCGCTGCTTCAATCCACCATTATAAATTTCCCACACTCTCTCATCAATCATTTTATCAATAAATTTTACGGGATAACTATTTTTAATAAATGTTTCTCTAACTAAATTTAAATTCTTTTTCCTAAAATCTTTATGTGACAATTTAATCGCTCTGTCAATGACACCTTTGATCGCACCTGTCTTGTTTCCGAATTGGTGGTGAGAATCAAAATTTAAAAATCTACCCGACCATGTAGGTTTTCTATACCAATCTAATTTCACTCTATTATTATTACCTCTAATGACTCTAATATCTAAAAAACTCAATTGATAATCTTTCTCAACTTCTTTTGTGAATTTAATTCTATCATGGATAGAATTAAACACATCCACCATTTCATCCACAAAACATTCTGGTACAACTGCAAAAATGTCATCAACATATCTTTTAAAAATAATTGGCTGAAAAACCAACTTAGACAAAGCAATACTTTACAATTTTTCCATTACTAAATTGGCTATAACAGGTGACAAAGGTGATCCCATTGGACAACCATATCTTTGTTCATATAGACTATTATCAAAAGAAAAAATTGTGTTTTTAAAAACCAAATTAAGTGCCTTTATAAATTCATCTTTTGTTAAACTAGTATGTACTTTAATTTCAGACCATTTATCTTGTATAATATCATTCAACAACTCTAAAGGTATATTTGTAAACAAAGATACTACATCCAATGAAACCATCCTATGATCATTCGGAATAATAATATCTTTCATTATACCATAAAAACTCCAACTATCTTTAATATATGAATTTGTTTTACCCACTATCTTGAACAATATATTAGACAAAAATCTAGCAAGTCTATACGTCGGAAAATTTATCGATGATATTATTATTCTATATGTCAACTGTTCTTTGTGAATCTTAGGAAGCCCATAACATTTAGCTACAGTGCCATTTTCACATTTTAAATATTTAAACATACTATCTTTAATATAAGCTTTTGTTTTCCAATGCATCAATAATTCTTTCAATTTATCTTGTAGTCTATTGATATGTGGATTCCTAATTTTCACATAAGTGGTATCATCCTCCAACATAAGTTGAATTTTATTAATATAATCCCTTTTATCCGAAACTACAGTTACATTTCCTTTATCTGCTTTTTGGAAGATCATATTCGGATTCTCTCTCAAGAATTTCTTCGTTATTTTTAATTCATGGAATAAATTACTATTCAAATAATTATCAAATCTATGTTCTCTTTTAAAATTATCAACAACTTTAACTAAAGAACGCCTACATTCTTTTTTAAACTCCAGATTAAAACTACTCATACTACTTTCTACCTCAGCGATGATATTCTTGATCGGAAGAGATTTACTTGAATATGATATTCCAAATTTAGCACCCTTTGACATGATATTTACCACTTCTTCTGGTATTACTTTGTCAGTTAAATTTCTAAACCAATCCTTATTAACATTGTTAGTTTGATTGACCTGAGAGTGTTTTCTATGCTTTAAATATTCAAATTTTCTTTTTAATTTACTCCTATGGTTATATTTTACTTTTTCAAAGTGCCTCTTTTGACCACGAAAAAATTCTTGCAAATCATTCTGTTCTATTTTATTATATAAATATCTTTCAAGCTCTAATAAATATTTATTCAAACGATTAATTTCAAAATTCAAATCTCTAATTTCTAAGTTAAGTAATTTATTTTTGAAAAAGAAAATATTTTTCCGTAGATCATAAGAAACTCTTTTATTGTAATCCCGATAAAAACCCTTATCATCAAATTTTTTTCCAATATGTTTAGGAAAAATATTTGATTTTTTACACCTTAGAAGAAAAGTGAGTTGCTCCTTTAAAATTACAATCCTTAAAACCATTTTTACCCATTTTGCGCAATAATCTTTTACCACCTTCCCATAAATCCCATATATATCTCTAAAAAACATTTTACCCCACCTTTAATAGACCTTAGTTTTATCATTAAAAATATTACTTATGTCGACTGCAATTTAATATCAACTGATAAGAATTTTTCCATCGGTCTTACAGTCTTACAAATTAAATTAAAATAATTAATATTTATGGCAGTCAGATTGCCCTTGTTTATAATCACCCCCGCAGAATCTGAAATAAAAACTTAATTAGATTTTTGTCTAATATATTGTTCAAGATAGTGGGTAAAACAAATTCATATATTAAAGATAGTTGGAGTTTTTATGGTATAATGAAAGATATTATTATTCCGAATGATCATAGGATGGTTTCATTGGATGTAGTATCTTTGTTTACAAATATACCTTTAGAGTTGTTGAATGATATTATACAAGATAAATGGTCTGAAATTAAAGTACATACTAGTTTAACAAAAGATGAATTTATAAAGGCACTTAATTTGGTTTTTAAAAACACAATTTTTTCTTTTGATAATAGTCTATATGAACAAAGATATGGTTGTCCAATGGGATCACCTTTGTCACCTGTTATAGCCAATTTAGTAATGGAAAAATTGGAAAGTATTGCTTTGTCTAAGTTGGTTTTTCAGCCAATTATTTTTAAAAGATATGTTGATGACATTTTTGCAGTTGTACCAGAATGTTTTGTGGATGAAATGGTGGATGTGTTTAATTCTATCCATGATAGAATTAAATTCACAAAAGAAGTTGAGAAAGATTATCAATTGAGTTTTTTAGATATTAGAGTCATTAGAGGTAATAATAATAGAGTGAAATTAGATTGGTATAGAAAACCTACATGGTCGGGTAGATTTTTAAATTTTGATTCTCACCACCAATTCGGAAACAAGACAGGTGCGATCAAAGGTGTCATTGACAGAGCGATTAAATTGTCACATAAAGATTTTAGGAAAAAGAATTTAAATTTAGTTAGAGAAACATTTATTAAAAATAGTTATCCCGTAAAATTTATTGATAAAATGATTGATGAGAGAGTGTGGGAAATTTATAATGGTGGATTGAAGCAGCGGGTAGATAATCAAACAAGGAATAGAAATGGAAAGAATGCATATTTTAGTTTACCATATGTTAGAGGTTTGTCGGAAAGGATTAGAAGGGTTTTTAGTAAACATAATATTCAAGTTTTCTTTAGAAATGATAATAATTTAGAAAGGTTATTTAGTAATTGTAAAGACAAGGATGATAAATGTTTGAAATCGGGAGTTGTTTATAAAATTAATTGTAGGGATTGTAATGGTTGTTATATTGGTCAAACGGGTAGATATTTGAAAAAGAGAATATATGAACATCAATATAGTTTACGCAGCTCAAGTTGTACATCGGGTTTGAAAGAACATTGTTTAAATAGTTTGCATTCTTTCGATTTTGGGAGTGTGGATATTTTGGAACAGGGGATTAAGAATAAATATAAGAGGAAAGCCTTGAAAGTATTCACATTCTAAGAAATCGGAATAATGTAAATTTAATGATAGAGTCAAGTAAATTAGATAACATTTATCATTCTTTATTAATTTAAGTGAGAATGGCAAGTTGGAGAGGTGAATGTGGAGGGTGGTGGGGTAAGAGAAAAGAAGGGGGTATGGGTGCATGGTATATAAGGAGGTGTATCGCGGGTTTTATTTCAGTCCCTGAGGAGGAGCCGGAGCAGGCTCGAAACGTCGGACAATGTGGTGGTGGTGGGCAGTCAGATCGTCCTTTGCTAACAAAGTTTTTTCCAGATTTTAATTAAGTTTTTATTTCAGATTCTGCG
Source organism: Torymus aiolomorphi (assembly GCA_036365515.1). Classification (NCBI taxonomy): domain Eukaryota; kingdom Metazoa; phylum Arthropoda; class Insecta; order Hymenoptera; family Torymidae; genus Torymus; species Torymus aiolomorphi. The sequence goes on from CM070873.1 coordinate 192,703,757, forward strand.
GGGGTGATTATAAACAAGGGCAATCTGACTGCCATAAATATTAATTATTTTAATTTAATTTGTAAGACTGTAAGACCGATGGAAAAATTCTTATCAGTTGAGATTAAACATTCTATAAAAATACCCGCATCTCACATCAATAACAGCTTACATTTAAAACAAAAATTAGAATCAGTTATTATTCCAGATGACCATATACTACTCTCTTTAGATGTCTTTATTTACTAACATACCAGTACAGTTAGTATTAGATAGCCTAGACAGAAGATTTGAATATGTACATAACAAATGTAAAATTCCTTTTCACGACATCGTTACTTGCACAAAATTTTTGTTTTCTAATACTTTTTTCTCGTTCAATAATAAGTTTTATCGACAAATTGAAGGTACACCTATAGGTTCTCCCATTTCACCCTTGTTCGCAGATATGATGTTAGATGACTTAGAAACAAATTATCTAAAAAACTTAGAAGATAACTATAACGTCAAACCTCTCATTTACTTCCGTTACGTAGATGATACCCTTATGTGTATTGAGAAAAAACATATCGATCTAGTTATAAATATCTTTAATTCATACAATAAACGTTTACAATTTACGTATGAACTTGAACAAGACAAAAAAATCAACTTTCTAGATATTTCCTTAATTCGTCACAATAATTCTATTATTACAGATTGGTTTAACAAACCCACCTCTTCCGGTAGATTGATTAATTATCTCTCCAACCTTCCACTCAACAAAAAATAAACATAGTCTATAACCTCGTCGATAGGGCTATTTCTCTTTCACACAAACAATTTCATAACAAAAATCTAAAAATGGTCTATCAAATCCAAAGAGACAATAATTACCCTAACAAATTTATCAACCGTCATACACGTATTAGGATGCACAAAATTAAACATAAACAACCCCAAAAAAGTACACCATTACACACAATAGATCTATCTCTTACATCTCTTTACCGTTTAATAACCAATACGAAAAAATAGCAGCAATTTTAAAACCCTTCAAATTTTGTACTCAACCCATAGTTAAAAAAAGTTTCAACTCAGTTATCAAACTAGGTAAAGACCATACCAATAAATGGGATCGGACTAACCTAGTATATAAGTTCTTCTGTAAGTCATGCCCAGTTTCATATACAGGGGAAACGAAACGTACTCTAAAAACGAGAATCAAAGAACATCAAAAAACTAATAACCCAGAAGCAGTAGTAAAACAACATTTTATACGTTGCTCATCCACGCGTTTTCAGTTTACAATGTGAAAATTCCTTCCCCAGCCTACTTTGGTTTAGTAATTATTCAGGGATGCTACTCTCTTTTTTTTATTTAAGAGGAATAGAGGGAAATTATAACAAAAAAAGGGGAAGATTTTTATGAAAAAGGGGAAACTGAATCAGTCAATTAGGCGTTTAATAGAAAATTGTAGGCGGGGGATGCGAGTTCCACGCGTATACGGGAGCGCGTCAGACGTGTATATAAGACAAAATAATTATTCAAATAATTCTTAACCCAAAGTAAGCGGGGGATGCGAGTTCCACGCGTATACGGGAGAGCATCAGACGTGTCAAAATGGCAAAATAATTATTCAAATAATTCTTAACCCAAAGTAAGCGGGGGATCCGAGTTCCACATGTATACGAGAGCGCGACAGACGTGTATATATGGCAAAATAATTATTTAAATAATTCTTAACCCCAACTAGGCGGCGGATGCATCCGTATTCGCGTGGAATTCGCACCTTCCGCCTACATATGGTTAAGAATTATGCGAATCATTATTTTGCCTTGCATGCACGTCTGACACGCTCCTGCATACGCGTAGACCCCCCCCCCCCTCCGCCATCACCTATTTGCCGTTAGGAATTATTTAAATAATTATTTTGCCTTGTATGCACGACTGACGCGCGCCCGTATACACGTGGAACTCGCATCCCCCGCCTACAATTTTCTATTAAACGTCTGACTGATTCAGTTTCCCCTTTTTCATGAAAATCTTACCCATTTTGTGTGATAATTTTCCTCTATTCCTCTTAAATAAAAAAAAAGAGAGTAGCATCGCTGTATAATTATAAACCAAAATAGGCTGGGGAGGAATTTTCACATTGTAAACTAAAAACGCGTAGATGAACAACGTAAAAAATTAATGTAGGAAGCCATTTCTTTACGTATATAAGTAGGGGAGCGAGTTCGACGCAGAAAGTGGAGCAGCGCACACGGGCTATGAATAATAAAATTAAGAATTAAAAAATAGTTAAACCAAACTAGACAGGAGTTGCAGGTTCCGTGCTAGAAAAAAAAGGCACGCGGACAGGCTAAACCTAAAAAATTAATAAGAACAAATTTTTTAACGTATGTACGTAGAGGAAGCGAGTGTGACGCCGAAAGTGGAGCAGCGCAGACGGGCTAATAAAAAATTGATAATGAAATAATTACTAAATCAAAATAGGCTGGGGAAGGAATTTCTACATTGTAAACCGAAAACGCGTAGATAAGCAACGTGTGGAATTGAGAAACAAGAGAGTTTAAAATCTAAGTTTACAGTAGCAGCCACTCCAACGCATTGAAGTGGAGCAGCGCAGACGAGCTATGAATAATAGAATTGATAATTAAACAATTCTGAAATCAAACTAGGCGGGTGCGGGTTTCGTACCTTGTAAGTCAAGGCAAGCAGACAGGCTACCTAAATATTAAAGCAGGAAGCAATTTCTAAACGTATGTAGATTGGGGACCGATCGAGTTTGATGCAAAAAATGGAGCAGCGCAGACGGACTAATAAAAAAAATTAATAATTAAATAATTTCTAAACCAAAAAAGGCGGAGGATGGAATTTCCATACATTTTTTAATGCAAACGCGCAGACGGGTAACCTATGCAATGGAGCAAGATAGTTTTAAATCTACGTAGGTAGTGTGGCAGCCAATTCGACGAAATGAAGTGGGGCAGCGTAGACGAGCCACGGATAATAAAATTAATAATTTGAGAATTCTTAAACCAAACCAGGCAGGGAATGCGAGTTCCGTGCTTGAAAATGAAGGCACGCAGAGAGGCTACTTATTGAATTAATGTGCGATATAATTTTTAAATGTAGGTAGAGGATGCGAGTTGAACGCAGAGAGTGGAGCAGACGGGCCAATAAAAAAATGAATAATTAAATAATTTCTAACCCAAAAAAGGCAAAGGATGGAGTTTCCATACATTTTTAAATCCAAATGCGCAGATAAGCAACCTATCCAATTATGGAGCCAGTGTTTTTTAAATCAGAAAGACAGTAGAAGTGAGTGAAAAACAGTAAAGCTGAACCACGCCGACTCTCTATTAATATTAAAATGAATAATTAAATAATTTCTAAACAAAAAAAGGCGCAGGATGGAAATTCCACATTGTAAACTGAAAACACGCAGCCGAGCAACCTATCCAATTGAGACGCAAGTAGTTTTAAATCTAAGTAGGCAACGGCAACGAGTTTGACGCAGAAAGTGGAGCAGCGCAAACGGGCTAATAAAAAAATCTCTTATTATATTAAAAAAATAACGGTCTGTGGTCTGTGGTCTTTGTACGGTGGTCTGTGATTGTCCATCTCCTCCCAATAATGTACATTGAGTAAAGTTGACATTGAATAAAGGGTTAAGTAAAGTGTTAAGTGAAGGGTCAAGTAAAGGGTTAAGTGAAGGGTTAAGTAAAGGGTTAAAAAGGGTTAAAAAGGGTTAAACAGGGGTTTATAAAAATGTCCAAAAAGGGTTTGAAAAGGACTTAGAAAAGGGTTAAAAATACACATACGAAAACTGCATGCGTACACAAAAAGCGCATGTGTACTAATAATAGCGTTTCGTTCGAGATCTGTTTTATTGAACTCTTCAGCAAGGCATTTCATTTTATAATAGATTTTACCATAGACAGTAATACTTTAATAGCGCATGAAGATTGTATTATTGCAGTCACTTTGTAATTTCAAATAGAACCCTTAGCTGCTAGTTAATAATTAAATAATTACTAAACCAAAATAGGCTAGGGACGGTATTTTCACATTGCAAACTGAAAACGCGTAGAAGGGCAACCTATGCAATTGAGGAAGAAGATCGTTATAAATCTAAATAGGCAGCGGCAGCCAATTCAACGCAATGAAGTGGAGCTGTGTCTTAAACGAGCTATGAATAATAAAATTAATAATTTGAGAATTTTTAAACCAAACCAGGCGAGGGATGCGAGTTCCGTGCTTGAAAGTGACGGGCACGCAGAAAGGCTGCTTATGAAATTAATGCGCGAAATAATTTTTAAACGTACGTAGCTAGTGGTAATGGACGGGCTAATAAAATAGTACATTACAATACATGTGACCTAGGTAGCACTTTGTTACACTGAGTTAGGGCCCGAGCGTAGCGAGGGTCCTAATTACGCCACGCCAGAGTGCTACTTAGGTCACAAGTATTGTATAGAATTTTATAGCACTGTCTACCTAAGCCCGCTGTCACGCCTATCTATGTCCTCCGTTGTACTTTGTTGCACCGTGAGGTTGCAACAAAGGAGAAATTCCTTCTCCAGCCTATTTTGATTTAGTAATGATATAATTATCAATTTTTTATTAGCCCGTCTACGCTGTTCCACTTTCTACGTAAAACTCGTTTCCTCTACTGACCTACATTTAAAAATTATTTCGCGCATTAATTTAATAGGCAGCCTGTCTGCGTGCCTTCACTTTCAAGCATGGAACTCGCATCCCCCGCCTGATTTGGTTTAAGAATCTCAAATTATTAATTTTATTATTCATAGCTCGTTTAAGACGCTGCTCCACTTCATTGTGTTGAATTGGCTGCCACACTACCTACGTAGATTTAAAACTATTTTGCTCCTCAATTGCATAGGTTATCCGTCTGCGCGTTTGCATTTAAAAATGTATGGAAATTCCATCCTTAGCCTTTTATGGTTTAGGAATATTTAATTATTAATTTTTTTTATTAGTGATCCGTCTGCGCTTCTCTATTTCTTGCATCAAACTCGATCGCTCCCCAGCCTACATACGTTTAGAAAATGCTTCTTGCATTAATTTTTAAGTTAGCCTGTCTGCGTGCCTTCACTTACAAGATACGAAACTCGCACCCGCCTAGTTTGGTTTCAGAATTGTTTAATTATTAATTCTATTATTCATAACTCGTCTGCGCTGCTCCACTTCAATGCGTCGGAGTGGCTGCTACTGTAAACTTAGATTTTAAACTCTCTTGTTTCTCAATTCCACAGGTTGCTTATCTACGCGTTTTCGGTTTACAATGTAGAAATTCCCTCCCCAGCCTATTTTGATGCAGAATTATTTGAATAATTTTTCGCCATATATACACGACTGACGCGCTCCCGTATACGTGTGGAACTCGCATCCCCCTTCTACTTGGGGTTAATAATTATTTAAATAATTATTTTGGCATATATACACGTCTGACGCGCTCCCGTATACGCGTGGAACTCGCATCCCCCGCTTATTTTGGTTTAAGAATTATTTGAATAATTATTTTGCCATATACACACGTCTGACGCGCTCCCGTATACGCGGGGAACTCGCATCCCCCGCTTACTTTGGGTTAAGAATTATTTGAATAATTATTTTGGCATATATACACGTCTGACGCACTCCCGTATACGCGTGGAACTCGTATCCACCGCTTATTTTGGTTTAAGAATTATTTCAATAATTATTTTGCCATGTATACACGTCTGACACGCTCCCATATACGCGTGGAACTCGCATCCCCCGCTACTTGGGGTTAAGAATTATTTAAATACTTATTTTGACATGAACGCATGTCTGACGCAGTTCCGTATACGCGTGGAACTCGCATCCCCCGCTTACTTTGGGTTAACAATTATTTGAATAATTATTTTGGCATATATACACGTCTGACGCGCTCCCGTATACGCGTGGAACCCGCATCCCCCGCTTATTTTGGTTTAAGCATTATTTGAATAATTATTTTGCCATGTATACACGTCTGTCGCGCTCTCGTATACATGTGGAACTCGGATCCCCCGCTTACTTTGGGTTAAGAATTATTTGAATAATTATTTTGCCATTTAGAAACGTCTGATGCTCTCCCGTATACGCGTAGAACTCGCATCCCCCGCTTATTTTGGGTTAAGAATTATTTGAATAATTATTTTGCCTTATATACAGGTCTAACCCGCTCCCGTATACGCGTGGAACTGATTTTATTTATCCCCTTTTTCATAAAAATCTTCCCCTTTTTTTGTTATAATTTCCCTCTATTCCTCTTAAATAAAAAAAAGAGAGCAGCTTCCCTGAATAATTACTAAACCAAAATAGGCTGGGGAAGGAATTTTCACATTGTTAACTGAAAACGCGTAGATGAGCAACGTATAAAATTAATGTAGGAAGCTATTTCTTAACGTATATAGGTAGGGGAGCGAGTTCGACGCAGAAAGTGGAGCAGCGCACACGGGCTATGAATAATAAAATTAATAATTAAAAAATTGTTAAACCAAACTAGGCAGGAGTTGCAGGTTCCGAGCTTGAAAAAAAAGGCACGCGAACAGGCTAAACCTAAAAAATTAATAAGAACAAATTTTTTAACGTATGTACGTAGAGGAAGCGAGTGTGACGCCGAAAGTGGAGCAGCGCAGACGGGCTAATAAAAAATTGATAATGAAATTTCTACATTGTAAACCGAAAACGCGTAGATGGGCAACCTATGCAATTGAGAAACAAGATAGTTTAAAATCTAAGTTTACGATGGCAGCCACTCCGACGCAGTGAAGTGAACGCACGCAGACAGGCTATCTACAAAACGAATGCAGGAAGCAATAATAAAAAAATTAATAAATAAATAATTCCCAAACGAAAAAAGGTGAAGGATGGTAGTTCCATACATTTTTAAATGCAAATGCGCAGGCGGGTAACCTATCCAACTGAGACGTAAGTAGTTTTAAATCAAAGTAGGCAGTGACAGCCAATTTAAGGCAATGAAGTGAACCAGCGTAGATGAGCTTTGAATAATAAAATTAATAATTTGAGAATTCTTAAAACAAACCAGGCGGAGGATACGAGTTCCGAGCTTGAATGTGAAGGCATGCAGATAGGCTGCTTATTAAATTAATGCGCGAAATAATTTTTGAATGTAGGTAGGTAGAGGAAACGAGTTTTTCGCAGAAAGTGGAGCAGCGCAGACGGGCTAATAAAAAATTGATAATTAAATAATTACTAAAATAAAATAAGCTGGGGAAGGAATTTCTTCTTTGTTGCAACCTCACGATGCAACAAAGAACAACTGAGGACACAGATAGGCGTGACAGCGGGCTTAGGTAGGCAGTGCTATAAAATTCTATACGATACTTGTGACCTAAGTATCACTCGCACGGCGTAATTAGGAACTCGCTACGCTCGGGCCCTAACTCACGCAGGGAAACAAATTGCTACCTAGGTCACATGTATTGTAATGTACTATTTTATTAGTCCATCTGCGCGGCTCCTCTTTCTGCGTAAAACTCATTTCCTCTACCTACGTACATTTAAAAATTATTTCGCGCATTAATTTAATAATGAGCAGCCTGTCTGCGTGCCTTCATTTTCAAGTACGGAACTCTCAGCCCCCGCCTGGTTTGGTTTAAAAATTCTTAAATTATTAATTTTATTATTCATAGCTCGTTTAAGACGCTGCTCCACTCCATTGTGTTGAATTGGCTGCCACTCCCTACTTAGATTTATAACTATTTTCCTCCTCAATTGCATAGGTTGACCATCTACGCGTTTTCAGTTGACAATGTGAGAATTCCTTCTCCAGCATATTTTGGTTTAGTAATTATTTAATTATTAATTTTTTTACTAGCCCGGTTGCGCTGCTGCACTTTCTTCGTCAAACTTGCTTCCTCTACCTACATATACGTTTAAAAATTATTTCACGCATTAACATTATAGCCTGTCTGCGTGCCTTCGCTTACAAGCACGGAAATCGCTTCCCCCTCCTATTTGAGTTTAGGAATTATTGAATTATTCATTTTTTATTAGCCCGTCTGCGCTGCTACAATTTCTGCGTCAAACTCGATTCCTCGCTACGTACATATATGTTTAATAATTATTTGCTTATTCATTTTATAGGTAGTCGATCTGCATGCTTTTACGTTTAAGCACGGAACTGGCATCCCCGCCTTCTTTGATTTAAAATTTATTTAATTATTAATTTCATTATTCATAGCTCATTTGCGATGCTCCACTGTACTACGTCGAACTGGCTGCCCCTGCCTACCTAGATTTAAAACTACTTGCCTCTCAATTACATGGGTTGTTCGTCTACGTGTTTCCAGTTTACAATGTGGAAATTCCTTTCGCAGCCTATTTTGGTTTAGTAATTATTTACTTATTAATTTTAGCATTAATATCCCGATGGGATGCTCCACTTTCTGCGTCAAACTCGCTACCGCTACCGACTTACGTTGAAATATTATTTACTCATCAATTTTATAGGTAGTTCGTCATTGCGTCCTTACTTTTGTGTGTAAATCTCGGTGCCCCGCCCTTTTTAGCTAAGAACTAGTTATATTTGACTGATAATCTTATTATTCGCCCGACTGCGCGCCTCCAATTTTCTGCGTCAAACTGCGTGCCTCCACTTTCAGGTACGGAACTGGTATCCGCCGCCTGTTTTGCTTTAAGTATTATTAAATTATTAATATTATTAATAATAGCCCGTCTGCGCGGTTCCAGGTTACGGCGTCGAACTCGGTTTTCCTGCGTACTTACGTTTAAAAATCACTACTTGCTTCTTGATTGGATAGGTTGCCCGTCTGCGCGTTTTCAGTTGAATATGTGAATATTCCTGCCCCACCTTTTTCGGTATAGGAATTATCTAATTATGATTTTTTCTATTAATAGCCCGTCTGCGCTGCTCCACTTTCTGCATCAAACTCGCTTCCCCTATTTACAACTTACGTTTCAAAATTACTTGCTTATTAATTTGATAGGTAGCTAATTGCCAGCGTGGCTTCACTTTCAAGCACGGAACTACCTTCCCCCGCTTATTTTGGTTTGAGAATTATTTAATTAATAATTTTATTAATAATAACTTAATTATACAGTTCCTATTTTGGTTTAGAAATAATTCGATTACTAACTTCATATAGGTAGTTTGTTTGCACACCATAACTATCGTGCATTGAATTTGCTTCCCCGTCAGCTATTGTGGTTTAAAAATTATTCGATTCAGTATTAATATTATTCGATAATTGGTATCAGCCTGCGGGCGCACCTCCATTTTATGCGCAAACTCGCCTCTCATGCCTACTTTAGGTTTAGGAATTTTTTGAATATTAAATTTATTGTCAGCCTGCTTGGGCGCCTTCCCTCTTGTGCGTTTAACTTGCTTTTCCTGCCTAAGTAGAAGCGTGTTTTTAATTTTCTATGAACACTCTGAATAAAATAAATTATTTCTTCTAGTTATGTTAAAGAGAAATGTTTGCAATTTTAGTTATGAATATATAAATACCGATTAAAACTGATAACATTTTTCTTCTATGTTAAAAGTGTACAGCATTTCTTTTTATATGGAAATAATATAAGTGTTCCTACCTATACTATAGCACCCAATATTGGAGCAACATTGCTTTGTCATATTCCCCGTATTCGCCAATATTCCGTCAACACTTTTATATATGGATGCTATATGGGAGCAATGTTGCTGCAATCCGTGATTTCCGTTTCACCATTGCTTTTTTAAAATGATGGGTCAAGCTTTCTGTCATAGCAATATTGCAGCAAAATTTAGCCAATATTTAGCATATTATAGCATACGAAAGGAATATAAATTTTATAATTATATTTTTCTGCTGATTTTTCTGATGATTTAGCAATATTGCAAGAATATTTGTACAATATATATAAACACTGGAAGAATATTCCCGTTTGGCCACTGATTGTTGGAGCAATATTGCCTCAATTTCCAAAATACATTAGTGAATTTCCCCTTAAGGGGAATGACGCGAATATGTCAAAGCAACATTGAGGCAATATTGCTCCAACAATCAGTGGACAAACAGGAACATTCTTCCAGTGTTCATATATATATATATATATATTGTACAAATATTCTTGCAATATTGCAAAGACATCAGAAAAACCAGCATAAAAATATAATTTTAAAAATAATATTCCTTTCGTGTTGAGAAATATTGGCTCAATATTGCTGCAATATTGCTATAACAGAGAGCCTGACTCATCATTTTAAAAAAGCAATGGTGAAACGGAAATCATGGATTGCAGGAACATTGCTCCCATATTGCATCCATATATAAAAGTGTTGAGGGAATATTGGCGAATATGGGGAATATGACAAAACAATATTGGGGACAAAACTATAGGGGGTGTTTCTAGGTGGTACATTTACCTTGCTTAGATTTAGAAATTATTTGATGGATAACTTTACTTGTAGCCTGTCACCTGCTTGCATTACTATCCTGCGTAGAACTTACATATAAATAATTTTTTTCAGTTTTTATGCTGGTAAAAAAATGATATAAAAAGATGTTAATTTTGACCCAGAGCCGAAAGATTTTGTTTTAAAAAGATTAAACACTATGTAATTAGGAAGAATTATGAACTGTTGAAAAATGTTGTAAAATCTATGATTTTGGACGATATAAAAATAAAAAATTTTTATTGCTAATTGTACACATAATTAATTACAAATAAATATAATGATTTGAGAAATTATTATCGAGATAATTTCTATTAATTGTAGAGTATTTCGTGGAAATATTGTTTGAACAACTAACTAAGCAAGTTGGACTCGAATAAATGAAAATTGATTGAATATAAGTATATTTTTAATTCAAAGAGTTTAAGAGCAACATTCAAAGTAAATACACTTCAACAAGTTTCACGGATCTAATATTTTTAATGACAATTAAATTATTTTATTTTATTTATTTATTTTATTTATTTTGTTTGTTTTATTTATTTTATTTAGTTTATTTATTTTATTTATTTTATTTATTTTATTTATTTTATTTATTTTATTAATTAAACGGGCTAGGTGCCCTTGAACCTTACAATATCAGTATAATTAGGTGATGAGCCACCAAAGATACACATAGTTACAACAGAGATTAACTTTTTCTGGTATTTTATGTTTTTAGTCTGTCATTGTTTGTAAATATATGCTTGGAAAAAGGTGTGAGAGAAAATTAGAACAACATTTATGAAATGACATACAACATTTATTACATTTTTCCATGTTTTAAACGTACTTCAGAAATACAATGCAAGAAATTCATTATCGGCTTAGACATTATGGTATTATATTTACTACATGTACTCTTACGCTTGTTTTGTAATTCAACATAAATGAGATATTTTATTTTGTTTGTTGCAAATATTTTTAATTTATCAATCACCATAACTTAGTCGCTAAAACAATAATGGTATTTATGCCGAACTGCAATGCGAGACTCACAACCATACATATGTTGATGATATCACTTTGGTATTAGTATTAGTGCTAGTGATAACAACATTTATAATTTCAATCTCAATTAAACTGATTTATAGTCCTACTTCTTCGACAAAATGTAGAATACTCTTGTAACTCAAGCCAGTAGTTGCAAACGAATCTCTTTTATCAGCAATAAGTTTAAATCAACTATGTGGCCAGTTGCGACCTGAATAAATAAAAAGTAACCAAATAAGCATATTTTTTTATTTAAATGATTTCCCCTTTTGGTATTTTGTTTTAGAGTTCATCTCTTATTGTTTGTATAATTATGATCGATAGATTTTATTCAATGTATTTTTTAAACTCACTTTAGAAATACTTGGCGAGAAATCCATCATCTATTTGCACAACATTGTATTATATTTGCTACACATTTTCAATGCTGTTTTTGTAATTTAAAATTAAGTTTCCTAAAAAGTTACTTTATATCATAATACATCAAATATTAACATATTATAAAACTCTATTCAGTCACTATATAACAATATTGGTATTTGTACCAAACCATAATATGAAGTGCACACAGTACATATTGTACATGTGATTTACGTTCACCTATTTTAAAGAAAATTTTAAAAGTTCTTACATATTAAAGCTTGATCCCAGCCAGAAGTTGTAGACGAGTCTGCTGTAACACAGCACAGAGTATGAAATTACTTTTCACTGTAACTAGTAGACATTGCAATGGCACTTGGGGATTATTTTTTTTACATGATGTTTTTCTTGTTTCTAATATTTTCTTCTGCACTATAGCCATAAAACTATTTTATAATTATTTAATAATCTGATGGTGAAAAGCCGTAAACTTAATGCACATCCTTATTATCCTCTTCATGTCTGATTGTCTGAGTAAATAATCTTAGGTTTATACTTCTTAGGTCAATTTGCATTCTTAATATACCGTCTTCTAAAACAAAAAATACAGTAGTCATCGCAACTGCACTATGTAACTATTCTTTTTTACATGTTGTTCTTCTTGTTTCTCATATTTTTATATGCACTAACCACGAAACTATTCAATAATTATTTAATAATCTGATCGTTGAGAACTGAAAACTTAATGCACATCCGTATTGTCCTCTTTATGTCTGGTTGTCTTCATGAATAATCTTCAGTTTATAGTTCTTTGTCCAATGTGCATTCTGAATGTACCGTCTGCTGAAATAAAAAATGCAGCCGAGATCGCAACTACACTTGGTGATTGCTTTTTTTACAAGGTCTAGTTCTTCTTGCTTCTAATATTTTCTTCTTCACTAGCCGCAAAACTATTTCATAATTATTTAACAATCTTGATGGTTGAGGACAGCTGTAAACTTAATGCACGTCTTTATTTTCTTCTTTATGTTTGGTTGTCTGTATAAACTTCAGTTTACTTCTCTGGTCCATATACATTTCAAATGTACAATCTTCTGAAATAAAAAAAAAAACACACACAAAGTATCTCTTAAAAAAATAATTTATGTTTGTCGAAAAATATTTTGAGTATTTGAATGATGCAAAAGTATTTTATTGCTTTCAGAATTATTCAAATACACAAAATAATTTGAATAATAAATAATACTTATCTAATTTTCTCTTCATCAATTTTTCTGAATTGGAGTAGAGCAAGCATAACCTACATACGCTGATAAACAACACATCACTGTATAGTATTTACTGCTTCGCCTGCTCTGAGTGCTCCGGCTCAATTTGCCCCGGCGGCCCCCGGCCGCGCCGCCGTGGCGGCTGCTGTGGCAGAGAGTTTCGTCTCTGATCCGCCGTTTGCCACAGGGCGCTTTCGTCGTTCGATAGCTCATGGCACTTTTGCACAATCGTTTGCCCAACACTGCTTATCAATTTCAATAGCACTGATCTCGTATTGGATTTCTTCAAACATATGACAGATGGCGTTGATGACTAACATAGAACGTTGGAGGACTGTACCATCCGGTTTAACTAGCTTACCACATACATGTATTGAACTTCGTGATGGTTGAAGACATAAATCCTAATGTTGAATGGCGATGCGAATTTCATCGCTGTTTCCAAACGATGACGTGTTGTAGGGCTGATCTACGTATGTTCTATCATGAATTTATTGTTTTTTTATTTAATATAATTAAATATAAAAGAAGAGAGAGAAAATGGTGGGAGCCCCAACCTGCGCTCTCTACCTGTAAGACACATCCATTAAAGAAAAAAATATTTCCATCCATAAACATTCTCTCTCTCTTTCTTATTTTATGAAAATATTTATTAATAAATTATGAATACATAGAATTTACCAAAATGTTTTATTAAAAAACAATATTATTATAGTTTAAACTTGGTGAATAATGCCATTGTTTAGATAATTTAGTACAATATAACATTTCAAACATTAATTTATGATTCCAGCATTGCGAAGTTAGCTGAGAATATAACGGATTTCATCATAGTTAATTCTTATTCCCATATTTTGCTCAGCAATGAGTACCCGTAAGCGATCAACTAATTTGTTAGGAACATCCCAGATGTCGAGTTCGTATGCAGTTGGGACAGCTGCATCTTCTACTTGGTCAATAATCCACTTTTCACGTTGTTATCACGAACGAATAAAGTTATTACATTCAAAGCGCACCCGTGGTCCTTGATCACGAATAATTTTCGGCGAATATTCTTCGGCTGAGGAATCTGAATCATCTTCACTAGACTGATCAGCTTCGTAATAATTATCGGTATCATTAGAAGTTGGAAGATCGGAAGCAATTCGAGTATCAACAGTTATGAGCTTCTTTAGAGGATTGACTATTGGTTCAAATATCTTTTTGACTGCCACTGCATTAGTTTGCTCAACCCTTTTACATTTCTCTCTTACACTTTCAGCTTCGTTAACATTATCTTCTCGGGATAATGACGAGCCACTTTTTACAAACGACTTTTCGAACATCGGAGCAATAGAACTATAAAATTTTTTACTCTTTAGTTTTCGAATCGGCTTATTCACGCAATAGTGCTTTTTCTTAGCGCTCGAAACTTCCATAATCATGCGATAATGATCCAAATCACTTGAATTGATAAGACTTTCATCAGGAAGTTTTTTGAATAGTAATTGTAGTTATCCTGCAGACAAACGATACTTCCGCTCCTTTACCTGGACAAGTACACTTCAAACATTATTGGTGAATTTCCGATCATAAGTAAATTTCCTAGCTTGTAAACAGAATAAATATTATCGAGATATCTCCTAGAATTTCCGTTTATATCCTGATTTTTGTACTATAGCATCCTGAAACTTGCTAATAATATTATGTGCATTTGACATTTTTATGCGTCAAGAGTTGAGCATCAACGGAAACAATATATACAGCCAACATCATTTTTATACTTTTATAACATAGTGCAAACCTTTAACACATTTATGTCATAGAAAGACTACTTTTATATTCTAAACTGATGCCCTATTGTGCTATTATACCAGAGTAACACCTTTTTCATGTCATAGAGTAAGAACATTTTATGCATAGAGTGACATCTTTTTTATGTCACAGAGTAAAACCTTTTTTATGTCATAGAGTGACACGTTTTTTATGTCATAGAGTGACATCTTTTTTATGTCATAGAGTAACATCTTTTTTATGTAATAGAGTGACATCTTTTTTATGTCATAGAGTAACATCTTTTTTATGTCATAGAGTAACACATTTTTTATGTCATAGACTGAAATCTTTTTTATGTCATAGAGGGACATTTTTTTTAAGTCATAGAATAACAGCTTTTTTATGTCATAGAGTAACAACTTTTTAATGTCTTAGAGTGAAAACTATTTTATGTCACAGAGTAACTTTTATATGTCATATAGGGACATCATTTATATATCATAGATAAACACGTTTTCTATGTGCATAGAGCACCTTTTTTGTCATAGAGTGACGTCTTCTTTATGCCATAGATAAACATATTTGTATGTACGTAGAGTGACACCTTTTTTATATCACAGAGTAACATCTTCTTTACGTCATAGAGTGACACCTTCTATATGTTATGGATAAACACCTTTTGTATCTGCATAAAGTGACATCTTCTTAAATCATAGAGTGATACCTTCCTTATGTCATAGAATAGTACCTTTTTTATGTCATAAACTGACACCATTATGTCATAGAGTACCCTCTTTTTTATGTCATAGAATAACACCTTTTTCAGGCCATAGAGGGAAATCATTTTTATGTCATAGAGTAACAGCTTTTTTATGTCAGAGAGAGACATCTTCTTAATGTCATAGAGTAACAAATTTTTTATGTCATACTTTTTTGTTATAGAGTGACATCTTTTTATGTCATAGAGTAACACCTTTATTACGTCATAGAGTGACACCTTTTTATGTCATAGATAAAAACCTTTTGTATGTGCATAGAGTGACATCTTTTCACGTCATAGAGTGACACCTTTTTTATGTCATAGCGTAACACCTTTTTTATGTCATAGAGTAAGACCTTTTTTGTGTCATAGATAAACATGTTTTATATGTGCATAGAGTAACATTTTCTTATGTCATAGAGTAACAACATTTTAATGTCATAGAGCGACCTATTTATTATGTCATAGAGTTACAACTTTTTTATGTCATAGAGTAACACCTCTTTATGTCATAGAATAACACCTGTTTTATGTAATAGAGTGACACATTTTTTATGTTATAGATAAACACCTTTTGTATGTGCATAGAGTGACATCTTTTTTATGTCATACAGTGACATCTTTTCACGTCACAGAGTGACACCTTTCTTATGTCATAGCGTAACACCTTTTTTATGTCATAGAGTAACACCTTTTTTGTCAGTCTGACACCTTTTTTGTCATAGAGTAACACCTTGTTCATGTTATAGATAAACACCTTCTGTATGTGTATAGAGTGACATCTTTCTTATGTCATAGAGTGACGCCTTTTTTAAGTCATAAATAAACACCATTCGTATGTGCATAGAGTGACATCTTTTTTATGTCATAGAGTGACACCTTTTTTATTTCATAGATAAACACGTTTTGTATGTGTATAGCGTGACATCTTTTTTATGTCATAGAGACAATTTTTTTATATCATATATAAACACCTTTTGTATGTGCATAGAGTGACATCATTCTTATGTCATAGAGTGACATCTTTTTTATGCCATAGGGTAACACCTTCTTTATGTTGTAGAGTAACACCTTTTTTATGTCATAGTGTGACATCTTTTTCATGTCATAGAGTAATATCTTTTTATGTTATAGAGTAGCACCTTTTTATGTCATAGAGTGAAGTCTTTTTTATGTCATTGGTAACACTTTTTACGTCATAGAGTGACATCTTCTTTATGCCATACAGTGACACCTTTTGTATGTGCATAGCGTGACATCTTTTTTATGTCATTGATAACACCTTTCTTTGTGTCATAGAGCTACACATTTTTTATGTCATAGATAAGCACCTTTAGATGTGCATAGAGTGACATCTTTATTATGTCATAGAGTGACATCTTTTTTATGTCATAGAGTAACTCCTTTTTTATGTTCTAGAATAACACCTTTTTTATGTCATAGAGTGACATCTTTTTCATGTCATAGAGTAATATCTTTTTATGTTATAGAGTAGCACCTTTTTATGTCATAGAGTGAAGTCTTTTTTATGTCATTGGTAACACTTTTTACGTCATAGAGTGACATCTTCTTTATGCCATAGAGTGACGCTTTTTGTATGTGCATATCGTGACATCTTTTTTATGTCATAGAATAATACCTTTCTTTATGTCATAGAGTGACACATTTTTTATGTCATAGATAAACACCTTTTGTATGTGCACAGAGTGACATCTTTATCATGTCATTGAGTTACACCTTTTTTATGTCATAGAATGAAATCTTTCTTATCTCATAGAGTAACACCTTTTGTATGTGCATAGAGTAATACCTTTTTTCTGTCATAGGGTGACACCTTTTTCATGTCATAGATAAACACCTTTTGTATGTACTGTAACGGGGTGGATACGGAGGAAAAGAGTAAAAAAATACGCACCGTCATCGGGAATGGAACCCGAGCCGTCCGGACCGGAGGCGAGTATCTCTACCGCGAAACTACCAACGCACTGCCAAACTGCGTGCTTCTATCCATCATAACTCGCGATGTTGTTAATACAGGTACCTTCCATGCGCCCGTTGTTATTTCCCCCACCCATATTTCACGTACTTTGGACGCGACATCTGCCAAGATAAAGGGCGCTTAAATATTACTGCCGACTAGCATCCGAATCTTTTCCCATTTACACCTCCCCACCCGAACGCGAACTATCAGTCTCCTACTTCTCTACAGGAGACGTGATACTTCTCCATGCTCAACCGCCATTCAGGAGTAATCTCAACTGAATGCTTGTGCGGGAGTCTCGTAGACTCTGTTCTACGTGGAGGTTGGATCAGTACAAGAAAAATTCTCTATTTCCCTGACTGAAAACATGCGTGCGTTACCTACACTCGCGCGATCACACTTGAGTGAGAAACCCCGCTCGGTTCTTGCGACTCAAGTCCCCTTCACACGACGCTGGGGCCGTACCACGTAACCGTATGCACACTACAGGATAATGCTTTCCTATGGCCGTATACCGCATAGACTTACACGCAGGGAATCCCTCGGGATCGTGATCCGCGTATCCGTAGGTGGGAGGAAGAATTTCGATCGGACTTCTTTCTGATCGTGGAGTTTTTTAAAGGAAACGTGGAATATTTTGTTGGGCGCCATGTAACGGGGTGGATACGGAGGAGAAGAGTAAAAAATACGCGTTGGCATCGGGAATCGAACCCGAGTCATCCGGACCGGAGGCGAGTGTCTCTGCCGCGAGACTACCAACGCACTGTCAAACTGCGAGCTTCTATCCATCATAACTCGCGATGTCGGTAATACAGGTGCCTTCCATGCGCCCGTTGTTATAGTACATAGAGTGACACCTTTTTCTGTCATAGGATGACACCTTTTTTATGTCATAGATAAACACCTTTTGTATGTGCACAGAGTGACATCTTTTTTATGTCATAGAGTAATACGTTTTTGTGTCATATATAAACATGGTATAATGAAAAGAAGAGGTGTGCTGTTGCGCATAGCGACGATCCACGAATCTGGGCGTTGGAACCAACGACCATCCATATTGCTTTCTTAACCAATCACAGTTTGACCGCGACATTTAAATTTCACATCATTATTTTTAAATTGAATGTAATAAATCTTGAGTATTAATTCAAAATTAAGATGCAAATAAAAACACATTGATATTATTGAAAATAAATCATGTTTATATTTTATTATATGTTATAAAAAGTTGTAAAAATAATTTAACGAAAAAATTTAGTAACTTTTTTTTTCTTATGTTGATTATTTATATCTGAAATTAATCTTTTATTGATTTCTCTCAGTCTAATAAAAGTTCTAGTACGAACTAAGCTTAAAATTGCTTTATCGAGTGTATCGTATTTATCCTGTATTTGTTCTTTAACCTTATTTTTAACTTTTTGAAAGATTCCTGTATCTTTACTTAAATGTAATTTTTTTCCATGAAAGGAATTTTTTTTCCATAACATAGGCAGTCTCAATAAGATCTTGACTAGGATAAACTAAAGAACCATTTGAAAGAAAAGTAATCCAATCAGAGTTATCGATATTATTAATTTTTAAATCTCTTGTTTGATCGCCGAGAGATGGATATGTAAATTTTAATTTATATGCTACATATCCAGCAATGTACTTCAGATCTTCAACTTCTATGATATCTTGAATTATTGTTTTTTCGTTATTTTCAATATCTACAAGTAAAAATTACAAGAAATAAAAATTTTGAAGCAATTACTTAAATGTTTGAATGTGTAATATATGAAATAATGTATGTACACAAAATAAATCAAAATTGATGCGATGCAAATGACCGATAATGGAAGTAAAAGTAGCTCATGTAATTAGCTCATATAATAGTCAAGAATTCATAGTATTATTACAAAAATCATTAAAATATTATATAAGATTGTATTTTTCAAAAATAACCATTTTCAGAAAAATTTCTTTATTAATAAAATTCGTCAACCATTATTTTTGTACAATTTGAATAGCATAGTTAAAAATAGATTACGTATGTAAACTGAGACTTCCACGTACCACTATTTTCATCATCGTTGATATTATCATAATCAATAAAATTGTAATCTTCTACAGCAGTTGCAAATTCTTCAAAGCTTTGGTTAAAAGAGGAAGAAGGGTAACTGATCGTTTCAGCTTCTTTCAACGCTTCTACCATCAGTGCATCGGATGAATCATTAAAATCTATTAAATTCTCTTCATTATAGTCGACTTCCGTATTTCCCGAATTCGAAAGTACGTCAAAAGCATCCTTTCCAAGTATGTACCACCTTAGCCTATATCGCAGATTTAAAGCAGACAGTTGATCATTTGTAGCTCCCATTGCACGTAAATATGAAAATAAATTTTCAAGAACATCCTGGGTAAGTCGATTAGTGCATATGTATGTTAAATGAAACTCATCCCCAGCTGAAAGAACTCAGATGAGAATCACTTGAACCTCACCTGATTCTCAGGTGAGTCTCCTGCCAAATAGTGACGTGAATCTCATGTGAGGCTCATGTGAGTCTCATGTGAGTCTCATGCGATTCTCATGCGATTCTCATATAACGTTTATATTCTAAATGTTTTTTATACATTACATTTGAATTCGATTAATTTTTTTTTTCACATGTCATATTAAATATAATACTTCAATTGTAATTATGTTTTTTAAATAATTTAATTTTATGAATTTGAATAATATCCCTACTACAAAAACTCAAGTGAGATCTCACGTCAAAATCTCACCTGACCAAAATTTTTTAAGTTCTTACGGCACTTCAGAAAAAAACTATAATAAATAATTTCTCGAAGTAAGTTTTAGACTTACTCCTTTTTTTTAAACACTGCTGAAATGTTGAAGTTCGTTATTAGCTAACAAAATTAATATCAGTTAATTCTTATACTTCTTTGATAAAATATATTGATATTATAAATTAAGGCTATAATTAACTGTATAAGTAAATAATAGATATGAAACATACCTGCAACATTATAATAATGTACATAATTTACGAGTAGAAAGCGACTGGTGCGACAGACTCTGAAGCGATCCTTTAAATACAGCTCTTCAAACTATGCACACAGGTAAAAAAGTGCAAACGTTTAAGAAGTAAAGAATGAGACGAGCAACGTTAAACAATGACGCACATGTAGTTGAAACGGTTAAATTTCCATGACACACGTTGTATCGTCTTACATCAAAACTTCTTTGAAATGCTGACAATTATAACAAAGACATTTTAGAGCGAGAGTTTTGTAAACATCTGACGAAGCATCCACCGTTGCCAATGAAATTTCCATCAGCTTTTTTATAGCGCACATAGCGTCTAACCACGTTATCATTTTTTCTCCAAGTTGACAGAAAAATTATCGAGAAACTTCTTGAAACCATGACTCATATAATATAAAAACATAATACAATACTGACCACATACATCTGACGCGTCATTTTGAAGCTGAATTGCGTTCCAACGAAATGTTTTACAAGTTTTTCGCAAGCGGTTTATGTGATCGGATATAATAGACGGTAATCCAAAACTATCAAAGTATAGGCCGTTAGAAGATCTATCGACGTAGAACGCAACCCAATGCATACCAGGCTTGGTATGATCGTCAGGGTTAACGATGAACGCCGTCGGTTTGGTCCACACCCGCGGGATTTGATCCGCTGGGAATACACCTACAGTATGCGACTGGATTGGTGAAACGATCTTCAATATTTGAAGGCTGCCCATTGTGAAGATCGATTAAATTTTTATTTAGATAACCAAGGTGGAAAGATAAGTAGCCTTTCAAAAGATAAGCGTGATTTAACGCGCATCAATATTTACAACCCGAAAATTTTAAAGCGTGATGCATACAATATACGTTAGATGATAACTTATCGAACGGAGGACAATCTACATCATAGTCAAAATTAATGATTTCGTTTGGTATAATTTTATGAAGCATCAACCACTTTTCGCTGCCTCTAACGTAAATTTTTCGAGCACTTTTTTATAAATCTTGCAGAGTTTTATCAAAAACTTTCAAATCAACTTCACCTTCTAAGTAATCAATGCCGTGACAATGCTGAGTTAACCAATTATTTTGTCTTCTGATTTCGTAGCTCAAATCATCTACACAAGCCGTCGGAGTCACTAACCAATGACCGTGAAAATCACCATTAAGAGCAACAACAGCGATCTCTTTGGTGCATTGTTATTGTCAGTATCTTTGGGACACTGAATATCTATAACTAAATCGATCGTTTTTATGTAGCTTGTAATGACGATCACGACTCGAAACGTACTGGCTACCAAGAAGCAAATCTTCCACGAATATGTAGTACAACAGCACCATCTGTACTTCGTTATTCTAACCACTAAAGTCTACAATAGCTTGACGCGATGCGTCTACTTCCAAAATACTATCATACTCAGCATAGACAATACAGTTTACAGTATTGGTTAATGCTTCAGCGAAACGAACATCTAATCTGACGCTGCCGTGCTTAACCAAATTCCAATTAGTGCATTCGTTAGCCAATAGATGGGGAGTTAAATCAAACGCCGAAAGACAATAGCCATTAAGATACGATTCACGCGAGGTTTGGTTACCCTCGTTAAGAAAATGTACACCGGTTCCAGAAAATAACGTATATAAGCGTCAATGTATTTGCTAGCTCCGAAATTAGATTGCAGTGGTTTAGAAGGTATTTGTACGCCGTCAACGTATATGCATAGAATATTTATATTAAAATGTTCAAAGTTAAACGGATTTAGAGCTCGATCGCCATTGAAAGCCTTATTGCTAACAAATCCGATTATAATTCGTTTTGGCAGTTGACCTAATATTATATTATCCAAAGTTTCACCGTGAATACCTCCATGCATTGTTACAGCTTTAACCTCAACCCTCGTGAGAGGATATTTGGCAGTTGTTTTTGAAAGTGATTGGGCGTGCGCTAGTAAAACACCCGGACTAATTTTTACGCGTCTGACTAAGAGATTGGCTTCGTCAATATGTACAGAGTAACAGCCCGTAGGATCCATGAGACAAAAACTATCGCGAGACCTTACTAATCGCACTCTTACCTCGATACCGCTTATTAATAATTTTTCTTGATTGAACACGTCGCAGTGAAGATGGCCAATCATATCAACTGATTTTGTTGCCAACAGTAATTTGCACAAGGCTTGCATTTGCCTCTTGATTATCTAGTCCAGGCGGTAAAGCAGAAAAAGTAAGCACCCGTGGATTCGATTTGAAGTTAAACATATTTTGGCGTAGAAAGTTGCCAAATATTATGTAGAATAAAATCCCGTGTTTGCCTACTGCAAAAAATAAGAGCCAAATTTAGTAGAACAACAAATATCAAGGAATTATGAAAAATGACCCATTTTTGACACATTTTTAGCTGTTACTTGAAAACAAAGCCTTAAATCGAAAAAAGTTGTTCTTGAAAAGGTGTTTATTTTTCCATTTTCTATAAAGTTACAACAACTGCGAATTGAAAAAATCGATATTTGCATTGAAAATGCAAAAATTGCATTGAAAAATAAGAAAAAACCATACGTATATCTAATGAATTTTTTAAAGGGAGTCAATATGAATAAATATTGATGAAACTTGGGGAAAAGACAGTTTACCATATGCCGATTCTGCCCCTAAAATTTCGCATCGATTCATTAAATGGTTTTCGACTGACACATTTGTTAAATAGCAATTAGCAAAAAATTTATTAAAATTGTATTTCATGCCATGGGTTTAAATAAAAGCTCAAAACGGGCGCTGAATTTTTTACACTTACTAGTGGTCATAATAAACAATAACCATTACCAAAAATACCCGTTTTTACATTTTAACAGTCATTTAAAATTTTTTTAAATTTTTTCAAAATTTTTACGTTATAAACAATTATCATAAATCAAGGAGTTTTCCATTTAATATAAAAAATCCTGACATATCTGAAAACTTCGTTTAAAAACGTTTCAATTAAAACTGGAACGACAAAATTTCATCGACTATATTCGGAGATATTACAGCTCAAAATAAATTTCAATTTATAGCTTACCTAATAGTGAAGTCGACAAAAAAAAATATGTTGTTATAGCTATTTACAAGTACTTTCGATAATCGTAGTTTGCATTCTCCGCAGATAAAAGCATAATGTAAAAAAAAATAAGGAAGATCCCGTGATCACCGGAATTTCGGAGTGGGGATGCCCGAGTGCAGCTGCGTTGGCGCCCACTGCTAATGTTTCAAAACGCATTCGCGCGATAAAATTTGACTTTTCTCGGTAACGGTAGCACTTATCAAGATGATTTTTTTTAATTTGATAGAGCGAAATGTGTGGAATACGAATATTGCATTAAAAATCATTAAAACAAATAAACTTTAAGCAAATTTTGAGCTCGAAAAATTATACAATTTTCTTTTTCGTTAAGAAAGTAGCTACAATATGAAATTAATTCTAAGTGCATGTTCATAAAAACATGACCCAAAATTTATGTTAACATTTTTTTTTTTTTTGTATTTTGATGATATTTGTAAATTTTAATTATCCGTCTTTCGTTTATATATAATTATTTTTATAAATATACATGTATTAAACTATTCAACTGACTATTTAAATAAACAGCTTAAACGTAGTAAATAAATTGTTTGTCTTATAAAATTCTATGAATTTTTCGTATACGAAAGTAATATTTCAACTCAGGTACACGAACTACGTTACGAAAAGGACAGGGTTTTTTTCATTCAAAAGGGGCTGCGTTCCCGCATATTCTATACCTACCTTTTGTTTGGAAATCTGGTTTACGCATGTTCTATACCTACCATTTGTTTGGAAATCTGGCTTAAGAACCGCCTACATAAGTGCTGTGTGTTGCGTTTTGTCCAGCGTGCTGATTGGCTACTCAGGGAATTCTAGCCAATCGATGATGTTGCTTCTGAATCGTAACGCACGGCATATTACAGTACTAATATACTTCAACGGTTGTCAGCTGATAGTTTGAAAGCGTCGTTTTGGCATCGGTTAGCATTTGAAAGTATTGTCGAGCGTGGAGTTTGTTCTTCAATCACGTTTTTTGCATAATATCTTTATTTTTATTTGAGTAAAGGTAAGACAATATTGAGCATATTATTATTATTTTTATATTAATTTAAGGAAAAATTGTGTATTCAAAATTTCTAACCTTCAAAAAGAAAAATCATCCTAAAAATAAAGTAATATACATACTTTCTTCATATAAATATTTTTTTACAGCTTCTACTAAGAAACAACTAATGGCTGAGCAGGCGGATAATTGTATTATTTGCGAGAAACTTTTAAGTGACAGTGCTATTCGTACCTTGAAAGAAAATAGTATTAAGAGTTGCATTAAAGCCAGTACAAGAAGACATGATAAAAAACATTTGGAGTTTCGAAAATTTTCATCTATCAATGTGCATAAAAACTGTGCTAAATCTTACACTTGGGAGAAAAGTATAGAATCAGCTAAAAAAAAAATTAAAAAGTCATTGCCTAGTGGTTCTTCGACACGAAGTACAAATGATGCTGACTGACTTTAATACGTTTTGTTTTATCTGTGAAAGAAATGCCAGTGATGATTTCATTGCAAAGCAAGTTAAGGTACCAAAAGACAAAAAACAAGCGGTTTATGTTGTGAATAGTGCAGATTTGAGAAAAACTTTAATAAATAAATTGAGAAGTGTTGATGATAGGCAGTGCATAGATATTTTATCGTGTATAATGACAGTTGAAGATTTGATAGCTGTTGGCGCTCGATATCATATGAGCTGTCATAAACTATTGTATAATAAATTTCGAAAAAAATCTGAAGTCGAGGAATGTACTGTATACAAAGCGGCAAAGTTCATTTCTAGGTACATAATAGAAAATAAGGAAGAGTGTCAGTTTAATATTAAAGAAATATTGGAAAATTTTGAATGTGTTGAATGGCACAATTTAAAATATGTTAAAAAGCACCTACAAAATATTTTTGGTGACAATATTATTGTACACACTTCCAGATACGGGCTAATAATAACTTTTATTAATAGTGGGCACAAAATTTTAACCGATAATTGGTACAAAAATAAATCGAGAAATGAGATAGATGAGCGCCTCAGAGTCGTTAAGAGGGCCGGAAAAATTATTTTGGAAGATATTGGCGCGAAAGTGTATGATAGCGACTCTTATCCAGCACCAGATGATTTTCTTTCAGACGTTTTACCTGTAATTCCAGATACATTGCAAGAATTACTGAATGAAATAATATTGAAAAATAAACGCTCTGTCGATAAGTATATGACAAAAATTATAAGTATTTCTCATGCGATTATAGCAGCAGCTCGGCCGAGATCGTTCTTGTCTTGCCTGCAAATTGGATTAGCAGCAATGCTTAATAAAAAGTATCGATCAAAAGAATTACTAAAAATTTTAAATACTTTAGGTTTTTGCGCTACTTATGGAGAGTCTTTACTATTTGAAGCATCTGTTTCATCACATCCACAAAATTTACAATACAATGATTCATATTTTCAATATGTGTTCGACAATGCGGATCATAATATCAATACCATAGACGGTCGCAATACATTTCATGCTATGGAAGGCATCGAAATCGTAACACTTTATCAGTCAGTTATTGGTAGTACGTGTGTTCCTAGACTGAAGAAAATCCCCAGTGCTGAAGTAATTGGACAATTTGGTAAACTAAATTTACAAACTTATTATAAACGTTCAAGTTCGGGCATGGATAATGTTTTAGTGAAAGACTAAATGATGTAAGCTCCATGTCTTTAGACATTAAAATATCAGCAACTGAACTTTTATGGTTGCTCGGTAAGCAAAAGTATGAATCAGACTTTGAGGGTTGGAATGGGTTTATGCAACTAATAACAGAAAAAGAAGAAGTTCAAAAAAGTAAAATCAATTTTTTACCATTCCTGAATGCTTCGCGAAGCCATTACGATACGATATACACTGTTCTGTTTGAAGCTGATAGAAGGTGTAAAGAAAAGGGCCAAAGACATTCCTTTGTGACATTTGATCAACCGTTGTACTATAAAGCTAGAGAAGTCATTGAATGTTGTAAAGATGAATTATCAACGGTAATTGTGAGACTTGGTGGATTTCATCTTCCAATGTCTTTTATAGGTGCTGTAGGATTTATTATGAATGGCAGTGGATTAAAGGAGCTCTTTTGCGAAACATTTTCTGAAAATTTAGTTGAAAAAATTTTAGGCGGTCATGCTTATTCTAGAGCAGTAAGAGGTAATACTTTAGCGCATTTAGCATTGGGACAAATAATTCTCTCTTTGTTTTTGTGTAGAAGTTGGATGGTGGACTGAAGAGGTTCAAATAAGTAACGTTTCGTGTGGAGAAATGAAATGCTTTTATTGAAGTGCCGTCGTGCCTCTTGATGTACAGGTGTTGCTTCTCTCTCTCTGGCCGTCGCGCGTTAACTGCTACTGCCGGCCGACGTTGCGAAGTGCTTCCGGGGTGCCTGGTAGAGAGATGGGCGGTAACAGGGCCGCGTGGAGAGCGAAGTAGTAGGGCGCTCCCTAGCGGGCTCGCCTATTTGAGCATCGAGCTCGAGCATGCTCGCCTTCGGTCGAGCTCGAGCGTGCTTTCCTTAAGTCGAGCTCGAGCGTGCTCGCCTTCGGTCGAGCTCGAGTGTGCTCGTCTTGGGTCGAGCTCGAGCAAGCTCACCTTTGGCGATGAATCCTCAACACTCTTCATTTAATTTTCGTGAAAGCGAAAATCAAGTTGTGCATAATCTTCTGCAATGTATCGATGATGAAACATTAATTAATGTTAAAAGCAAAGAATTTTGCTCTATTGTTAAAAAATTTCAAGATCATATTAAAAACATTGCAAATAATGGACCTACTGCGCAGCTGTGGCTACAATATTTTAATATGGCGACCGTATTGAAGCAATATATTGAAGCTGAAAGATCTGGAAATTGGGAGCTTCACCTACAGAGCATAAGAAAGATGATTCCATTTTTCCATGCTAGTGGCCATTATCTATATGCTAAATCTGCTTATTTGTATCTTCAAGACATGTATGAATTAGAAAAAAAATGGATGTATTGGAATATGATAAATTCGTTAAAAATAGTTATTTTACTATTAGGCGTTCGGATAAATTCTGGTCGGGAGTTTTGTCTGATATGGCTATAGAACAGATAATTATGCGATGCATGAAAACCAGTGGGGGATTAACTCATGGAAGGGGAATAAGTGATAGTACACTAACGAAATGGGTTTTAACAATGCCTGTTCTTATTGATGTTACAGAATCAGTACAGAAATTTTGCAATATTACTTTTGCAACTTCAGAATAACACGTTGATTCCAGAGCTTCTCGATTATCTAGAGATACAGACGATTTAAATAAATTTTTAAAATGTTTATCGTCGTACGAACCATTTACACGTAGTGATGAAATCATGTCGATTAGTTCAGGGTGCAAAGATGACAAAACGATGAATTGTCACGAAGCGTTAGAAGTTGGCAAAAAATGATGCAAAATACTTATGGAATGAATTTTAAAAATCTCAAGTACCAGAGGAAAAACAGAGTTTAGCCTCTTGCAGCTGCAACTGCAATAAAATTAAAAAATAATGAAATTATAATTAACCCTACTCTTTTATTCCAAAGAATTGCTGTTGCCATGGAGGGTGATGGTGAATTAAAAGATTACTTGTTGTATGAACTTGCACCTTTCCCTCTTTCTTTATTCGATAACTCGATGATGCATAAAACTCAGAAGTCAAAGTTATACGACTTTTTTGAACCCGAGAACGAAAAGATTAATCTTGAAAATTGTCGTCATATAATCGATGGCGGTTTCTTACCACATCGAGTAGTTTGGCATCAAAAAGGCCGCTTTAATGATATTTTAGACCGTTACGTCAGTTATGTGAAAAAATATTATGCTCCGGATAGTGTTGTTATATTCGATAGGGATCCAGATGACAAATCTTTAAGTACAAAAAATGCAGAGCGTCAACGACGACAAACACGACAACAATGTAGAGAAATTCTTTTTGACGTTTCCATGACAGCCACAGTTTCTCAAGAAAAATTCTTATCTAATGATAAAAACAAAAATAGATTAATACAATTTTTAAGAGAAAAATTGGAGAAAGCTGGATTTACAACCAAACAAGCTCTCGAAGATGCTGATTTTCTGATCATTGAAACTGCAGTGAATGCGAGTAAGCCAGGAAAACCTTCCGTAATTGTTCCATAATTTTTATACAAAGAGCACCGACGAACAATCTCTTTTACTTTTTAAAACCTACAAAAAATAAAAGAGACGAAAAAGTCTTTTCTTCCAATTGTTTTCGGAATAATATTTTAAATAATTTAATAGCATTCATTCATACGTTTTCTGGTTGTGATACCACATCGGCTTTGTACAAGCAGGGCAAAGGAAAAATCCTAAAAATTCTTGAAAAAGATTCAAAACTAAGAGAAATCGCCACAGTTTTCTATTCACCTATTGCTACAAAAAACACAAATCGCAACAGCCGGCCAAGAGGTTATGCGGGCGTTGTACAGTGGTCAAAGTAAAAATAAAATGACTTTGATTTGCGATATAATATTTAAAAAAATGCTCAAGACAAAAACATTTTATTTAGCGACATTACCACCAACAGAATCTGCAGCAAAACATCACTCATATAGAGTTTACTATCAAGTTTACTATCAAGTTCAGATGTGGATAGGAAATTTGTTGAACCCGGTAGATTGGAGGTGGAAAATCAATGAAAATACACTTGTGCCCATGTATGTTGAAGGTCCTTTAGTACCCGATAACATTTTAAAAAATATTAGTTGCAAATGTGTAGGATAATGTAAAAAAACGTGTGGCTGCGTTAAACATGGCTTGCGATGCTCTGATTATTGCAAAAACTGTCATGGGCAAACATGTAAGAACAGTGGAGTATTGCACGTATCCTTGAATGAGAACATAGAGGAAATTGTTGAAATAGAAAACATAGACGAATTAGAAGAATTCGATACTCATTTCTGTGATAAAAATGAAGATTTTTAAATATCCACTGTCAGCGACAGTGAAACTAGTGATGACGAAGATTCAGAAATCAATGCTAAATGCATGACACCTCTAAAAAAAAGCGAGGCTTGATTTTTGTTAAATTTATTAGTGTATATGTAGATACTTTTTCATATTATATGATAAAATAAATTTATTTAAAATATCATTTTAATACTTCATTCATTCTTCAGTTTCCTTCTATTCCTAAAATCCTGAATTATTAAGTTCAATGCATGTATATTGATAAAAATAATTATATAAACGAAAGACGGATAATTAAAATTCACAAATAGCATCAAAATACAAAAAAAAAAATTTTTAACCTATAAATTATAGAAACGTAAATTTTGAGGCATATTTTTATGAATATTCACTTAGAAAACATTAATTTCATACTGTAGCTACTTTCTTAACGAAAAAGAAAATTGTATAATTTTTCAAGCTCAAAATTTGCTTAAAGTTTATTTGTTTTAATGATTTTTAATGCAATATTCGTATTCCACACATTTCGCTCTATCAAATTAAAAAAAAATCATCTTGATAAGTGCTACCGTTACCGAGAAAAGTCAAATTTTATCGCGCGAATGCGTTTTGAAACATTAGCAGCGCGCGCCAACGCAGCTGCACTCGGGCATCCCCACTCCGAAATTCCGGTGATCACGGGATCTTCCTTATTTTTTTTTACATTATGCTTTTATCTGCTGAAAATGCAAACTACGATTATCGAAAGTACTTGTAAATAGCTATAACAACATATTTTTTTTTGTCGACTTCACTATTAGGTAAGCTATAAATTGAAATTTATTTTGAGCTGTAATATCTCCGAATATAATCGATGAAATTTTGTCGTTCCAGTTTTAGTGGAAGCGTTTTTAAATGAAGTTTTCAGATATGTCAGGATTACTTATATTAAATGGAAAACTCCTTGATTTATGATAATTGTTTATAACGTAAAAATTTTGAAAAATTTTTAAAAATTCTAAATGACTGTTAAAATGTAAAAACGGGTATTTTTGGTAATGGTTATTGTTTATTATGACCACTAGTAAGTGTAAAAAATTCAGGGCTCGTTTTGAGCTTTTATTTAAACCCATGGCATGAAATACAATTTTAATAAATTTTTTGCTAATTGTTATTTAACAAATGTGTGAGTCGAAAACCATTTAATGTATCGATGCGAAATTTTAGGGGTAGAATCGGCATATGGTAAACTATCTTATCCCAAGTTTCATCAATATTTATTAATACTGACTCCCTTTAAAAAATTCATTAGATATACGTATGGTTTTTTCTTATTTTTCAATGCAATTTTTGCATTTTCAATGCAAATATCGATTTTTTCAATTCGCAGTTGTTGTAACTTTATAGAAAATGGAAAAATAAACAACTTTTCAAGAACAACTTTTTTTGATTTAAGGCTTTGTTTTCAAGTAACAGCTAAAAATGTGTCAAAAATGGGTCATTTTTCGTAAATTCTTAATATTTGTTGTTATACTAAGTTTGGCTCTTATTTTTTGCAGTAGGCAAACACGGGATCTTATTCTACATAATATTTGGCAACATTCTCTGCAAAAATATTTTTAACTTCAAATCGAATCCACCTCAAATGCTCTACCGCCTGGACTAATCGTCAATTTTTCCCGTCAAATGCGAATTTTTTGCAGCAGGTCCATAATTTAATAAAGTTTCAAGGTACGCTCTGTAAGCGTACGCGTTTGTAGGCGGTGATACAGGTTTTTGATTAAAAAATACATCCACTTGATTAAATAAAGAATGCATAAAATTATTGACAGGTCCGACTTCGGGTACCTGGGCTGTATCGGCTTGTGGTACGTCAACCGTAGTTTGTAGACTTACACACAGACTAAGCATCGTGGGAGCAAGATCAATATATTCTTTACCATTGCCGGGTAACACAAATTCTATAGTGAGTCATCAGTTAAAAACGATATTGGTTTATATTGTATTCAGTGTGAATTTTCTATAGTTGTTTGAGTAGGAGGAATTTCAAACAGAAACAATTCCGACTTGAGACACTCGCACGAATGGATGTGTACAAATGCCACTTATCTATCAAAAAATATCTGTTGTGGTTCTCCTCTTCTTTTGTTTCGTTTGTTTTCCCTTAGTCTTGCCTTTTTTCGAACTATTAGACTTGCGTTTTCTTGTTTTCCTTTTTCTAGAACTGCTTTTCATCTTTTTACCTCTGTGATTTGTATCAGAGCCAGCGCCCATTCGCAACTGAAGTGGTAAGCCATAGCGTGGTAATTTATATCCAGATCCCTCCATTAGTTTATCCAATTTCTCCTCTGCTTTTCGTTTAAGAACTTGGCCAGATTCTTTAAAGCGTTTACGAATCGACTCTTTAAACGGAGTGTTGGCTCCACGAGTGATAAGTGGGAGAACGCGACGGAAAATTCCAGCCAAAAATTAACCAATACCGCCGTGCCCCCTTTGGTAGGGGGATCCAACGTAAATACGTCCGACCCCACCATTAATCCATTGACCCCCACCAAACACCTCCCCTCCGCTATATCCACCGCCAACTTGCATGTTAAAGTATTCTTGGTAACGCTCCATCACTGTATTAAAAATGAGCTCTAGTCAAGTTTCTTGAAATGATGTGTCACCGTCAGAGTACCGTAATCGAATGGGATCGCACGGCCATTTTGGTCTCTTATATCGATTTCGATTGTCTGAAATGAGTTGAATAATAAAAATATGTACATGGGTGGGGAGAAACTGTTGATTCTCGTACTACCATACGTGTAATCGTCGTCGACATTTAACGATACTGCTCGCAACAATCGCGATTGAACGTCACCTATTACGTAAGGTTCGCAAATATCACTATAAATCATAAGCATGGACGGAAGCCCATTAGAGAGATGAGTAGGTCTATCACTTACTACTGATTCTTCATCCCTTATAAAAATACTATTCGTGCTTTCGAATCCCAAAATTTTTCGCAACTTCTTGGATAAATAAAGCTAGTGACTGAGTTTAGAGCAAGTTATCTTTGTACAAACTCTGTAGACTATCACGTAGCCACCGGGATCGACACCGAATTACAAATGGTCCTCTATACAGTTTAAATTATTTAGCTTGCTTACTATAACGCTTACATCTCTGTAAATTCCTGGCCGAAGCAACGACACTGTAGTACCTACATTTTTTGCCGTTGTCTCTAGAGTCTCGTATGGAATGAGATTAAGCGAAACTGTTCTACCTCCGTAAGCGCGACTGACCATGAACCTTGAAGACGTATCTGCTGAGGGAGCTGCGTGATGAAACGTGTCGTGGTATTTTCCGCAAAATAATTCATGCTGCTGATGCTCGGCAACACAATATAAAACTGATCTTTCATTTTAAAAATATGTTTTATATATTCGTCAATTTATTCGCTCTAATCCAGGAATTGAACTTATCGCCATATCCTTTCCGCTTTACAAAATATTCTTTAGATGAACCTTTGCCTCTAGTTTTCAAAATTTCATCAATTTCAAAAACGTCTGTAGTTAAATTTTTACGTACTCTGCACAATTCTTCGGCGTAGAAAAAACCATCAATTTCCTCACCTGTCAAGTCTTCTAAATAATAAACTGCAGGCGGATGCGTCATTGAGATTCGTGTAATTTTAAAAATCTATAGTGTCCAGCCACTCTCATATCTTTTAGCGAAAACGTTCTTTGCACGACTGACGTGCACCAAGTCACCGACGCAGTATTTAAGAGTTTTAAAAACACCATTGCCATGTCGACGTTGTAAATTTTCACGAGCTTTGGCTGCATTGTACAGTGTTAAGACTGCTGGCACCATTTTTGTGGCCGAATGTTTGGCATGATTGTACGCCTCTACGATATTCTGCAAAACATCAACATAACTTCGAGTATTTTTATGAGTAAAATATCGCCATGTTCTTTCTTTTATAGTTCTTATGAATCTTTCCACAATGGCAGCTTTTACATCTGGACTACGTACCACTCTAAATGCTATACCGTGCTTTGAAAGATCCCTCTGCAGCGCCCCGCCGATAAATTCTTTACCTTTATCAGTTTGAAGACATATTGGTTTCCGATCGTTACTTCTCGACAAAATACGCACAAAAGCATCAGCGATGTTTCTCGAAGTTTTGTCCTTAACAGGTTCAGCCCATGCGTATTTGCTGAGAACATCGATAACAGTTAAAACGTAGCTGTAGCCATCGTTGTAAGATTTTATAGATCTCATGTCCATCAAATCAGCTTCCCACACGTCGTCAAAATTGCGCACATTATAATTACGTCTAGGAAAACAATGTTGAACAGGTCTATGCAAGTTATAAGCGTCTTGACTCTCAAGCCATTCAATAATACTTTGACGATCGTATTTTTTACGCGTAGCTCGCAAAAGTTTATCACCACCAGCGTACGCCGAAGGTCGATGGGCTTCGTAATAAAGTTTTTCAAACGTTTTATTCATTGTTCGAGATTGTTATTTTGTCTATTTTCTTCTTATCCTTTGGTTTCTATTCCTTCTTCTTCTTATCAGTTTTTATTTGTCCACGCTTTGGTTTTTTATCTTTCTTGTCTCGTTTTCTGATAGTATTCTTGATACGCGAAAAAATTTTTTCAAAAGTTATCTTGCTAACCATGCAGCAAGCTGTCATCATCGCGACTGTTCTTTCGTCAGACGGCGTTTCCTCAGCGAGCATGCGAGAGAAGGCATATCGCGCTAAAACTCGGTGGACTTGACGAAGGTCACTGTTCAAGTCAGCATAAGCTAGATCATGCTGTCGACAGGGCTCATCCAACGGATTGATTCCAACGTCGCCGCGTTCGATACGCTCTGTTAGCTTAGTTCCGGATCCGCAAAATTTGTAATGCGGTACATGCATTTCAAATGGTAATAAATCAACGAGTGCATCTAGAACGCTGTTTTTCTCCTGTTCTTCTTCTTGAGAATTTATTAGCGCAGCCCGAATGTCTTGCTCATTCCGCGCCATGACAGTATTTCAGAGTGTGGTGGTAAGACCTTCTTTTTTTCAGCTGACTTCTTTTTTCTTCTTTTTTCGGGTCGCGTTGAATCTGGTTTATCAGCGGCACTATCGCCGCTACTCTGAACTCTCAAAATAGGAACAGAAGGCGGTGTAGTAAAAGCACTGTTTTCTAAATGCTCACTGGTCGATGAGGATCTGGTAAAGTCGCTCCAAACACGCTTGTTACCTATAAACTCTCGAGGCACAGTTGCTTGGCAAAGAGCAACAGCGAACTGAAGATGACCAGGCGGAGCGCTCCTTTTCCTATCTCTCATTGCGTCATTCACCAAGTCGACACTGTTGGCTCCGAGCACAATCGTGCCATCTATTCCTCCCAACGAAAAGGCTGGTCGATCTGACCAAGAGCCAGCGTTATATGATAACAAGTGTGAAGACTGTGACTACCAAATACGGACAAAAAGTTGTGGCTGAATTGGAGAGTGAATATGATGTATTCATGGCAAAAAGAGTTTCGGAAGCTCTTGTTCAAGATGAAAATTTCTTCAACAACCTCCAGGACACCGCGAATAAGTATGAACTATTTATGATCTACAATGGAGGTTCAGGTGTTGAGTTTAGTGGCAAATGAGTTTCTTTAAAATATTTGAGTACTATAAATTATAATAGATCTGTAAATAAAGTATATATAATTTATAAATCGTAAATAAAACGTTGTTCTTTTTAACATGAAAAAAATTATACGTCTTTTTTTTACATATAACCTTTTATTGAGAGATATTAAAAACTTTTATTTAGAAAAATAAATCGGTTCATAAGATGTTCTTTACTATTTGCACTTATTATCACGATTCCGTGAACGGTTCGATCGGGTCCCGTGTACATTTTCTTAACGAAGGTAACCAAACCTCGCGTGAATCGTATCCTAATGGTTATTGTCTTTTCGCGTTTGATTTAACTCCCGATCTATCGACTAACGAATGCACTCATTGGAATTTGGTTAAGCACGGTAGCGTCAGATTAG
Organism: Torymus aiolomorphi; assembly: GCA_036365515.1. Lineage (NCBI taxonomy): Eukaryota > Metazoa > Arthropoda > Insecta > Hymenoptera > Torymidae > Torymus > Torymus aiolomorphi. Next base: position 192,739,411 of record CM070873.1, read on the forward strand.
ATATTCGATTCGCTGAAACATTAGCCAATACTGTAAATTGTATTGTCTATGCTGAGTACGATAATATTTTGGAAGTGGACGCATTGCGTCCAGCTATTGTAGACTTTAGTGGTTAGAATAACGAAGTGCAGATGGCGCTGTTGTACTACATATACGTGGAAGATTTGTTTCTTGGTAGCCAGTACGTTTCGAGTCGTGATCGTCATTGCACGCTACATAAAAACGATGGATTTAGTTATAGATATTCAGTGTCTCAAAGATATTGACAATAACAATACACCAAAGGAAATCGGTGTTGTTGCTCTTAATGGTGATTTTCACGATCATTGGTTAGTGGGTCCGACGGCTTGTGTAGATGTTGAGCGATGAAATTAGAAAACAAAATCATTGGCTAACTCAGTATTGTCACGGCATTAATTACTTGGAAGGTGAAGTTGATTTGAAAGTGTTTCATAAAACTCTGCAAGATTTATCAAAAAGTGCTCGAAAAATTTACGTTAGAGGCAGCGAAAGTGGTTGATGCTTCACAAAATTATAGCAAACGAAATCATCAATTTGGAATATGACGTAGATTGTAATCCGTTCGATACGTTATCATCTAATATATATTGTATGCATCATGCTTTAAAATTTTCGGGTTATAAATATCGATGTGCGTTAAATCGCGCTTATCGTTTGAAAGGCTACATATCTTTACACCTTGGTTATCTAAATAAAAATTTAATCGATCTTGACAATGGACAGCCTTCAAATATTGAAGATCCTTTCACCAATTCAGTCGCATACTGTAGGTGTATTCCCAGCCTAAACCGACGGCGTTCATCGTAAACACTGACGATCATATCAATCCTGGTATGCCTTGGGTTGCGTTCTGCGTCGATAGATCTTCTGACGGTCTATCTTTGACAGTTATGGATTACCGTCTATAATAACCGACCACATAAGCCGATTGCAAAAAAAGATTGTAAAACATTTCATTGGAACGCAATACAACTTCAAAATGACGCATCCGATGTTTCTGGTCAATATTATATTATGTTTTTAAGTTATATGAGTAATGACTTAGATTTCAAGAAGTTTCTGGATTATTTTTCTGTCAACTTGGAGAAAATGATAACGTGGTTAGACGCTATGTGCGCTATAAAAAAGCTGACGAAAATTTCATTGGTAACGGTGGATGCTTCGTCAGATGTTTACAAAAATCTCGCTCTAAAATGTCTTTGTTATAATTGTCAGCATTTCTATTATCATGCGAAAGCACTAGCGCCACTAACTTTCCAGCGTGTGGTCTCCTGATGCGTCAGTAGTAATCAAACCGCCGATGTAGCCGTACAGATAACTGAAAAAGTATTTGAAATAGCTACTTCCTGCAGTCGACAGCTGATTTCCAGTAGCCAACGGCCGACTTCCAATAGCTAGCAGTCGATTTTCGACCTGCAGTCAACCGTGTATATTGTCTTGTCGCGTGAACATTTTCGTCGCAAAGTATCATGAGTGTATTGGAAAACACGATTGCCGTATCAATGTTAAAAATTTTCATGAGCTTTGGCTGCATTGTACAGTGTTACGACTGCTGGCACCATTTTTGTGGTCGAATATTTGGTATGGTTGTACGCCTCTACGACCTTCTGCAATGCATTGTCGCATATGCCATCTCTCGCGATAAAACGACGTCGATGAGTGTTTGGGTACGCTATCCAATTTAAACTTCCTTTCCTCGAGAAAAAAATGTTTTCCCTGTATAATTAAATAGTCAAAATAGTATGTAGCTGCAACTCGATGTACGTGACATTTTCTAATTAATCAGCAAAATTCCACAGTGTCGTACGATTAAATAAAGGAGAAAAAACAATTTCATCTTCCTTTCCTCGAGAAAAAATTTGTTCCCTATGTAATTCAATAATCAAAATAATGTGCAGCTACAATTCGATGTACGTGACATTTTCTCATTAATCAGCAAAATTCCACAGTGTCGTACGATTAAATAAATAAAGGAGAAAAAAGTCGACGCGTTTCTCATTCGGAAAACATGATGGGACACACGGCAAGATACAATTTCGATGACTGTAAGTTATGACTAATTCGAGGTAAGACGATATAATTCGACAGCAGAGAGCCCACGTGCGATGATATCATCCGTGGCAAAGACTAACGGTCGACCGGCTGTCAGTCGCGAATATTGTCTTGTCGCGTGAACATCTCCGTCGCAAAGCATCATGAGTGTATTGTGCGGATTCTGAAGTGCGTCATGTGTTTCTCTTGGGCCTCATACAAATGTTGTGCGTGAGTACGTTATGTACATAGTGGTTCAATGCAGAAATTCGGGTGTACAGTTCCACGAGAGTGTCGCGGAACTGTAATCTATCATGAAGTGGTCTCATAGGATGTCCATTAGGTTACGGTTATTCCATTTTTCAAGCCATGCGTACGTGATTAGATACTGCGCGTAGGTGTTGGCCACTCGCTGCGCAGTACAGAGAGGCTATACACAAAAGGTGTAAAAACGATAAAAAAACTCATGAATCTGAAATTTTTTGTGTGTAGGTACAGTTGTCATGGTTCAGAGAGAATATACACAAAAGTTATAAAATACACCATAAAAACTCCATAGACACCCCATAAGACCATATAATATTCATGAATCATATACCATTAGCTTCCAAAATCCGATAAAATATCGAAAACCCTATGAAAACCCCATGAATCTAAAAATTTTTTATGTAGGTACATTTGCCATGGTGCAGAGAGGCTATACGCAAAAGTTATAAAATATACCATAAGAACACCATAGGCACCCCATAAGATCATATATACATAAATCATGTACCATTAGCTTCCAAAATCCGATAAAATATCGAAAACCCCATAAAAACCCCATGAATCTAAAAATTTTGTGCGCAGGTACACTTGCCATGGTACAGAGAGGCTATACGCAAAAGTTATAAAATACACCATAAAAAAACCATAGACACCCCAAAAGTCCATATATTCATGAATCGTGTATCATCTCTCTCTCTCTCTCTCTCTCTCTCTCTCTCTCTCTCTCTCTCTCTCTCTCTCTCTCTACCTCTCTTTCTCACATACAGTCACACATACACACACGCACATGCACACGCACACACATACACACACGTGCATGCACACACACGCACACACGCGTGTATGCATCGCGCTTATCCCCGCACTATGCGTCGACATGCATTCTTGAGTCAGGTTTGTTGTGACGGCCCATAACGCGGGATATACTACTCTCGGGTATCAGTAGGAAAGAGCACTAGAAATTGTATATGACTTTAAAACTGAATCTGTAGCTGTAGCTGCTTCCGTTACTTCTACTTATGTTTAAAATACAACCCGTAAGCTAGTCATATAAGAATTTACTTACTTGGCCTAGTAAGCTTAATTAGAATGAATTTTAACTTAGGACATATAAATTGTACATAAATGAGAAAAAAATATTTAAACACAAGAAAAAATTTGCTTTCATTTAATGCACCACAGTTGTAAAATTAGTAATCAATTTTTACTGATACCAGCACTTGTAAAGATTCAGTACTGACAGTTTTAGTAGTAAAGCTATATACTTATAGCATTTGGAAATGCTTTTTCGCACTACCTATCATCTGAAGCTTATACATATGAGGCATTTCACGTCAACTGTCCCAGCGCGCGGCGCGCGAAACCCAAATCCTGCTATTTCTTAGTCATTTTTATGATACTAAAAAGTACTTAAAAAAATTGTTTGACATGCGTTTTCGACGTATTTTTTCCTCAGCTTTCCAATGATGTAGGTCGTTTTTTCAAAATTTTCGATTTTCATCTTCAAAAACTCTTTCGCATTCTATTTCTCGCAAAAAACATCTCAGGCACTCTTTGGAAAATATCCTTTCCTACTTGAGTAATGAATAATTGGCTTTGACGGTCCTGCTGTCCAAAGGAAGGGTAAGTCAAGGATGACGAAATGACAACCCACGATGATATATTAATCGTCGACGTTTCGAGTTTTTATTTAAACTCCTTCTCAAGACACTAGTACAAATTTAAATAATAAAATACACATTAATGAAAGTTATAAACTAAACAATAGTAATCGCATCTAAGATTAACGAACAAGATTTACTTACAAAGTCTAGGCAGTCTCTTAAAGTTACGTAGGTGATCGCTTCAGTATCACCAGTCAATTGTTACAATAATGAACATTCGGGCTTTATATATTACATAGAATGCATGTGTGCGTTACACATATATGTAAATACCATTTGATCAAACGCGCGGGGTGGTTCTAAGTGTTACGCGGTCTCGCAAGTATTAGGCGAATATATGTAAAAGAGCCCAGGTGGGGGGTGGGCTAATACTACTCGTTATTCAAAAGTGGCAAATGGGCGTGGTCATATCTTTACTTTCATACTTTCCTAATACTGTACAATGATATTGATCGTGCTTTCATGAGAATTTCTATTGTAAGAAGTGATTTTTATTTATAAATGTCTTATATCCAAATCTAAGTGTCTTTGTATCTTGTTGATTATTAATATATTGTGGTTGTGCATGTATAAACAACATTTCGGCTAATTTGCGCTTCCCTAATAACTGTTCCGTATGTAATACTTTTACATTATTGAAATTAAAATTATGCTCAGTTTCTTCCATATGAGTGTAAATTGCCGAACCTCGATCTTTGTTTTCGCATTTTTTCTTATGTTCCTTAACTCTAATACATAATCGTCTTTCTGTTTGACCTACGTATGTAGCCGCACACTCATTACATTCTATCCGATAAACGACATTGGTTTTCTCATCTTTAGAACTCACGTCTTTACCCAATTTTATAAAACAGTTCCATTTATTTACAGTATTATTTAACACTTCAGTATTATATTTTTTAAAAAATTTTGAGATAATCGGATTTAATTCATTTATGTAAGGGATCACTATGTGTAATTTTTTCGTACCGGAATATTTGATTTACGCGGCTATTGAGAAACGTTGGACTCAACTTTTTAATCATACATATTTATCTTGCAGTGAATTCATAGAATCTATAAAATTTATTCTACAAAATAATTTTTTCCAGTTTAATGATCAATTTTATAGACAAAAATTTGGTTCTGCTATGGGAAATCCTATCAGCCCAATTTTAGCGGATATTGTAATGCAAGATTTAGAAACGTACGCCCTAAGTAAACTTTGTTTTGATAGTACCTTTTATTTTAGATATGTTGATGATATATTATTATGTGTACCAAAGAATTTAATAAATTATACACGAGAAGTTTTCAATAGTTATGATGAAAATTTACAGTTCACAACCGGAAAGTCGATTTATAATAAAATTAGTTTTCTTGATATAGAAATTATTGTTAATAACAAGAACATAATAACAAACTGGTACAGAAAACCAACATTTTCCGGTAGGTTATTGAATTACAACTCACAACACCCACAAAAAAACAAAATTGCGATTATTTACTCACTAGTTGACAGAGCAATTAAACTTTCACATACTTCGTTTCATAATGTAAACTTAAATTTGATAAAACAGTTCCTAATCAAAAATGATTATCCAATATATTTGATAAACAAATACATAAAATTATGACTTAGAAGCATGAATTACACTAATGAAAAAAGAATACAGCGTGAGAAAAAATTACACATAGTGATCCCTTACATAAATGAATTAAATCCGATTATCTCAAAATTTTTTAAAAAATATAATACTGAAGTGTTAAATAATACTGTAAATAAATGGAACTGTTTTATAAAATTGGGTAAAGACGTGAGTTCTAAAGATGAGAAAACCAATGTCGTTTATCGGATAGAATGTAATGAGTGTGCGGCTACATACGTAGGTCAAACAGAAAGACGATTATGTATTAGAGTTAAGGAACATAAGAAAAAATGCGAAAACAAAGATCGAGGTTCGGCAATTTACACTCATATGGAAGAAACTGAGCATAATTTTAATTTCAATAATGTAAAAGTATTACATACGGAACAGTTATTAGGGAAGCGCAAATTAGCCGAAATGTTGTTTATACATGCACAACCACAATATATTAATAATCAGCAAGATACAAAGACACTTAGATTTGAATATAAGACATTTATAAATAAAAATCACTTCTTACAATAGAAATTCTCATGAAAGCACGATCAATATCATTGTACAGTATTAGGAAAGTATGAAAGTAAAGATATGACCACGCCCATTTGCCACTTTTGAATAACGAGTAGTATTAGCCCACCCCCACGTGGGCTCTTTTACATATATTCGCCTAATACTTGCGAGACCGCGTAACACTTAGAACCACCCCGCGCGTTTGATCAAATGGTATTTACATATATGTGTAACGCACACATGCATTCTATGTAATATATAAAGCCCGAATGTTCATTATTGTAACAATTGACTGGTGATACTGAAGCGATCACCTACGTAACTTTAAGAGACTGCCTAGACTTTGTAAGTAAATCTTGTTCGTTAATCTTAGATGCGATTACTATTGTTTAGTTTATAACTTTCATTAATGTGTATTTTATTATTTAAATTTGTACTAGTGTCTTGAGAAGGAGTTTAAATAAAAACTCGAAACGTCGACGATTAATATATCATCGTGGGTTGTCATTTCGTCATCCTTGACTTACCCTTCCTTTGGACAGCAGGACCGTCAAAGCCAATTATTCATTACTCAAGTAATATGCAGCTGTCGTTAGAATCTTAACTACTATTATCCTTTCCTACGTAAAAAATGCTCAGCTTTCGATCTAGAGGGTAAAAAAAAATATTAAAAATACACTTTTTGAGATATAACATGTTTTGTACTTTTTGAAGGTGAAAATTGAAAATTTCGGAAAAACTGCTTACGCCATTGGAAAGCTGAGGAAAAAATACGTCGAAAACGCTTATCAAACAATTTTTTAAAGTATATTTTAGTATCATAAACGTGAGTTAGAAATAGCACGATGTGGGGCTCCCGCGCCGCGTGCTGGGACAGTTGACGTGAAACGCCTCATATGTGACTTGACTACAGTCCACGATGCTCCTTATTTTCTAGTGATAAAACCAATTGGATTTTTTGACTTATTTTTCTAAGATACATTGATTTTAACAGGCAAAGGAAAATATATTTATTTTAACATATAAATATAAGTTCCCATTACAAGAAAATAAAAAGCATACAAACTTATGTCAATTAATTCACATACTTTTACAGAATATCTTTGAGTATAAAAGAGCATTATCATATTCGGGTCTGGTATTATAACAATTCATTCATATCTTTTTTAATTTAGGACTTTTATGTGCGAAGGAGTAAAGTTGTGCTAGTAGATTAAAAACTATAATATTATATCTTTTACATGGACTTTTCCCTAACTGTAGTCTATATGAATATATTTAAGTATCACTGTTTTACACATTACTTTCAAACCATAAATGTTAAATTAAAAAGAATAGCTTCGATAGTTTAAACTCAAGATTCTAAGATAATATTATGGAAAATAAAAAGAAACTATAGCCACGGTCTTAGAAATTTTGTAAGAGGCTTTGGATTTTTTATTGGATTTGAGGTTCTGTCTGAGATTTCACAAGATTCTCAGCACTTTCAACAGGGACATCGTCGCCAAGATATCTCCTTGACGAACTGACGCTATCGGCGTTGCACCTATTCTTGGTAGCTGCTAATACCTAGTACACATGGGCGCGCTCGGTGCTGGCCTCGTGTGAATTTGCTACCACAGGTCGGCGTCGAGAGCGCAAGCACGAGGCTCATTGAACATCATTTCTTCTTTCTCCACATTAAGCAAAATATCATCAATGATCTTATAATCTTATTATAATGTTGCAGGTATGTTTCATGTATATTATTTACTTATGCACTTATGAAACATGTTTTGAATTCACGTTAAATCCATAGTCTATGAAATGATTTCTTCAAAGTTTTAACAAATGAGGATCATCTGCAAACACGAAGACTTTAAGTTCATTGTTGCTTGGATATTCAAAAGAACAGGAATGTTCATCTTCTCCACTAATATTCATTGACCTCTGTGTTTTTTGGTTTTGTCCTTCGCGGACGATAGCACATGGTTTCGGCGCCTCACGAGGTCTCCGTCTTGGTAGAGGACCTCTCGTCGATTTTTGTTGTAATTCCGCGCTTGCCTTGCTACAGCTTTATCCATGTGTCTGCGTACCCAATCATGCAAGGCAGGCAATCGGCTGGCTCGAGTCTTCCATTTATCCACGGCAGGAGGGGAGGTAGGAAGAAGGTTTTCCAGATGATTCCGGAGTAAGGAGGAAGGAGCAGGATTGCGCCCCAAATTGAGAAATGCCGGAGAAACCCCTAACGACGAGTGCACAGCACTATTTAACGCGAAACACAATTCGTTTAAGTGCAAGTCCCAATCTCGGTGATCCTCAGCTAAAAAGCTGTTGATCATTGGTCGTAAATTACGGTTGACTCTTTCCACCGGGTTTGCTTGTGCATGGTGAGGCGGAATCGTGGATTGTAGAATTCCATATTCATCTAACCTCTCAGTAACCATTCGGTTAGAGAATTCTGTGCCATTATCCGTAAGCAAAACCCGAGGGCAACCCCAACGATTTACGATCAATTCCTCAAAGGCTTTTAGCACTGATTTAGCATCTGCTTTCCTCAACGCCTCCAGCTCAACGTATCTAGTAAACAGGTCTTCAAAGACAATTACATACCTGTTACCAGTACGCGAGGTAGGTTTTGGGCCCATTATATCAGCTGCTACCACAACCCATGGACCATCCAGGTTTCTCTCCGTCATCAGCCCAGCTGGAGCTTGCTGAGAGCTTTTGAGCTTGACATACTTGGTAGGCAGCTGCGTACCAACACACATCTCGATAATAGCCTGGCCAATAATAATATGTCGCCACTCTCGCAAAAGTCTTCTCCACGCCTAAGTGACCTGCTTGTGGAGTGTTATGAGCTTCAGCTAGAGCTTTTTCTCGATCTGCTTCAGGGAGGACGAGCTTCCACGCATCCATGTCCGGCAGCAACGGATCCACAATCTTATTCGGACGGTGCGCGTACAGTAAGCCATTTACTACCTTCCAATCCGGGTATTTCCTAGGGTTTTTCTCGATATTGCTGATTCTCCCTTGATACCACGGATCTTCAGCTGTAGCAGTGGCTATAGCTGCAAGCTCGTAAGTTCCTTCCCATGCACGCGATAGAGCGTCAGGAACTTTGTGCAGCGCACCCTTACGGTGTACAAATTCAATGTTGTACATTTGCAGAGCCGTATTCCATCTGGCTAATCGACCAGCTGGGTCTTTGAGGTTATTTAACCACAATAGGCTGTGGTGATCTGTGATTACTGTAAACTTCTCACCTAGCAAATAACCTCGCAGCCTCTCGACGGACCATAAGACGGCGGGGCACTCCTTCTCAGTGACAGTATAATTTCTCTCTGCCTTCGACAAAATCCTACTCACAAAATAGATAGGGTGCTCCTCGCCATCAAATACTTGCGTCAGTACTCCAGCTATAGCATAATCACTCGCATCTGTTTGCAGAGTGAAGGGTAGCGACAGAACTGGCCTTGCAAGTACAGGAGCTTACGTCAGTGCGAGCTTCAGCTTCTCAAACGCTTGCTGTTGCTCTTCGTGCCACTGCCACCGAACACCCTTCCTCAGCAGCTTGGTTAGTGGTGCTTTGTACCCTGCTAGGTGAGCTATGAATCTGGAGTACCAGCCAATCATGCCGAGAAATCTCCTTAACTGCCTGATGTTGAGGGGTGCTGGATACTCGAGGATGGGCTTCACCTTGTCTTCATCAGTCTTCCGTCCGTCCTCGTTAACGATATAACCTAAGTACTTAACCTCCGCGCAACAAAACTCAGACTTTTTGAGGTTAATCTGTAGGTTTGCGTCTTTTAACGCCGTGAGCACGATCTCTAACCACTTTGTGTGCTCTTCAAATGTCGGCGAGACGATAATGACATCGTCTAAATTGGCGAACACATACGGTTCCCAGGCAGCCTTGATTAGGTTATCCATGATGCGCTGGAACACAGCTGGAGCGTTGGTCAGCCCATATGGTAACCGGATGAAGTGGAAAAGTCCTCGCCCTGGTACTGAAAATGCGGTGACCTCTCTGCACTTCGGATCCAACGGGATCTGGTGGTATGCCTGGCTTAAATCTAGCTTAGAAATATACTTAGCAGAGCTTAACTTATCAAGTATATCATCCATGTTTCGCAATGGATACGCGATAGACTTAGTATGCTTATTAACTTGCCTATAGTCTATGCAAAATCGGAACAGATCATACAATTTTGGAACTAACACAGGGCAGCTTCGCCAGGGGCTATCAGATGGCTCGATAATCCCCTCCTCCAGCATCCTATCGGCTTCAGCCCAAGCCGTCTGCAATGTCTTCGGAGTATACTTCCGAGGAGCTTGGCGAATGGGTTCATTTCCTTGAATGTCAATGAAATGCGGGGCGACATTAGCTAACCCTAGCTTTTCCGGTGTAGGTGGAATCAATCTCTGTTTGATTTCTTCAATAAGCAACTGCTGATCAGCTGTAGCACGACTCAGTCCTCCTATGCTGGCTAAAGCTGGAAAACAGGTTGGATCTTGGCCACAAGGGTAAAACTGATGCACTACTCCCTTCGGTGTCCACCATGTATCGTTCTCGTAGTCGATCATCATCTTAAACAACCGTTTGAAGTCGATTCCGAGAATGCAGTCGTATTGAAGCTCATCTGCTACACGGAAGGGCATAGATAACTTCGTATTATCGATGCTTACCGTCATATTCAGTACTCCTTGTAGCTTCACTGTACCTCCGTCGGCTACTCGTACTGAAGCTGCTTCCTGCTCCAATTTCTCGGTAAATTCCTTGCTCACGCCTTTGCCGAGATACGAGTGAACGGAGCCATCGTCGAGCATGCCTAAGAGTTTTCTTCCATTCAATTCTTGTTGAAGAATAACCTTGACACGACGTTGCTGATAGCGCTTCTCATTATCAGTGATTCGGGAGCTAGAACTTGAGGGTTGTCTCCCTCGCTCATAGCTGCCGCCGAACTGTTTTCTGGAGTAACAGCGATCGAATCAGAAGTGGAAGGAGTCTAGTCTGAAGTAGGAGGGGGTGAGTTGACTCCGTTAACTTCCCCTCTTACTCGTTTCCCGCCGCCGTAGTCGAATTGCACTTGGTACATCGACGCGCCGTGGTATTAGGCTGTCCGCACATTAGGCAGACCGCAGCGTTCATACACTCACGTCTCCAATGTCCGGCTTGGCCGCAGCGGAAACATGGCTCTCGCATTTTCCGTCGCTGCATGTCCTCGTACTTCGCCTTCGGGGGGACGGTCTCGATCTTCAGCTCTTCCTGTTTAGGCTCGCTCTCCGCCGGCTTCGCTCGAGCATTTCCCTTTTGGTCGCTGCGGCGACCCTTACTCTTGCTGCGTGCATCTCGTTTCCGATCTTTTTTCTCTTCCCGCTGTCCATCCGTCGATTTGAACTTCCGTTCTCTCGACGATCGCTGCTTCTCTCCTCCTTCCGTCTGTGTGGCTGCTACAGGAGCGAGATTGCTTGAGCTGGACAGCTTCAGCCCGTTTTCTTCCGGTGTGCTGGGAACCACTGAGGCTAGTTTCACGTGCCGCTGCTGCTTCGGAGGAGTGTACGCTGAAGCAGGGAAAGCTGAATCCGCAATTGGAGGTGGCGGCTTGTACGCCTTATCCTGAGCTCTCCGCAGCTCCTCTCGCTTGCCTAGCTTCTGCAACTCTGGAAAATTTTCGAAACCTTTCCTCTCAATGCGCAACCGGTATGAGGGGTGCAGCTTCTGGTATACTCTGTCTAGCTGCTCTCCTAACGTAAGCGGCGGCTTAAGCTGATCCAGCAGGTCTCTCACTTTCAGCAGGTAGGTGGAAATCTCCTCACTTGGTCCTTGCGTTCGCATCTCCAGCTTCTTCCGTAGCCTCTCCTGCACGTCTTCGAAGCTGTACTGCAGGCGAAACGCGTCCACAAATTCCTCGAACGTCCTCCAGAACTGATACTCTCGGCGACACCACTGCCATGACTCATCATCGAGAGCTGCGGGCAAGGCTTTCACTATTTCCTCGAGAGTCAGTTTGTAAGTTTCTTTGCATTTTGTTAAGTCTCCAATGAAACTTTCGGGATCTCTCTTCCTATCCCCTTTAAACGAAATATGCCACTTCGTGAGTAGCTCCGTCGTGCGTTTCTCTTTATAAAGCGATGAACGCTCGAAAAACGACGCATCTTGACTCATCCCCGGAGCAGAGACATCAAATCTCCCCAGGTGAGACTGGAAGTTTGCAGCAGGATGCATCGGAGCTGATGGAAATCCTGTGGCAGCTGGCGGTGGGACTGCAGGCGGAAAATACAACCCAGAATGCGGAATGTTACCATGATACCATGGATACCCTGGAGCATTGGACATCATCGGCTGCGAGGACACAAAAGGTAGCGGAAAATACCCAGGCGGATACTGAAACGACGGTGGTGGCGCTGGCTGATTGTAATACGGGCGCACCGGCTCGACTCGTGCTCCAAATCCGCTCGCTTGTGAAGCTCCAGCTGAACCAACATTTTGAGCGAGCGACGCTGACGACATGAGAGGCGGTTCATGATAACCTGATGTTACTCACGGCATTGGACATTGTGAGTAGACAACAGGCCCTGCTACGCCGTCGAAATTCCCTAGAGCAACATTAGCTGAAAGCTGAGGAATACTCGCCGAAGGTAGCGAACCAACTCCGGAAACACCGCTGCTGAACTCTCTTCCCGGATACCTCGTGCAGGGAGCAGCTGGGTATCTCATCTGCTGCGACGGCAACGCTGGAAGCGGCAAAAACGACGTACCGTCGAACAATCCATTCGGCTGCCCCACCGCCCCTCCTTCACTCGTAGATAATCGAATCCCGTTCCGCGCACTCGCCACACTCGTTAAATCCATACTATTTTCCATGAACGTGCTATGCTCGTGAGCACGAAGTGGACTGAGAGGATAACGTGTGGATTATGCACGCGGATTAGGAGCTGACTCCCTCGTGTCATGAAACACTTTCGGCGCGGCGATACTAACACGCCTCTGTGCGTCAGAACTCTGTATCGCTGGAGCAACATGGCTGCCAGCTGTAGGCTGCTCGGCCGCACACCGCGGCTCACTCACTTCGATGTGCAGCCTCGACGTAAAAGTCCGCTGAGCAGTCATCGCAACTTCCCCGTCGGTTAACTTATTAATCGATCGCTTCAGCGCTTCAGCTGCAGCTATCGGGTCGACGCACATTAGATCATTCTCGTTGACACCGAGCGAAGCCCAGCTCTAGTCATGATTTTCCATCTTGAATACCTTCTCAGTCAGCCTCGGTCGAATAGCTCCGTTGATTTTCCTTCGCAATCTAAATTTACTCAAAATTTACTTTGTTTTACTATTACAAATTCTAACTTTAGCAGAACCAAAAAGACTAAATCTAAAACAAGCAAAGCAAGCGAAAAACAAAGAAAGAAAATCAAGCCAATCAACCGAGTTGATGTGAGAAGGTAAAGTGCGACAATTACGCACTTGCTCCTGCACCGCGAATTGCAATCCCTCAGAAAATTTCCCCTCCCGTTTCTATTAAAAATCTTATTACGGAGGCATGGGAAGGTTTATGGAAAGTTATGCGGAAAGGAGCGTAAGCGAGCAATCTCTCCAAGGGGGGGAAGAAGTAGAGTAAAATAAAAACGAAATGACAAAAATGTCAAACCAAAAAACGTAAAACAGGAAAATGATTCTGTCGTGCACGCGTGTTCAAGAAGTTACTCTTAATCTTAAACACTCCCTGAACGCGTTGCAAAAATTCTTTTATGCTGCGTGGCTAAAGCTATAGCAAGATGTGATTTTGCGAGTAACTCATTAACTCTTAATCGCAAAATCAGGCACAAATCGCAATAAAATTTCTCAAGTAATTAAATTATTATTTGAAACAAAATCATTCCAGCAACTTAATCTGAAGCGTCTGGCTAAATTAAATTTGCTCACGGCGTCTATTAACACCTGCACGCGGTAGATACTTTGAGCGCAAAATGGCTGCCAGAACGCTTCTCCCGCGCGGTTCCCCGCTGTGTGTGCGCGCCGCAATGGCGAAATCACGACGCGGATCCCTTAACTTTGTCACGGCCTTTACCGTGGCCCCACGTTGGCTGCGCCACTTTTAACGCTCTGCCGGGGATCAAGGCAGAGGTTCGCGGGTAATTCTCAAATACAACAGATAAACAACCGAGTAAAACTCTAGGTAGTTTATTAACATCAATCTAATGTACAGTACAATGGTATGGGCGCCAGGTGCACGCGTCAATTGCACCGCTCATAAGCCTTCGCCGGCTAGCTTCAGCCGAAAGCAGAAAATTCTAATCTAAGCTACAGCTACAGCACGAGCTGCAGCTGGCGCGAGTTCGTAGTCTCCCGCGACTCCCGAGTCGGATCCGCACACACTCTACGCGAGGAACAACGGGGACGGGAATAAGAAAGGGGCAAACCTCAGCCAGGAGTTTTCCGCTGCTGTAGGTCTCTCTCTCTCTCCTTCTTGCTTCCCTAGCAGACCCACGACGTGGACCGTCGTGGCAGCTCTCTCTCTCGGCGACGACGACGCTGATCAAGGCACACCCGCGCGAGGTTTTCCGGACGCCAATCACGATAGCGGTACGCGGCACGGCGGTAGGCGACAGAATGGGAAAAATGCCGGCCGGTATTATAAACACAAATTTATAATCGGTGAAGACTCTAGCTACGTCAATCCTTAACTCATTTACTTAAATTTTCTTTAATTTAATTGTAATGTGTTTTACTAGTATAATATTTTTTTTAAATATTGATTTTTTTCCTTTTTGTTGTAACTTTAACCTTAGAGGACAAGGGTGGTCGATATTTTGACCACTTGTCAGGTCAAGGATGTATAATGAGTTATTTGTTGATAGTATGGGTAAATTTTGGGTAGAAAAAAAGTCGATTTGAACCAAAATTTCCCCGTCCTATAAAGGTTAACTATCGAAAATTTAAGGACATTTTAATTCAAATCGAACTTTTTATTTAAAATCGATGGAATCTTGTTAAAATTGAATATTTCTCTAAACGGCTACGTATTGTACTACCTGTTGAACTAAAAATACTAATTCTATTCGGTTCATTGTTTTAGGTAATTTCTAAAAATTCAAAAAATAAATCCACCGCATGTTTTTTCGAGGCTCTAACATTCATCATCCACCAAGCCGCCATTTTTAATGTTAAAAAAAAAAACAAATTCTAATTTAACACATGTACTTTAAAGTAGTACAATTAGATTTTTAATTATGCTTATCATTTTCCTGAAAAAAATTCTCAAATACGCCTTAAATTTAGGAAAGTCAAAGTGATGTTACCACTTAAGGACGTTCTCTTGGTCGAAATGGCAGTTTTCGAATTTTTAACTTTTAAATAATGTTTAATTAATTTAATAATCCAAAAGTAAGTATATATAACAAATATACACTACAAGGAACATAAAAAAAATTTTTAAAGCGAATTCAGGCATAATTACCATGATATTGTTAAAATTAAAGACAAAAACTTCAATAAGTTACCTAATTGTTTTTGTTTCTTATCCAATCTTAACGAAATAAAGCTTATTTTGTTCGCTAAGAAATTTCAGAGGGAGTATCGATGGGAAAATTTATGATACGAGTTACCAATACGACGTAATATCAATTTGTCTATTAAAACTTGACTTACTTTTCTTAAACAAATTGATATTACGCCGTACTGGTAACTCGTATCATAAATTTTCCCATCGATACTCCCCCTGAAATTTCTTAACGAACAAAATAAGCTTTATTTCGTTAAGATTGGATAAGAAAGAAAAAAAATTAGGTAACTTATTGAAGTTTTTGTCTTTAATTTTAACAATATCATAGTAACTATTGCCTGAATTCGTTTGAAAAAAATTGTTTTATGTTCCCTCTAATGTATATTTGTTACATGTACTTACTACTGGATTATTAAATTAATTGAACATTATTTGAAAGTTAAAAATTCGAAAACTGCTGTTTCACCAAGAGAACGCCCTTAATATGTATTGTAGTATGTATTATAATATGTATCATAGCGTCATCATTTTCTGACATATTAAATTCGTATAATGATAGGTGAAAGTACATTTATAATATTAATGATCATATGTAATAAAGACATTGAAATATATAAAAACTTTTACTAGGGATAAGTAAATAAAAGAACTAATTAAATATTGTAATGATTTTACATTTTAATACATTTGTATAAGTCAAATATTTACATTTTAGAATAAACTTTTTTAATATATTGTGATTATAGGTTTCAAAATGAGAATTAATGTCATAAATGTTATAAATTTATTAATGGCCTATTTTGGAACACTAAAAATACCGGAAAGTGCAGTAAATGATGCTGAAATACAACTATCAGAAAAAATAAAAAGTATTTTGATAGATACGATGGATGAATTTAATGATGTTGAGATGCATTTTTATGAAACGTTAGATTTTCAAGAAGAGTATAAAGATCAGCATGCCAAAATAGTAGAAGATAAAGAACATCATTTTCCAGATCCTGATGAAGCACCGACGGATCGGTGTACACAAGATGGTAAAAATTTGAGTTTTGAATACAAACAAAGAGCCGTAGAATATTGGAGAAGCAGTAAAAAAAAAAGAAAAACTTAAGTCTCGAAAGTGTACAAAATAAATTTAGAAAAGTCTCATCTATAAGTCAACTTCGTCGTTGGGCTCATACAATCAATAAAGGTGGCACCTATAGAGAAAAAGTAGCTCGAATTTGTCAATTTACATTAGACAATTTTAAAGCTGCAAAGGAGGCTGGTGTTATAATTCATGATCGTGATTTACGTCGATGGGCTTTACAAGCTCAGAGAGAAATAGGCTTTGAAGATATTAGATTTAAGACTTCAAAATACTGGCTATCAAAATTTAAAACAGCGCACAGAATTGTCTCAAGAAAAATTAATAAGTTTATTACGAGAAAAACATTAGAAAGTCATTCAGAACTTGAACAAAAAGCAAACGCTTTTCTTGCTGACGTTAAAATATCTGCAGCAGCAGTTGGCATTCACAACGTCTATAATTCCGACCAAAGTGGATTTCAATTAGAAATGCACTCTGGAAGAACACTAGCCATTGAAGGCGAAAGACAGGTGCAATGCTTGGTACAGTCAGTATCGTCAACTACACATAGTTATACCATTCAACCATTAGTATCAGCTGGAGGACAACTATTGTCGTCACTTTTTTTAGTTTTAAAAGAACCAAGTGGACAATTTGGACCAATAGTTGCAACTAAATTATTCCAAGTAGAAAACGTTCACGTAGAAGCTTCTAAATCGGGAAAATTGACTACAAGTAAATATATATATATATATATATATATATATATATATTCACGGCAACTATATAGGAAATTATCTTTTATTCCAGATCTTTTCAAAATATGGCTAGAACAAATATTCTATCCGAATATAGGACCTAATTCTGTACTATTAATTGATTCCTGGAGTGGGCATTGCGATAAAGTTATAGAAGAAACAATCCCAAGCAACAAAATTGTTAATGTAAAAAAAATTCCAATCGGGAAACACAGGAAAAATTCAACCTCTAGATGTGTACGGATTTCGAATATGGAAAAATTACGTCCGACAATTATCAGATAATGTCATTTTAATGAATTATGATTTAAATTTACATGAAAGAAATAACATTATTAAATTGCAATCATTAGTTCATAATCAATTATCTTCACCCAGATATTTCAATCTTTTTAAATATTCCTGGTACGAAAGTGGTTATCTTGATAAAAAGCCAGATAATTTTGATAATGCTGTTCATTACAGTTTCGGGGATTCTTGTGGAACAAATTGCGAAATCGAAGGATGTAAGAACGTGGCTATTATACGTTGCGGTTGGTGCAAAAAATCGTTATGTTTTAAACACTTTTTTGAAGATTATCATTATTGTAAAAACTTTGTTGAATGAATATATACTAAAAAAATGATTACTAATAAAAAAACGATTTATTCATTTATAATAGTGTTCTTTCTTTCATGTATATTTTAATCGTAAGTAAAGCTTATTAGCTAAATGACGCTTCTTATTTTTTAGATTCATTGAAGATGTAAGTCTGTTTACGAAATATAATTCAATAAAAAATGTTATTTACTTATGGTTTGTTTCACATATTAAAGCATTTAATATGTGAAAACAACTAAAATTCAGCATTAATAAATAACATAAAATTTAACATTGATTTTTTTTTTTTAAATAATAATAAAATTATTTTTATAAATATCAAAGAAAAGTACAATAGAATAGACTAAAAATATAACAAAATTATTGAAATTCAAAATAACAAGTGAGATATATTTAAAAAGAACGTACTTTTATGGATTGTTAATGAGGGTGGTTTTTAAAAATATTTATTTTGTAAAAAAAATTGTGCTTTTGGAAAATAAATAGGGATTGCTTCCCCAAAATCACTTTTATTGGGTTATTATCTTTTTATTCAAGACGTAATAATTCCTACTTTGATATTTAAGTTCTTTACTGAAATTCAAGATAAAATCGGAGATGTGTGAAAACACTTAATTTTAAGTGTTGGTCAGTAGGGGTTGTTTGCAGAAATACTTACTTTTTGTAAAGAAAATTGTTTAAAAATTTATAAAAATAATTATATATTACCTTTCCACTATTTTCAGAACGTTTTGCCGATATAAGCCTAGTATATGCCATACTCATCGGATTTCTACATTATAAGGGTAGTTTTACAACTTAAAGGTAGTTTTGAAAAGATTCCTGAAATACGTCATCTTTAATTAACTATTTAATTATAGAAAATCTTATTTTTTATTTTTTCCGCTTTTTATGTAATTTTAACATTCTTATACATGATCAAAAAATTAGCTTTTTGAAAATAAAAAATAAGGGTTGCAATCCTTAGGGTCGAAATTGCTTCAATTATCTTTGTTTTTTTATAAGAAGTAATTTCTATTTTGTTTTAGTCTGAAATACGCAGTAGAAGCCGAGATATATTTAAAAAACCGTTTTTGGGGGTTATGTTTAGGGGTGGTTTTCACCCTCTAAATATGTTTTTCCGCAGATAAGAAAAAACACGTGTCTCATATTTTTTCATGAGCTA
The DNA here is from genome assembly GCA_036365515.1 of Torymus aiolomorphi. Lineage (NCBI taxonomy): Eukaryota > Metazoa > Arthropoda > Insecta > Hymenoptera > Torymidae > Torymus > Torymus aiolomorphi. The sequence goes on from CM070873.1 coordinate 192,758,610, forward strand.
CAACATATATCGAAATTTTTGAAATCGGTAAGTTCGGGTTCGATACCCTTCCTTGTCAGACATTTCCACACCCAAGAAACAGTCTGCAGCAGTGCCCGTCGTTTACACTACTCTCGCTGCCACAGATACCTGCAACAAGCGAAAGTATCATCAGCTCACCCATCAGAGAGGTTAGGAACGAGAAAATGCTTACTAAATCTGCTCTCGCCGCTGACACACTGCCTTCCCATCTCCGACGAATCATCGACAATCGACGAACACGATAAAAGGGCGAACACGATTCACCAGGGTGGCATACTATAGCAGCCACAGTCATCGCTGGGGACGCCGGGAGCCAGACGATTCGATTGTTGACAACACATATATATATATATATATAGATATATCTTATACCTCGCGGTCGCACGAGTCGCATGTGTTTTGCCGCTGTTCTTGGTGTGCGAACGCAGCCTAGCCGAGGCCCGATAGTATACATAGGTCCGGAATGTGTGTACGACCGTGAGCCGAGGTACCTAGCGTAGCCGTTACGACGTCTCTGAAGTTAGCAGAACACTTTTAACCCAAGGTAAAATAAACTATTGGATAATTTGCCGTAAATTATCCGTAAATTATCCGTCGAATTGATAATTTTGCCGCGACCATTTTTTTAAAAAAACGCGAATGTTCTGCTAACTTCCACCGAAGTTGGCAGAGCACCTGGCTAAAACTAATTAAAAACAACAGATATCACAACGGCACTTACATAGGAATTTACCGCTTTTTTGCCGTAACAAAACTAGGCAGTTTCCAATAGCGAAATCTTATTTTTTCATTTATTATAACAATAGTACTGTCAACTTCGTATGAAGATAGCAGGTCACCTCACTGAAACCCAGGAAGGACGAGCGCTATCCACTCGTTAGTGGCACAGGAATTTACCGCTTTTTAGCCGTAAGACAGCTGTGTGTTTGTCGAAAAATAAAAAAAATTATTTTTATTGTTATAAACAATAATTCATTAGCCCTTATACAGCTCCGTCGCCAACCGATTAAACTAATTAAAGAGATCTGATATTACATTGAAAGTTACTTAGAATTAAGCCGTTTTTTTCCGTAACAAAACGGTATAGTACAGAAATACAGATGAAAATTTTTAAAATATTTATAACAATAGTCCTGTCATCTTCATACGAAGCTAGCAGGTCACCCACTGAAACTCAGGAAAGATGAGCGCTATCGACACGCGAGCGGTACAGGAATTTGCCGCTTTTTAGCCGAAACAAAACTGCGCAGTTTCCAATAGTGAAATATTATTTTTTATTTTATTATAACAATAGTACTGTCAGCTTCGTATGAAGATAGCAGGTCACCTAACTGAAACCCAGGAAGGACGAGCGCTATCGACACGATAGTGGCACAGAAATTTGCTGCTTTTTAGCCGTAAGACAGCTGTGTGTTTGTCGAAAATTAAAAAAAATTACTTTTATTGTTATAAACAATAATTCATTAGCATCTATACAGCTCCGTCGCCGACCCATTAAACTAAAGAGATCTGATATTACATCGACAGTTACTTAAAATTAAGCCGTTATTTTACCGTAACCAAACGGTATAGTAAAGAAATGCAGATGAAAATTTTTTTAATTTTTATAACAATAGACATACGAAGCTAGGAGGTGACCTGTCTGAAAACCAGGAAAGACGAGCGCTATCGAGACGAGAGCGGTACAGGAATTTGCCGCTTTTTAGCCGTAACAAAGCTGTGCACTTTTAACCCAAGGTAAAATAAACTATTGGATAATTTACCGTAAATTATCTGTAAATTATCCGTGGAATTGATAATTTTGCCGCGACCATTTTTTTTTAAAAAAACGCGAATGTTCTACTAACTTCCACCAAAGTTGGCAGAGCACCTGTCTAAAAATTATTAAAAACAACAGATATCACAACGGCACTTACATAGGAATTTGCCGATTTTTTGCCGTAACAAAACTAGTCAGATTACAATAGCGAAATATTATTTTTTCATTTATTATAGCAATAGTACTGTCAGCTTCGTATGAAGATAGCAGGTCACCCGACTGAAACCCAGGAAGGACGAGCGCTATCGACTCGTTAGTGGCACAGGAATTTGCCGCTATTTAGTCGTAAGATAGCTGTGTCTTTGTCAAAAAATAAAAAAAATTATTTTTATTGTTATAAACAATAATTCATTAGCCTGTATACAGCGCCGTCGCCAACCGATTAAACTAATTAAAGAGATCTGATATTACATTGAAAGTTACTTAGAATTAAGCCGTTTTTTTCCGTAACAAAACGGTATAGTACAGAAATACAGATGATAATTTTTAAAATATTTATAACAATAGTCCTGTCATCTTCATACGAAGCTAGCAGGTCACCCACTGAAATTCAGGGAAGATGGGCGCTATCGAGACGCGAGCGGTACAGGAATTTGCCGCTTTTTAGCCGTAACAAAACTGCGCAGTTTCCAATAGTGAAATATTATTTTTTATTTTATTATAACAATAGTACTGTCAGCTTCGTATGAAGATAGCAGGTCACCTAACTGAAACCCAGGAAGGACGAGCGCTATCGACACGATAGTGGCACAGAAATTTGCCGCTTTTTAGCCGTAAGACAGCTGTGTGTTTGTCGAAAATTAAAAAAAAATACTTTCATTGTTATAAACAATAATTCATTAGCCCTTATACAGCTCCGTCGCCGACCCATTAAACTAAAGAGATCTGATATTACATCGACAGTTACTTAAAATTAAGCCGTTATTTTACCGTAACCAAACGGTATAGTAAAGAAATGCAGATGAAATTTTTTTTCATTTTTATAACAATAGACATACGAAGCTAGCAGGTGACCTGTCTGAAAACCAGGAAAGACGAGCGCTATCGAGACGAGAGCCGTACAGGAATTTGCCGCTTTTTAGCCGTAACAAAGCTGTGCACTTTTAACCCAAGGTAAAATAAACTATTGGATAATTTACCGTAAATTATCCGTAAATTATCCGTGGAATTGATAATTTTGCCGCTACCATTTTTTTTTAAAAACGCGAATGTTCTGCTAACTTCCACCGAAGTTGGCAGAGCACCTGTCTAAAACTAATTAAAAACAGCAGATATCACAACGGCACTTACATAGGAATTTGCCGCTTTTTTGCCGTAACAGAACTAGGCAGATTCCAATAGCGAAATATTATTTTTTCATTTATTATAACAATAGTACTGTCTGCTTAGTATGAAGATAGCAGGTCGTCTCACTGAAACCCAGGAAGGACGAGCGCTATCGACTCGTTAGTGGCACAGGAATTTGCCGCTTTTTAGCCGTAAGACAGCTGTGTGTTTGTCGAAAATTAAAAAAAATTACTTCTATTTTTATAAACTATAATTCATTAGCACCTATACATCTCCGTCGCCGACCCATTAAACTAAAGAGATCTGATATTATATTGAAAGTTACTTATAATTAAACCGTTTTTTTACCGTAACAAAACGGTATAGTACAGAAATACAGATGAAAATTTTTAAAATATTTATAACAATTGTCCTGTCATCTTCATACGAAACTAGCAGGTCACCCACTGAAACTCAGGAAAGACGAGCGCTATCGAGCCGAGAGCGGTACAGGAATTTGCCGCTTTTTAGCCGTAACAAAAATATGCAGTTTCCAATAGTTAAATATTATTTTTTATTTTATTATAACAATAGTACTGTCAGCTTCGCATGAAGATAGCAGGTCACCTCACTGAAACCCGGGAAGGACGGGTGCTGTCGACGCGTTAGTGGTACAGAAATTTGCCGCTTTTTAGCCGTAAGACAGCTGTGTGCTTGTCGGAAAATAAAAAAAATTATTTTTATTGTTATAAACCATAATTCATTAGCACCTGTACAGCTCCGTCGCCGACCGATTAAACTAATTTAAGAGATCTGATATTACATCGACAGTTACTTAGAATTAAGCCGTGAATTTAATCAGTTCTGAGTTAAGGCATACTGTCGGGTGAGAGATGAAAGGAGACAATTCGGCTGAGAGCTAAGAAACCAGACAACTCGGCCGAGCACTAAGAAACCAGACAACTCGGTCGAGCGCTAAGAAACGGGACAAGTCTGCCGAGTGCTAAGAAAACAGACAATTCGGCCGCGTGCTAAAAACCAGACAATTCGGCTGGGAGCGAAGAAACCAAACAACTCAGACGAGAGCTAACAAACCAGACAGTTCACGGATTCCCTTTTTTCATTTGTTTTTAGTTGATAACCTTTGTTCCTTACGTACGTTAAAGTTTTTTTGTGATTACTTTTGTGATTTTGGTACTTTATTCTTTAACTCGCTACCGTTGTTATCAACTAAAAACCAAATGAGAAAAAGGTGTCCGTGAGTTGTCTGGTTTCTTAGCTCTCATAGGGATTGCCTGGTTTCTTAGCTCTTGGCTTAGTTGTCTGGTTTCTTAGCGTCAGCCGAATGGTTTCATTTGCTCTCTTGCCCGACGATACCTAAGATGCATGCGAAAGTTCAGCTCATTACGTCTATCCGTTCAAGAGTTATGCCGGGAACAAAATTTGGTTTCATACATACATGAGTTGTTCAATAAGTCCGTGACTTCTCGAAAGATGGTACTGTTATCGTAAATATGTTACTACTCTTAGGGAATACCATCTAATATCAGTGCGTATACAAAGTTTCAAGTCAGTACGTTGGTTAGATAATTTTTACAGTCATTTGAATTTAGTATTTCATTGTTAAAATAAAACCATAGAAAAAAGCAAGTTTCGCGTGATTATTAAACATTATTTTCTATCAGGAAAATCAATCAAGGATACTGAAGAAAAGCTCGCAAAATATTATAAGGAGTCTGCTCCATCGCATGGCATGGTTCATAAGTGGCTCACTGGAGTTCCTTGCGGCCGTATTAGTACAATTGACGCTGAGCGTCCTGGCCGTCCAAAAGAGATGACTTCTCAAGTAATGTTCGATAAAATCCACGACATTGTACTCAACGATCGTCGATTGAAAGTGCGTGAGATTAGTGCAATTGTAAACATTTCAGTAGGGCGCGCATGGTATATTTTACATGAATGTTAGGGCATGAGGAAGCTGTCTGCAAGATGGGGGCCGCGTTTGCTCACAACTTATCACAAGCGGGCTCGTGTGGTTGCGTCTGAGCAATGTTTGGGCATGTTACAACGTAATTCAAAGGAATTTTTGCAACGTTATGTAACTGTTGATGAAACGTGTATTTATTATTATACGCCAGAAACAAAAAATCAGTCGAAAATGTCGACTGGGCCTGAGGAATCTGCGCCGAAAAAAGTGAAAACGGTTCCATCAGCCGGTAAGGTCATGGCCACAATTTTTTGGGACTCACTTGGTATAATATTAATCGATTACCTCCAGAAGAGAAAAATTATTACAGGATGCCTATAAAAGCCGTATTTTAAAACCGCGCAACGCTGCCATTACAAAATCTGAGAAACAGAAATCTCAATTGAGATAGGGCGTTCTTGAATCCGGAGCCGAGATAGGGCGTTCTTGAAGAGGCAGTCGAGATAGGACGTTCTTGAAGCGGGCACTCAGATAGAGCGATCTTGCATCCAACCGACGATATGGTAATGCAGATTGTTCTTAATTTCGAAATTCTAAATTACGAAAATCATATTTTCGAATGTAACAGTTCACCTACTGTGCAAAACAATCTCATCTCAAAGCAAATATAGCCTGTTTCTAATGATTTATTTCGAAATGTCTATATTATACTCCTATTAAAATTCTATTAATGAAATTTGATGTTTGCTCTAAATTTTTTTCTAGGTAAGTTTTATAATTTACAAGAAGTTTCCAAAAACCTGGAGGGGTATAAGTTCGATTTTACGAGTTAGAATTTGTTTTTCGGTCTTGCACCGCCGTTTTTCCCACCTAAGGGTAGTTTTCGGACATGGGATTTTGCTCTGAATATATTTTTCATTTCAATTTTGCCATTTACAGGAGTTCCTAACAAAATTAGCGTCGTATGATGTCATTTAAGCGTCATGGATATATTAGTTATGTGCACGCTCATATTTCTTTTATTTAGGGGTTGTTAAACGTGTATGAGTATATTTGAGAATTTTTGTGTTCGACATTTCTTGTGTTCTTCTGCGGTTTTATACCGAATAGAACACCGAAATACAAAAAAAAAAAAAAAATTATGGAAGTGCTCCAGGCGAGCGCTACAATCTTCAAGCACATCTTTCTGTACTATACCATTTTGTTACGGCAAAATAGCGGCTTAAATGTAAGTAACTGTCAATGTAATATCAGATCTCTTTAATTAGTTGAATAGGTCGGTGACGAAGCTGTTTAAGAGCTAATGAATTATTGTTTATAACAATAACTAGTCATCTATAAGCGCGCTTCGAGAACCGTAATTTTTGCAAACCTTCGCGCCACTTTTGTTTTTGTAAACTAGCAACCAATTACTTCCACCAATCAAATCACGAATAAAATGATAACACCACAAATCCATCATTTTTTTAAGATAGGAAAATAATATAAAAAAAAAAGCAAAAAACTCCTGTGCCACTATTGTGTCGACAGCGCTCGTCCTTCCTGGGTTTCAGTTAGTTGACCTGCTATCTTCATACGAAGGTGACAGTACTATTGTTATAATAAATGAAAAAATAATATTTCGCTATTGGAATCTGCCTGGTTTTGTTACGGCAAAAAAGCGTCCAATTCCTATATAAGTGCCGTTGTGATATCTGTTGTTTTTAATTAGTTTTATACAGGTGCTCTGCCAACTTCGGTGGAAGTTAGCAGAACATTCGCGTTTTTTTTTAAAAATGGTCACGGCAAAATTATCAATTTCACGGATAATTTACGGATAATTTACGGCAAATTATCCAATAGTTTGTTTTACCTTGGGTTAAAAGTGCACAGCTTTGTTACGGCTAAAAAGCGGCAAATTCATGTACCGCTCTAGTCTCGATAGCGCTCGTCTTTCCTGGGGAGGCCACCTGCTAGCTTCGTATGTCTATTGTTATAAAAATTAAAAAAATTTTCATCTGCATTTCTTTACTATACCGTCTGGTTACGGTAAAATAACGGCTTAATTTTATGTAACTGTCGATGTAATATCACATCTCTTTAGTTTAATGGGTCGGCGACGGAGTTGTATAGGTGCTAATGAATTATTGTTTATAACAATAAAAGTAATTTTTTTTAATTTTCGACAAACACACAGCTGTCTTACGGCTAAAAAGCGGCAAATTCCTGTACCACTAACTGTTGACAGCACCCGTCCTTTCCGGGTTTCAGTGAGGTGACCTGCTATCTTCATGCGAAGCTGACAGTACTATTGTTATAATAAAATAAAAAATAATATTTCACTATTGGAAACTGCGCAGTTTTGTTACGGCTAAAAAGCGGCAAATTCCTGTACCACTCTCGTCTCGATAGCGCTCGTCTTTCCTGAGTTTCAGTGGGTGACCTGCTAGCTTCGTATGAAGATGACAGGACTATTGTTATAAATATTTTAAAAATTTTCATCTGTATTTCTGTACTATACCGTTTTGTTACGGAAAAAAACGGCTTAATTCTAAGTAACTTTCAATGTAATATCAGATCTCTTTAATTAGTTTAATGGGTCGGCGACGGAGATGTATAGGTGCTAATGAATTATAGTTTATAAAAATAGAAGTAATTTTTTTTATTTTTCGACAAAGACACAGCTGTCTTACGGCTAAAAAGCGGCAAATTCCTGTGCCACTAACGAGTCGATAGCGCTCGTCCTTCCTGGGTTTCAGTGAGTTGATCTGCTATCTTCATACGAAGCTGACAGTAGTATTATTATAATAAATGAAAAAATAATATTTCGCTATTGGAATCTGCCTAGTTTTGTTACGGCAAGAAAGCGGCAAATTCCTATGTAAGTGCCGTTGTGATATCTGTTGTTTTTAATTAGTTTTAGACAGGTGCTCTGCCAACTTCTGTGGATGTTAGCAGAACATTCGCGTTTTTTTTAAAGAAATGATCGCGGCAAAATTATCAATTCCACGGATAATTTACGGATAATTTACGGTAAATTATCCAATAGTTTATTTTACTTTGGGTTAAAAGTGCACAGCTTGGTTACGGCTAAAAAGCGTCAAATTCCTGTACCGCTCTCGTCTCGATAGCGCTCGTCTTTCCTGGGGTTCAGGGAGGTCACCTGCTAGCTTCGTATGTCTATTGTTACAAAAATTAAAAAAATTTTCATCTGCATTTCTTTACTATACCGTTTGGTTACGGTAAAATAACGGCTTAATTTTAAGTAACTGTCGATGTAATATCAGATCTCTTTAGTTTAATGGGTCGGCGACGGAACTGTATAGGCTAATGAATTATTGTTTATAACAATAAAAGTAATTTTTTTTAATTTTCGACAAACACACAGCTGTCTTACGGCTAAAAAGCGGCAAATTTCTGTGCCACTATCATGTCGATAGCGCTCGTCCTTCCTGGGTTTCCGTGAGGTGACCTGCTATCTTCATACGAAGCTGACAGTACTATTTTTATTATAAAATAAAAAATAATATTTCACTATTGGAAACTGCGCAGTTTTGTTACCTATAAAAAGCGGCAAATTCCTGTACCGCTCTCGTCTCGATAGCGCTCGTCTTTCCTGAGTTTCAGTAAGGTGACCTGCTAGATTCGTATGAAGATGACAGGACTATTGTTATAATAAATGAAAAAATAAGATTTCGCTATTGGAAACTGCCCAGTTTTGTTACGGCAAAAAAGCGGCAAATTCCTATGTAAGTACCGTTGTGATATCTGTTGTTTTTAATTAGTTTTAGCCAGGTGCTCTGCCAACTTCGGTGGAAGTTAGCAGAACAGTCGCGTTTTTTTAAAAAAATGGTCGCGGCCAAATTATCAATTCCACGGATAATTTACGGATAATTTACGGCAAAATATCCAATAGTTTATTTTACCTTGGGTTAAAAGTGTTCTGCCAACTTCAGAGACGTGCCGTTATGACTGCTGCAGTATAAGTATTAATGCACGCAGGTCGCAGGGCTAAGTCAGATTGCCGTTGCCGAATGCATCAGTATTGAGCATTCTCCTTCTGTTTTTCTCCTTTTCGCCGTATTAGTGTATATATGTATATGCATATGTGCGAAAGTATTTTTTTGTAATTGAGATTATATAGGTATATGTAGTTAGGAACACCCGTGAGTCCGTGAGCAGCTAGTTTTTTATTATTATTATATATTTAATTTTTTTCTTTTATTATAAATATCGGAAGTGTTGCAATTTTCGCTTTTATAAAAATACAAGGTTCTCCTGAGTATTGCGGTCGTGCCTATTATATAAAAACGAAGTTTTTGCATAGGGAGGGGGCGGATGACGAGCGAAGCGAGGGGATGGCGTGCCGAAGGCACGCTGGGGGGCGCAGCTCTCCTAGTTAAATATTGGTTCCAATGTTTCACCTTCTTCAATTAGTGAGCTACTTTCATTACTATTTCTATTTTTTTCAATTGTATGCGAACTGTAATTAAGAAAGTAAATACAAATTTTACATCATATGTTATTATTTATAAAAATTTTAAAGCATATGTTATAAAAGCAGTAAAAATGTATTTATACCTCGGAACATCATCTGGTATTCGTTGCATTCCTGAACTGCTTGTTAATTTAGATATTGATGCTGAAAGATCAGGTAAATTTGAAAGTGTTGCGAAGGAACCATCACCTGTACTTGAATTTAGGTTGACATTTCGATTACATGTTGATGTAGTGTATGAATATGTATCTTGTAAAGCTGTTAAACTATTCCACTCTCATTTTGATTTGAAAGTGCTTCATTTTCACAAAATCTGTAAATAATTTAAAATATTTTAGTGCTAGGTTTTATAAATCAATTATTTTTTTATGGAAAACGCTATATAATTCACATAAATACCTCGAAGTATGGTTTATCCTATTGTCTATTTCATTATTGGTAATATCTTGTAAAATACTGGATCTAACACACTTCTATGCACACATTTTCTGTTGGCACAGCATCGGGTAAGAGGCGTCTTGATGTTTATGGAAAAAAATCTCCATAATAAGCTGGTTTCTCTTTGTAACATGTTTCCAAAAAATGAGTAGAGCGAATGCGAGCTGAAAAATGTATTTAGATATATAGATCCTGCTAATTAAAAAAATTATTTTATTGAGAGAACTATTCTTAAACTTACCAGTATTGAGGTTAACTTGTTTACCACAAAATTCCATCCATTTGGCTGCATAGGCTGGATCTCGAGGAAAAGTAAAAAACATAACTTTTAGATTTGTAACATTTTCGGATCTATTTTTACAATTCTTAACACTACATGCAACCATTTTTAAAATATTTGTCACACGTTTACAAACGACAAAAATTCAAAAATTTCAATATGGCCGGCTGTTTGATCCACATGCGCAGAAGAGTTCGAAATTGGTCTGCCGCACACCTCTTCTCTTCATTATGCCATGTATATAAAAACCTTTTGTATGTGCATAGAGTGACATCTTTCTTATGTCATAGAGTGACACCTTTTTTATGTCATAGAGTGACACCTCTTTTATGTCATAGAGTAACACCTTTTTTATGTCATAGAGTGACACCTTTTTTATGTCATAGATAACCATCTTTTTTATGTCATAGAGTGACACCGTTTTTATGTCATGGAGTGACACCTTTTTAATGCCATAACGTGATATCTTTTTTATGTCATAGAGTATCATCTTTTTTATGTAATGGAGTGACACATTTTTTATGTCATAGAGTGAAATCTTTTTTATGTCATAAAGTGACACCTTTTTTATTTCATAGATAAACACCTTTTGTATGTGCATGGCGTGACATCTTTTTTATGTCATAGATAAACACCTTTTATATGTGCATAGAGTGACATCTTTTTTATTTCATAGAGTGACACCGTTTTTGTCATGGAGTGTCACCTTTTTAATGCCATAGCGTGATATCTTTTTTATGTAATAGAGTGACAAATTTTTTATTTCATAGAGTGACACCTTTCTTCTGTCATAGAGTAACACCTCTTTTATGTCATAGAGTAACACCTCTTTTATGTCATAGAGTGACACCTTTTTTATGTCATAGATAACCACCTTTTTTATGTCATAAGGTGACACCGTTTTTATGTCATGGAGTAACACCTTTTTAATGCCATAACGTGATATCTTTTTTATGTCATAGAGTATCATCTTTTTTATGTAATGGAGTGACACATTTTTTATGTCATAGAGTGAAATCTTTTTTATGTCATAAAGTGACACCTTTTTTATTTCATAGATAAACACCTTTTGTATGTGCATGGCGTGACATCTTTTTTGTCATAGAGTAACACCTTTTGTATGTGCATAGAATGACATCTTTTTTATGTCATTGAGTGACACCTTTTTTATGTCATAGATAAACACCTTTTATATGTACATAGAGTGACATCTTTTTTATTTCATAGAGTGACACCGTTTTTGTCATGGAGTGACACCTTTTTAATGCCATAGCGTGATATCTTTTTTATGTAATAGAGTGACACATTTTTTATTTCATAGAGTGACACCTTTCTTCTGTCATAGAGTATCATCTTTTTTATGTAATAGAGTGACACATTTTTTATGTCATAGAGTGAAATCTTTTTTATGCCATAAAGTGACACCTTTTTTATTTCATAGATAAACACCTTTTGTATGTGCATGGCGTGACATCTTTTTTATGTCATAGAGTAACACCTTTTGTATGTGCATAGAATGACATCTTTTTTATGTCATAGAGTGAAACCTTTTTTATGTCATAAAGTGACACATTTTTTATTTCATAGAGTGACACCTTTCTTCTGTCATAGAGTAACACCGTTTTTATGTCATGGAGTGACACCTTTTTAATGCCATAGGGTGATATCTTTTTTCTGTCATAGAGTATCATCTTTTTTATGTAATAGAGTGACACATTTTTTATGTCATAGAGTGAAATCTTTTTTATGCCATAAAGTGACACCTTTTTTATTTCATAGATAAACACCTTTTGTATGTGCATGGCGTGACATCTTTTTTATGTCATAGAGTAACACCTTTTGTATGTGCATAGAATGACATCTTTTTTATGTCATAGAGTGAAACCTTTTTTATGTCATAGATAAACACCTTTTATATGTGCATAGAGTGACATCTTTTTTATTTCATAGAGTGACACCGTTTTTGTCATGGAGTGACATCTTTTTTATGTCATTGAGTGACATCTTTTTTATGTCATAGAGTGAAATCTTTTTTATGCCATAGAGTAATACCTTTTTTATGTCATAGAATAACACCTGTTTTATGTCATAGAGTAACACCTTTTTTATGTCATAGAGTGACATTTTCTTTATGTTATAGAGTAACACGTTTTTGAGTGCTACTGGGATCCTGTGTGTGTGTTTTTAATTTGTTCATCATATATATATACACCCTTATCGGGGTTTATGGAGCCCAACCCTGTATATTAGTACCTACAGCCGAGAGTTCCCTATGGCAAATGACTAAAGAAATAATGGACCCTGGGGTTATAGACCTGGGGTCGGGCCGCATAAACCCCTATATTGAGAAATATTATGAAGCTGGGGCTGTATAATCAAAATCGGGCTCGATAAACCCCTATATATAAAAAAACGGGCTTTATAAACCCCTTTCGATATATATATATATATATATATATATATATATATATATATATATATATATATATATATATATATATATGTATATATAAGTATGAAAATCTGCTGTTTTGAATGCGCAACTTTCTATAGATTTTATATGTTCCCATGTTAAAAATGCAATTAACTGACGTTTTGAATGCGGCATTCAAAAAGTCAATATATATAGGGATATTATTTCTTTAGTCACGCGATCGTCTGTCTTCGTTTTACATATGGGATTTTGCTATAGTTTCCTGCTAAAATGGCGTCGCGCATTCAAAACGCCGGTTTTATTTTACATATATATATATAAATATATAAGGGGGGGGGGTACCCCCCTTGCTCGCTCCGCTCGCCAACCCCCCATTAGTAAGTGGACTTTTTATTTATCAATTTTTATTTTAAAATTAAAAAAAAATAGTAGAGATTATTATATAGATACTATTAAAAAAAAGTAAGGATCATAAGTCTTTATCTAAAAAATATTTAACGTATGAGCATAGGCATCACAGTTTCTAGAAGTGAGGTTATGTGACGTTTTCGACCCTGAAATCGAAGATTAAGTACAAATAACTTTCTGTACGGTATGTGGAAATATTGTATATTGCCTTCGGCAGCAATGAGGACCACGAACGCAAGCGAGTTGTGCCTTCGCTTCGCTTGATCCTGAAATTATGGATAAGCACAAATAATTTTCTGTACGACATATGAGGAAATTGTATATCTCTAGGTAAAGGTAATATATGGGCTGAATAGTGACGGAGACTCTATATAACAAAAAAAAAGATATAAAAAGTGTATCTTTTCCACGCCACCCAGGAAGTAGATAGGTAGGCGCCTTTTTTACAGAGGTTTCCCCTTTTTTACTATCTTTGAATTCATTTTCCATTAAATATGTCATTTTTTGTTTTTAGAATAAAAAGTTAGTAAAAAAAGGCCTATTCCTCTGTTAAAAACCTGTATAATTTTCAAGTATTACTTTTATTCTATTAAATAAACATATGTTATATTTTTAAACATTTTTATAGTTATTTAAATAACATAAATTTTAAACTTGAAAGTCATTCAAAGCTTTTGAACTTCATATTGATTTCAAAGGTCGCTCAAAGTATGACGCTAAAAATATTAATTATGAAGGTCGCTGAAAGCAGACCGAAACTTAAATCGAAACCGTTGTTGAATTCTAAAAGTAGATCGATTTTGAAGGTTAAGCAAAAGATCAGTTTGTAAGTCATTGAAAATATATTAATTTTAAAGGTTGTTGAAAGCTAATCTATTTTGGAGGTCTGAATACTGTCATATATATAATAATAATAATAATAATAATAATAATAAATTTATTGACCATAAAATAATGTTACAAAAGGTTTAGAGGTGAACTTGTCACCTTTACAAATTCTTAGAACACTCCTACAGAAGTAAACATAGTTACTTGTACATAGGCTGGTCGTAGACTTAGTCTACCTTAAAACTAAAAAACTAAAAAAAAAGAAAATCAAGAATATCTAATTATTTCTATATTTTATAATTTGATCTTAAATACCACCGTATAAACTTTGAAAACTTAATAATCTAAATATTATATAATATATCATCACATAAACTATATAATTTATTATCTTAATTACTAACAATTATTGAATATGCTATATACTATATACTATTCACTATGAACTTTTTTATTTTTTTTTTATGAACACTTTGGAAGATGTTAATTCCTTGAGATCATTTGTTAGTTTATTAAATTCTTTTATAGCTACATTGTAACTATTTTTCTCACTTATTCGTTTACTTCTTTTTGGCAATTGAATACTCTTATTTCTAGTATTATTCTTATTATTTTTGTATAAACAGTTTTATCCACGTTTAAAGATAACTTATTTAGAGCAAGCCATCCAGAAACATCATTTAGATACTGTTTCATTTTGATCCTCGCTGTCGTCCACGTGTCATCACTTGAAATGATGACGGTGTCATCAGCATAGGACACTATTGATTCGTTTGGCATATCTCTCAGTAGATCGTTTACATAAAGTACAAAAAGTATTGGCCCTAGAATTGTTCCTTGCGGGACTCCAATTGAAATTTCTCTGTAGTTGCTTTTATTTTCATTTATTTTAACTCTTTGTTTTCTATCAGAGAGATAGCTTTTCAGCAATTTTAATGAATTACCTCTTATACCATATCTTTCTATCTTGTCTAACAAAATGTTATGATTTACCGTGTCGAAGGCTTTGGCTAGATCTAGAAAAGCTGTGATTATAGGTTTACTTTTGTCCAAATTATCATAAGGTAAATTCCAAGTTTCTGTATATATAATAATAATAGGTTTTTTATTTAAGCTCTCAATAAAAGCCTCAAGTTTTTCAAAATTTGAATTTAAACTTCTAATGTTAATACATAGTATCAAATTTTTTATTTTATTATTCATTTTATTGCAGAGACTTTTATTGAGTTCTTTGACATTTTCAAATTCACTCTCTTTTATAATAACATTATCGAAATTTAATTCTAAATTTTCATTTAGTTTCTGAGAATCACTGATTTCAATTTCTTTCTGTATTATATTTTCAGAATTCTTATTGTATAGTAGATTATTCATCATTTTGGCGATTTATTTACTTTGTCATTTAATGAATTCAGTGATTCTACAGAAAGTTTTGTTTGTCTTGCTGTTAATGAAGTTGTACTTCTCTCTGTCGTTGATTTGTTAATGTAGTTGCCTACTTTACCTATGTCTTTTGGAACTACGGGTTGAACGCTGTAGTCTGTAGCGTCAATATACTTCTTTACCATCTTTCTAAAAATTTCACATCTGTCATAATCTGTTGCTTCGTGGTTTATTTCATATTTAGTTCCATATTTATTGTTGCTATATGCACAGTTGGCGCATTTTCTGTCTCTTACTACACATTCGCTTGCATTATGCAAACCTGCGCATTTTATACACGTGGCATTGTTGAAGCACTTTTTACTTTTATGACCGTATCTTCCACAATTAAAGCAAGGCTTCACATCCATTATGTCATAAACTATACATTTTTGATGTCCAATATATATTTTGTTTTTATTCTCTCTAATTTCTTTATATATATCAGAAGTAACTTCTATTAAATCTGATTGTGTCCCTTTGTTTTTATTTGTATAGTTATACAGTATCGTACAACCATTATTGTGATTGTCAAAATTTCTCTTATTGATGTCCTCTTGTAGTTGCTCGTCATTTATTTCTTCACAGTTTAGAATTCCAACTATTTTCATTTTTGGCTTATTAAGCTCTTCTATATTTACTTTGCACACTCCCGTAAGATGAGAGTTTAGTATTTCCACAGCCTTATCTACACTTTGAGTGTCACATACATTTAAAACTATCTCATCCTTATTTTTCTTTTCAAATACTTTATTTGTTTTTATTGATTTATCTTGAACTAAGTAGTGTGTTATTTTTTGTTTTAATTGTTGTAACGTTTCCTCTTCATTGGTTTTTTTTGTTATTCGTGGTATTCGTTTTGGTTTTTGTATTTTGCCTACTGTAATTTCAGCATAGGTATTTTTACTGTAGCTTTTACTTACACTTTCTTTCTCTTTCTTTATTAATTCATTTAGTAGATTATTTTTGTCTAATAGTTGCTCTTTTAATATTTTGTTTTTATCTTTTAATTCTTTTGTTAGGTCTCTTAATAATTCGTTTTCTACTTTTATGCTCTCCAGTTCTGTATTTTCAGAAACGTTATCTTGACCAAAGATATTATCTATATCCATCTGTGTTTCATAGTGTGCTTGTTTTGATTTTTGTTGTAACGTCTCTTCTTGTTGCATTTGAATTATTTGCTGTTGTTGTTCTTCAATTAATCTTTCTTGTTCTTGTTGCTTTATTTCCATTTCTGTAATTATCCTTACAAACCTCTGTTCGTTCTTTGAAACTGCACATTTTGTATAGTTTTTAATTTGCGCCAATATAATTTTCGCTTCGTTCGTCAACATGAGGTCTTTATTTATTGAGGTTATGTCTACCTCGGCATGGCCTTTACATATGGCAAGAGTTTCACTTAGCACTATTCCACAATTTCTTCTCACAAAATCCTTCAGGTGATATACATCTTCACAAATAATACAAACCACCGATTCATACTTTGTGTCGTCGTGGCACTTGTAAAATTTTCCTCCGGAGCGATCCGGAGGCTTCTTTTCTTTCGACGCCATGTTGGCACATATATGTCATATCTATTTTGAAGGTCGCTGATAGCAGACCGATTTTGAAGGACGCTGATAGCAGACCGATTTTTGAAAGCTAATCAATTTTGGAGGTCTGATAGCAGACCGATTTTGAAGGTCATTGATAGCAGACCGATTTTGAAGGTCGCTGATAGCAGACCGATCTTAAAGGTCGCTGATAACAGACCGATCTTAAAGGTCGCTGATAACAGACTGGTTTTGAAGATCGTTGATAGGAGACTAATTTTAAAGGTCGCTGATAGCAGACCGGTTTTAAAAACATTTTTTAATAATGTTGTTGATAGCAGACCAATTAAGACATTTTTTAATACATTTTTTTTTATTTAAAAGTCAATAAAAGTAGACCAATTTTGAAGGTCGCTGAAAGCAGACCAATTATCTATTAAGATTTTCAATTAGATTTTTTATATAATTTAAATTATATTCTTTCAATGACTCCTCTAAATATTCATTATACTTATTTGTTCCTTTTATATTTTCTTCTATTTTTGTATTTAATTCGGACAGTCGATTTTCTTCTTCCAATGTATACACGACTACATATTTTTTTTTTTCTGGATCCCATAATACTGGAAATTCTGTTTTATTTTGGTTTAAATGATTATTGTATTCATCTATTAAATTGTTCATATAATTATTGTCCTCGTGGTCATGTTCTAACAACTGTTTATTTAAATCGTCTAAAATTTGAGCTTGTTCAATGGTGTGAACTTCTATAAATTTTTTTTCTTTTGGATCCCAACGTAATGGTATTGGTTTTACATCACCTTGGTCTGCCATGTTTTTTAATTTAATATACTTTGAATTAACATAAATATTATAAAAAATAATTTGTAATTTTATTACATAATAAATATAAGAATAATTATAATTGTTCATAAAAAATTTCTTTCCACACAATATTGATAATTTCCTCTGTATTTTCCGAAACACCTTTATATGTAGCAGTATCTATACTATAATAAGTCACTTCATCACTATCGATCAATTTTAATATTTTATTATTCAGAATAGTTGAATCTTCATTATGAGACGTTAAAATGACACTATTCATAGATAAATTATAATTTATATCTTTATATATTTTTAAACAAACACCGTCAGTTTTCCAACTGTTTGGTACTTTGAATGGATTAATTGTTCCCTCTCCAATATCTAATAAAAATGACGCGAATTATTGTTAGAACGAATATTTTCTTTTAACTTCATTATATTGAAAAGTGGCCAAATATCTGAATATTTTATTGTTTCTTGTATAATTGTGTTTCTACAACCGTTTTTAATAACTGGAAGAATTTGCCGAAAATCTCCTCCTAATACAATTAATTTCCCCAAATGGTAAATTATTATTACAAACATCTCTTAATGTTTTATCTACAATGTCTAAAGCTTTTTTTGGTATCATTGATGCTTCATCCCAAATTATTGCATCGACTTCCCATAATTTTTTCTTATCAGAGTCTAATTTTAAAAATGCACTTTCGATACTTTCTAAATCTAAAGGTAATTTAAATGTTTTATGACTTGTCATTCATTTTGGTAATAGTATTGACGCAATACCAGTCCAAACCATTGATAACATTTTTTTTTCTTTAGACAAAAAGTAAAAAATTAATGTTTAGTATAAAAATATTTTACCTGAATCACCAGGACCGTCTATAAAATGAATCTTATGTTCATTATTTAATAATTTCTCAAAAATATACTTTTGTTCTAAATTTAGTTGAGTATACATGTTACTAAACATCTCTTCACAGAATAAAATTTCAGTCTTATTAACTTCATTACATTCAATTTTTAAGATTTTATTTGGTTCAGGCAATCCAAAATCTATACATGATTTTTCGTTTAATGATAATATTTCATTTATTTGTATGAGGGCATTGTTTAATTTATCATCTTTAAAATCTTCTATGAAAAAGTTATTAAATTCCTTCCAAATATTATTACCATTAATATTTTCAGGTAGTAAATACCAAGCAAAAAATTGACGTAGTTGATATCCTAACATAACGTCACAAGCTTCTTTAAAAATATTTTTTATTTGTAAGTCATCATCAACTAAACCCATTTTTATTGCAGTTTCTTTGTATGTATTATATGTAATTTTTTCATACGTTCGTAAATCTTGAAACGAAATTGCACCTTTAACACGATTTAAAATTAATTTTAAATGAAATCGTTCAAACTCCTTTGGAGAAACAATATTTAAACGACCTATTATATAATTTTCTTGATTTCGTTTTCGTTTGATCCAACATTTATTTTTAAAGTTGTAATATTTAGGTATATTAACATATTTTATATTCCTTGCATAATTATCTTTTTTATTTAAATCAAACCATGCTGTTAATATTATTTTATAATTTTCTAAAGCTTCAGTCTCGTTATTTTCTTCAAAAATAATTCTTTGTTGATTTTCTGTATGAACTGATAGACTTATTACTGTACGTTTTCTACCACATAAAGGCAATTTTTCCAATCGCCAAGCTGCTTCCATTGGACTTAAAAAACTTCCATCAACAAATTGAGTAATTTCGTCATATATATTACCATCATTGGTATCATTACCTTTTTTTAATTTACATAATGCTCTATCTCCACCTTTATGTATGTAATCAAATATATATTTTATACTTTGAATATTGGCGCACTATTCTACATTAATGTGACACTTATATTTTTTTAATAAAAAACTATTATAAGGTACTACCATAGAATTATCTACTGAGATTAATTGACTGTTATTTTTTGCTTTATACGTAAAATTTTCTGAGGTATTATTTCTTCGCTTATATTCTGGATAACCATTCTTTTTAAATTTTGTATAATTTGTAAATGATTTAGGAAAATTTTTTTTACATATACTTTTATCTTTTATATAACAAGGAGAACTATGTGTATGCGGTCCATGGAGCATGTGTTTAATTACTAATTTTTGCAAGTTTTCATCTTCATTTTTGTCTGGTATTTCTGAAGACATATATTTATCGTATAAATATTATCATATTTATTGTATAAATATATGATATAATATCTTCAAATATTTTATTTTCTTTTATGTCATCTAATAATGACATTAATTTTGTATGAAATAATCTAACTGCTATATTTGGAATATCATTTGGTGTAGTCCTTACAGGAAATTTTTGCAAAACTTCTTTTAGTTCTTACCACTTAGGATTACATGTTACTGTTATAAATAAGTTAAGTCTCCCAGTATTTCTTATAATAGCCATTGCATCTTGATAATGCTGTTGCATATATCTCGGACTACCAATGTAAGTGGCTAGTAGTATAAAAATATTTCTTAATCTTTCTTTATTTTCAAAGTTATTAGAAATATTAGAAGCATTATTCATTACATGATCTAATAAACCTTGATAACATTCGACTCTTAATTTTTTTTTATTATTTCGAAAAAAATTCATTCTATTACTTTCCATCATAACTTATGCATGTAAAAAAAATTGTTGTGTTAATCTTCCACAATATAATAATGGACTAAATTTACCATTTGGTCGATAAGCTAATCTATATGAATAATATTGTAGGATAGTAAGATGTTCCTTTTCTGGAGCGCTTGTTATTTTAGTGTAACCAACATTCCAACCTAAATCTCCTAAAGGAAATAATATCGGGAACACCATAGGATCAATATGATGTGATAATTTATTAATATATGTATTTTTTTGTTCATTATCAGAAATGTTTTTAGGATATACGCATACATCGTAATTTTCTGGAATTTCATTTTTCGATACTATTATTGCTCCACATTCAGATGTTACAGGAGCATTATATCTATACTTTTGATTATTATTTTTACGGACGAAATACAATTTATAATTTGGGTAATTTTTTAAATTTGATATTTGATATAAATGTTTATAATTTTTTGCGTATGGATTACGGTTTAATATTTCAATTAATATTCGTATATGTTCATCACTTAAGTCTTGATTTTTTTAACCTTCGTTCAAGTGCTGTTATATTATCATAAATATATAATTGTCCACAACAAGATTCATCTTTACCGATAGGTAATAAAGTGATTGGCGTAATGTGACAAATTTGTCCTTGAATTTTTAAATTATAAATTCCTTTTTTCTTTTCATGTTTGACGTTAGCATTAAAGGTTGCAAAACAAAATAAATTATTATAATATCGTATTAAATATCTGAATGTTTGATCATGTAATAAAGTTTCTTTCAATGTTTTATCATAATCACATAAAGGTGAAAGTATTATTGTACCATTATTACAACAATTAGACTTATATTTTTCTTCTTTCCAAAATACTGCTGAACATTTTATTCGACTATCAACGACCTTCAAAATCGGTCTGCTATTAGACATCTAAAATTGATTAACTTACAAAAATTGGTCTGCTACCAGCGACCTCCAAAATCGGTCTGCTATCAGACCTCCAAAATTGATTAACTTTCAAGAATTTGTCTGCTATCAGCGACCTTCAAAATCGGTCTGCTTTCAGACTTCCAAAATTGATTAACTTTCAAAAATTGGTCTGCTATCAGCGACCTTCAAAATCGGTCTGCTATCAGACCTCCAAAATTGATTATCTTTCAAAAATTGGTCTGCTATCAGCGATCTTCATAATTAATATTTTTAGCGCCATATTTTGAGCGACCTTTGAAATGAATATGAAGTTCAAAAGCTTTGAATGACTTTGAAGCTTAAAATTTATGTTAATTAAATAACTATAAAAATGTTTAAAAATATAACATATGTTTATTTAATAGAACAAAAGTAATACTTGAAAATTTTACATTTTTTTTAACAGAGGAATAGGCCATTTTTCACTAACTTTTTATTATGAAAAAACAATGAAATATTTAATGGAAAATGAATTCAAAGATAGTAGAAAAGGGAAACCTCTATAATAAAAGCGCGCCTATCTATCGTCCTCTTGGGTGGCGTGGAAAAATAGACTTATTTGTGTTAAAAAAAAATATCAATGGTCCTCATTGTTTGGAGACAATATACAATTTTCCCATATACCTTACGGAAAGTTATTTGTGCTTAATCTTTAATTTCAGGGTCGAAAACGTCACATAACCTCATTCCTAGAAACTGCGAAGCCTATGCTCGTATGTCCATTTTTTCCGAGGATTAGTGCCGTTTATAATTATTTACGGCCCGAGCGAAGCGAGACTCCCTGACGTGAATGTGAAAACATAATACTTTACGCGTGGTGTGAGAAAAAAAAAATCTTTGTCGCATGTATACCGAGATGATAAATACGATTAAAGAAAAAAATGAATATGAGGGGTGGTAAGAGGAGGGGGTAAGAGGGGGACGGGGGGATGAGGGGAGCTCAGAGGCTATTTTAATATAAAAAAACTCATAGAAATACGCTGATTTTTACGTTATTTTGAGGGGGCTGAGGAGGGGGCTGAGAGGGGGCTGAGGGGGGGGCTGATGTTCAAAAACAAGACTAACACACACACACACATATATATAAGTATATTGTTACACTC
Source organism: Torymus aiolomorphi (assembly GCA_036365515.1). NCBI lineage: Eukaryota > Metazoa > Arthropoda > Insecta > Hymenoptera > Torymidae > Torymus > Torymus aiolomorphi. The sequence goes on from CM070873.1 coordinate 192,781,017, forward strand.
ACACACACACACATACAATAATTAATAATAACCATGACTACAAAAGAATAACATATAACTTTATTTAAGATAAGATCATAAACACACACAATAAAACATGTTATCAACAACAACGTCTCGAATCAACTAACTAACTCGAATCGAGAACAACAAACTAGTCGCTTGGCAACGCTTTTGTTCTTATGTTCGATGATGGTAGACGAACACATAACATTATTCCCCCTTCTTTCAGATTGTCGTCCCGACAATCAGAATTGGTCCATCTTGAATTCTTTAAATCATTTTGAAATCATCTTGAAATCATCTATTTTTAAGCGGGTTGATCCTTGACTTATCTAGTCAGAGGACCCGTTTCTTAAAAAATAGAATCGTCATTTTTGGATATCATCGTGTCATTATTCTCCATCCTTTTAGATTGTCGTCCCGACAATCTTAAGATAAAACGAAAGAGAAGACGTCTTCTTCAAGCGGGCTGATCCTTCGCACACGGCCAAAGGGTCCGTCTCTTGAAGAGAAGTTCTCCTCTACCAAAACGGAATCAAAATGGCATCATCTTCAAGCGGGCTGATCCTTCGCACATGGCCAAAGGGCCCGTCTCTTGAATTGGTCCATCTTGAATTCTTGAAAACATCTTGATATCATCTTGAAATCTTTTTGAAATTGTCTACTTTTAAGCGGGTTGATCCTTGACCCATCCGGGTATCTTCATGTCATTATCGGTGGGTAGAGTCTTGTTGGTAATTCTCGGACACAAGTGGGGAGTTGGCATGCCGTGGTACCTCACCTCTGTCCCTGCTCTAGCATTTGCCCTGTATCTCACGCGAAAAACCACGGCTCAAAATAACCGTGAGCAGAGCAGAAGAAATTACCTATCGTGGTAAGTCGTCATTGATCAAAATGAATGATCTTCTTTTTGTGTTTTGGTGTCTTCTGGATGCAGAAAACGACATCATTGATCTTCTTAACAGACAGTTTCCGAACATAGCTTCCATAATTTGAATATTCTTCTCCTTCGGGAGGATCTCCTCGAATAAAATCCAGAGGAAGTATCAAATCAGTCCCGGTGTACATCTCCGCTGGAGTGGTCTCAATTGTTGAGTGTACTGATGATCTGTAAACTAAAAATACACAAGGAAATCCAACGATCCCAATCTTTTTGGTTGTCTGTTATGTATTTGGATAAGTATTCTAGCATTGTTCTGTTTTGTCTTTCTACCTGACCATTTGATTAAGGATGTAATGGTGTTGCCCTAGTCTTCCGAATTCCTAACAATTGAGATAGTTCTATAATTAGTTTAGAGTCACAGTTACGACCCTGATCTGTGTGAACTTCAAGAGGAAATCTATATCTACACACGATTTCACAAACAAATACTTCAGCAATAATCTTTCTTCTGATATTAGAGAGAGGAAAAGCTTCTACCCATTTTGTAAAGCAATCTGTTACCACTAAGAGATACTTATTTCGTAAAGAAGAAATCGGAAAAGGTCCTAAAATATCCATTTGCACTCTTTCAAAAGGTAATACTACATTATAGATTCTCATCTGATTGTGGCCGTTATCTGATGGACCTTTCTTTGCAACACAAACTGAATAAGATCTACACCAATTTTCAACATCTTTTTTACAAGAAGCCCAATAAAATCGTTTGGGAATTTTCTGTAATCTTTTATTAACACCAAAATGACCACCGGAAGGAGAATCATGGGCTTCTTCTAAAACAGTGTCGACATAATTTCTAGGAACAACTAATTGAATAATTTTTGTTTTGAAGTTAGAACAAATCCATTCCCTGTATAAGATATCATCGAGAACAACTAATGATCCATATTGAGATAAATACACTTTCATATATTCATCTCCAGAAGAAATATCCTGCCATGACAATTTAAAACCTTCTTTTTTACTGTCTAAAATAGCCCGAATGTGATCATCCTGATGTTGACGATTTCGCCAAACTGATTGGGATATTTCTTCAAAAATAATACGTCTTACTGAATTACCAACTTCATATTTTGATTCAACATTAAAGCAATATCTACAAGAAGAATTATCACAAGGTCGTCTAGAGAGACCATCTGCATTGCTATGAGAAATACCTTTCCGATGTAGAATCTTAAAGTCATACTGATCTAATTTTCCTATCCATCTGGCTAATTGACCATCTAAGTTCTTGAAAGAAAGAAGGCATGTCAAGGCAGAATGATCAGTACGAATAAAGAAAGGTCTTCCACATAAATAATAATGAAAATTTTGAACTGAATCTACTACTGCTAATAATTCACGGCGAGTAACACAGTAATTTCTCTCAGCTTTAGACAGAACATGGCTGTAATAAACAATAACTCTTACTATTCCTTCTTGAATCAGTGATAAAACTGCACCTATTCCATGATCAGAAGCATCTGTATCTAAAATGAAAGGTAAATCTGTACGAGGGAAAGCTAGAATGGGCGGAGTTGACAGAGCTTGTTTTAAATTCAAAAATGATTTCTGACAGTCATCTGTCCAATCGAATTTAGTTTTCTTTTCAGTTAATCGATAAAGAGGTTTGGCAATAAAAGAAAATCCCTTAATGAAGCGTCTATAGTAAGAACAGAAACCTGTGAAACTTTTTGCCTGTTTTTTACATGAAGGAATTGGCCAGTTAATAATAGCCTCTATTTTTTTAGGATCTGTCTTTATGCCCTTTTCTGAGACAATGTGTCCTAAGTACTCAACCTCGCGTTGAACAAAAGTACATTTCTTTTTATTCAGTTTCAAATTGGCATTTCGAATTCTTACAATAATCGTACGCAAATTATCCAGCATCTCATCGAACGATTTAGCCATAATCATAACGTCATCTAGATAAATTAAATATATATCATTTAAAAGATCCCGAAGTATTTTCTCCATCAATCGTTCGAAAGTAGCTGGAGCATTGCATAATCCAAAAGCCATAACGATGAGCTGCCATAAACCATTACCAATTGAAAAAGCTGTCTTTTCTCTCCTTCAGGGCGAATCTTAACCTGCCAATACCCGCGTTTAAAATCTAAAGTCGAGAACCAAGACTTACCAGCTAATTTATCTAGAGTTTGGTCAATCCTAGGTAATGGATATGAATCTTTAATCGTCCTGTCATTTAATTTTAAGAAATCTACGCAAAATCTCCAAGTACCATCCTTTTCCCTTTTCAATACTACTGGAGAACACCAAGAACTAGAAGATTCTTCGATAACCCCTTGTTTTTGCATATCATTAATCATCTGATTAATCTCTGTTTGTAAATGAAAACGAAGAGGACGAACCGGTTGTTTGATAGGACGAGGATCACTAAGTTCAATTTTGTGTTCAACAAGATTACACTTGCATGAAACATCATCATCTTCGAAAATATCCTGGAAATCAATTAAAAGTTGGGTAAATTTCTGTTTCTGTGACGAATCTAAATTTTCGGAATTATCTTTGAAGACATTTTTCAACAAATCTGGTAACTCCTTAGCCCACTCCATAATCCTACAACATCCCTGCTCGTTAGTATTACTGTCAATTGTACTTGGGGTATTTTGGAAAATTTTATTTATTGATCCTGTAATTCCAGTTTTACTCAAAAAATCACACTGAATGCTGGCCTAAATCAATTCGGACAATTGTTTTAAACTTGATAGGAACATCTTCACCAGTAGGATATATAAAATTTGGTCCATCAAGGGGAATGCGATGACAGCGTGGCTCAACGAATTTAGAATTTAAAATGGTCACATCTGAACCTGAATCTATTTTTAAAATACATGATTTCTTATCCACACTACCATCAAACTCGAAAGCCTTTAAATTTCGAAGAATCCTACAAACACGTGTGTTCGAACCATCAGGTTTAACAGCATCGTGATTAGGAACCTGTTTATTAAGGGGACAAGCCATGGTTAGGGGGTCGAAAAATCGATTTTGTTTTTATGTACTATTTTGATAGCAAATTTTCCGCTGAATACTATGCTTCCAACCGCATTTCCAAATTCGATTTCGTTTAGAAAATACAGCTAAAACCGTGAAGTCACTTTTTTGCATATTTAGTGATTTTTCTTAAATTATCCATTTTAGATATACTATTGTTAATCTTATATTATTTTATGCTTCACAGCATACAATACTGAATTTAGAACGTAAATGTACATTGACATAGTAGGCAAACTTAACTCGAGGTATAAACCTCGTGTATTTTACTTTTACTCTACTTATACAAAAGTATAATACGTACAATACATATACATGGTTTAAAATCTCATCTGTTTACGTTCTGTCAGCGCCATAGTCGTTGGGATTTAAACTAAAAGTGTTTTGAATATAATTGAATCTGCATTTTTCAATGCAATTTATTCAGTATTGACAACAAATTTTTTTGTAAATAAAGTGCTGTGTAGAACTCTTTTAACTGAGAGTGTAGAAGACAGCGATTTTAGGTTAACTGCACTGTGCAAAGTGTTGTTAATATTTTTAATTTAGTGAGTTCAGTGAGTGACTTTTATTTGTGTTTTTAATAACTAACATTATAGAGGATTAGATATTAGCCACTATGGATTTTAACAAGAGAAATAGAACATCAGGAGCTCCAGGAAAGAAGAGAAAATTTGGAAGAAAAAAAAAACATAAAGGATTTAACAAAAATTCAGAGAATGTTCAACAAAAAATCACGAACAAAAGGAAAAGAAGTACAACTTCAGGGAAAATAAAAAAGAAACAGAATAATAGATATAAACATTCTGTTCTTACAGCTGGAGAAATTTCTTGTATGTGCAACATGTAAAGGACAAGTTAAAATTATAGAAGAAGATATTCGAGGACTTGGCTCCAAATTTAACATTATGTGCAAAAATTGTTCAGAGAGAAGAATTATAAGCACGAGCAAGCAAGTTGGAGCTCAAAACAATGCTTATGAAACCAACAGACGCAGTCTTCTTGCACTAAGAGCAATTGGGCAAGGATATGCTGCATTGCAAACTTTTTGCGGAATCATGGATTTGCCACCACCTGTTGCACATAGTTTTTATGACCATCTCAATGAAGATTTAAGCAAAGTGACTCAAGAGGTAGCACAAAATTCTATGCAAGAAGCCGTCAAAAAGGAAACAGCATTAACACCAGCTGAAAATCAAGGCCTAGATGTATCTGGTGATGGGTCATGGAGAAAAAGAGGATTTTCTTCATTGCAAGGAATTTCAAGTTTGATTGGCTTGCGTTCTCAACAAGTTCTTGACATATTTATCAAGAACAGTTTTTGTAAAGCATGTTTAAAGTGGGAAAATAGAAAAGGCACAGAAGAATATGAAGACTGGTTCAGTGATCATCAAGATAAATGTGCAGCAAACCATGAAGGAAGTGCTGGAAAGATGGAAGTCGATGGAGTTGTGGAAATGTTTAGAAGATCTCAAGAAAAGTATAATGTAAAATACCATCATTACATTGGAGATGGAGATTCGAAAGTGTACAGTGCTTTGTGCCAGGCCAAACCGTATGGAGATGAAGTTAAAGTTGAGAAGAAGGAGTGTGTGGGACACGTCCAGAAACGAATGGGAACCAGACTCAGGAATTAAAAGAAAAATTTTGGAAAAAAGTTATTAGACGATGGAAAAACCATTGGAGGCCAAGGACGATTAACAGCAAAAGTAATTGATCAGCTCACCACATATTATGGTAATGCCATCAGAAACAACACGGACTCTGTACAAAAAATGCTGAATGCTATATGGGCTACGTACTACCACAAGATTTTCACAGACCAGAATCCTCAACATCATTTATGCCCACCAGGACAAAGCAGTTGGTGCAAGTGGCAAAAAGCGAAGGCTAAAAAAAAACTAAAAGATTTTCATCATAAAGGCAGTATTCCTGCAGTGATTATGCAGCAGTTGAAACCAATTTACAAAGATCTCTCTGAACAGGAGCTGCTTCACAGATGTTTAGGCGGTTACACCCAAAATAGTAATGAGAGTTTTAATAATTCAGTTTGGAAGATTGTAACCAAGACCTCCTTCAGTGGTGTACATGTGCTCACAGCAGGTGCTTGTATTGCTGTCACGCTTCAACGATGGAAGAGTTAGTTTTCTGAATATTATGGAAGCCTTTGATGTGAAACCTGGAGTAGCTGCAATTGAGTGGGCACAGAAAAGCAATGACATCAGATTATTTCATGCTGAGAGGAATGCCGAAGAAAACACTTTAGAAAATAGGAGAAAACGAAGGAGACTGCAATTGAATTTACCTGAAGAGTCATATGCACCAGGTTCTTACTAGAGTAGGTAAAAAGTTATTTTTATGCGATAATAGCTAATATAATATTTATTAATTTTTTTCTTTTTACAGGTGTGTATTGGCTCTCATAAAAGGATTAATTTATTTTGAGGTTATTTTTACTGTCAATAACATTTATGACTAACAATGTTTTCAGCCTAGTACGAAAAAAAAAAAAAATAAGTACAACATTTATGTATTAATCTAAAAAATTTAAAAATATTGTTGAATTAATGAAATTCTTTTTTATAGGTTTATTCAACAGTTAAAATGATTTAGCCAGGACTACTTTCATCTAATTGGCATCTGTTTCATTTTTCCACTAAAGTATATCATACAGAATGAAAAAAAAATTTTTGGTAAGTAGTTTTGAAACTTATATAAAGTTATAGAAAACCAAACTTTGAATTGAATTTCTGAATAACTTGTTTTTTGTATTTACAGGGACTTTGCCGCAGGATTTCTTTTAAATAAAGCAAGCTAGAGGTTTGGAAATTTAGGAGTATCTTTAAAATTGTGTTGGTTATAGAAAATGTGAGGTACTTTTTTGAAAAAGGCTTTAGAAAAAAAATTATAAAATAAAATTACAAAAAATATTGAAATTTTAATAAAAAAAACATAAAAAAATTAGATTTTTCATTAAAAAACAATTTTAAAAATTTAAAAAAAAAAAAGTAGCTCACATTTTCTATACCTGGTATAACTACAAAGGTACTCCTAAGTAACCAGACCCCTGCCTTGCTTTGTTTAAAAAATTTCCTGCGGCAATGACATGCCAGTTTCTAATTCAGAAGGGTTTCTTAATCTAATGGACTCCAAAACCAAAATCTTAAACACCTGGATGATGTAGTCTTAAATTATAGGTAATTGTATAACTTAATAATAAAAAAAAGTTTGAACTCTTAAAATTATATATTGGCTTTGTTATTAAAGAATTAATACAATAGCTTTTTTTTCAGGTTCAACCATGGCTTGTCCCCTTAAATGTCAAACTCGCTCCTGAAAGTTTGACATGACCTAGTTTCGCTGTTCTGGACATTGAGAGCGTGTGTGTCCTTTCTTATGACAGCCCCAACACTCAAGATTGTTCAACCATTCTTGATGATTGAATGGCTGATCCTGTTTCTGAACGTCTTTATCAGTAATCTGACTCTTTCCTGAAAATTTTTGGGTGTTTTGAGAACCTTTGATATTCTGTTGCGAAATTGGGTTCCTATTTTGTTCCTTGATAACTTTTACTTCCAGAGCTCGCGCAAGAGCAACCTTAAGAGAGGTTATGCGCTCTAAATGAAGCGTTTCCCTAACTCCTATATTGTAAATACCGATAATAAATTGAGAACAAGCTATCTTATCTTGTACCTCTAATGAACATTCAGGATATGCTAATGTTGCTAACTTCTCTACATCAGCTGCTAATGTAGGAAGATCCTCCCCCGGCTTTTGCCGCCTATTTTGGAATAAAGAGTAACTACTTGATCCAAAATGTTCACCGAAACGTGCCTCTAATTTTTCTAACAAGGTCTTCAAATCCAAAGTCTCAGTATCCTTAAAGCTACTCAAAACGCTTTTTGCCTTATTACGCAAAGAAGCAGCTAAAGCTATCATCTTTTTTTCATCATTCGAACTGTTAGACCTTGCAATTAAATTGAACTGATTCAAATACTCAGACAGAGGAGTTGTACCATCATAAATATCAGGTTTTAGGTTATAACCTAACCCTAAATTGACTGGTGTAACCGAATTTTCAATAACTGATCGTGTGTTTCTAAATGAATTATAACCTAACCTAATTGGCTGTGTATTTCTGTTACTCGTGTAAACCACGTTTGTTGTTGCTCTTGTTTGTTTGTGTATTGGAATGTTGGGTTGTACTCATCTGGTTTAATTTTTGACGATACTGAGCAAGTTGTTCCAGGAGAGAGAGTCGCTCTGCCCGCAGTTCATCGATGGTACGCTGATGCTCGATTACTTCATCATCGCGTACCCGTAACTCCATCACGAGGTGTTTCTCCTCGGTGATGTGATGTTGGAGTCTCGCTTCAAGTTGTTCACGTCGTTGATGTTCAGCCTCACGATCGGCTTCCAACTTTTCGAGTCGTTCTCGGTAAATATCCATTTGAGTTCTAGCCTCATTGAGTTCCAATAGCGTTTCACGAAAAAGAGTAGGTTGGGGTACACCGACTAAATTTTTATTTTTACTACATTTCCGTTTATTTACTTTTAACGTAAAAAAGGATGATGACGCGAGATGTTCGAGGACGAGCTCGGCAACGCCTCTCCTGCACTATATGTATATAAGAGAAAGAGAGAGAAGAAGAGAGAGATAGAGAGAGGGGGAGAGAAAGAACTAACGAAGGCACTCAATCCGTCTCTCGCCGTTTTCTCATGCTCTGTTTGCAGTTGCTGCACTTTTCTTTGGAAAGAAAAAATACGGACAGTGTTAGACTTGTAATTGAACTGTCAAATGAATGCGCATACGCCGCGCTGCGCTCGCGTGAGTTTGGCGTTATCCTTGATTTGAATCATTAAGAAGTTTCCTTTCAAAAAGTTGCTCTGTAATTAATTCGTCTCGTTAATTGCGGAGAAAAGGCGCGCATTATAATAAATGCGCGAGCGCGCTTCTTGCGCTGATGACAGGAGGGTGGCATAGTTTGTTTTCAGAAAGCAGCCTGTTATTTGTGTATCGAGGTGAAGAACTGACAACGGAGCGATGCAAAAGTTGTCAACAGAAGTGTCTTCTGCATCACAGAGAGTTGTCATTAGAGGGACAATGCGGAGGGATGCGGAGGGATGCGGAGGGATGCGGAGGGACACGGAGGGACGCGGAGGGATATGCGGAGGGACAATGCAGACCCCAAATAACGCAAAAAAACAGTGAATTTTGCGTTATTTTGTGGAGGGCACTTTGCAGAGGGACGCGGAGGGACGCGGAAGCACGAGGACGGACGCGGAGGGACACGGAGGGTTAACGACTGAATTCAGCTTACAACTATATAGTATAGTAATATATATATATATATATATATATATATATATATATATATATATATATATATATATATATATATATATATATATATATATATATATATATATATATATATATATATATATATAATTATCCCCCCATCCGTTTATGGAGCCCATCCCTGTATATTAGTACCTACAGCCCAGAGATCCCTATGGCAAGTGACTAAAGAAATAATGGACCCTGGGGTTATAGACTCTAGATCGGACTCCATAAACGCCCGAGAAAAATATTTTATGGGACCCGGGCTCCATAAAAGAAAACGGGCTCCATAAATATGCTCATGTGTATAAAAGGGCTCCATAAATCTGTTAAAACAAATGTGTGTGTGTGTGTGTGTGTGTGTGTGTGTGTGTGTATATATACATATATATATATATATATACACATATATATATATCAAATGCAGCTTTTGAGGATCTATGTCAGCACGGATTCGATACTTTGAGGATTTGTCGGACTTTTGAGGACATCCTCAAAATTCCTTCGGTAGGAAACGGTACTTTTGAGGATTTATATTAATAGCTTCAACGCAGAGAGGGAGTTATTTCTTTAGTCAAGCATATACGAACTCTGGCGAAAAAAACTATAGATCTTAAAAAGTACCGGTTTCCGTAATGTGTATATATATATATATATATATATATATATATATATATATATATATATATATATATATATATATATATATACATACACATTTGTTTTAACAGATTTATGGAGCCCTTTTATACACATGAGCATATTTATGGAGCCCGTTTTCTTTTATGGAGCCCGGGTCCCATAAAATATATTATAACCCCAGGGTCCATTATTTCTTTAGTCACTTGCCATAGGGATCTCTGGGCTGTAGGTACTAATATACAGGGATGGGCTCCATAAACGGATGGGGGAATAATTATATATATATATATATATATATATATATATATATATATATATATATATATATATATATAAAGGGGTTTATAAAGCCCGTTTTTTTATATATAGGGGTTTATCGAGCCCGATTTTAATTATGCAGCCCGGGCCTCATAATATTTCTAAATATAGGGGTTTATGCGGCCCGACCTAGAGTCTATAACCCCAGGGTCCATTATTTCTTTAGTCACTTGCCATAGGGAACTCTCGGCTGTAGGTACTAATATACAGGGTTGGGCCTCATAAACCCCGATAAACGTATATATATATATATATATATATATATATATATATATATATATATATATATGCGTGCTAAATTAAGACGGTTCGCCCATTATGGGAGCCACAGCTCGGTGTGACTACTATCCCCGCCTATAAGAAACCCGACTTATGGGTGCCGAAGCCGAGAGGCGGTTTGTCGGACAGTCACTCTTATCGACACCTACTGACTAAAGAAAAACGTTACGGGATAGGCCCCCGCCATAATGAAGCAAAAGGTTTAACGTCACCCCTACCGAGTGGGCGATACGGGTCCATCCCAACACCTGGCCCAAACCTCGGGCTAGACGGTGTGCGATTTGCCCTACGCAGCTCCGCGTATAAGAGAATACTGACCATGTAATCCTTCCATACTTGCGCCCGATTGACCTGGTCCAACCCTTCCATTGGCTCCAGTCGGTGAATACGTGTTGCTCGTCCCACATTAACATGGACTTTCCCTATGACTTTCCCCAGTCGTTGGAAAAGGGCGAAGCTTGTCCTTATCAGCAAGGGGAAGGGAGACATGACATCCCCGTCCGCGTATCGGCCGCTTAGCCTATTAGACACGATCGGCAAGGGTATGGAGGTGCTATTAAGGAGCAGAATCCAGATTGCGATACAACAGTCAAGGGGTTTATCGGAAAACCAGCATGGATTTAGAAAGGGTTTTTCGACGATAGGCGCGATACGATCGGTTACCGCGGCGGTGGGGCGATCAAGGGAACGATGTCACGGAGCGCGACCACTGATGTTGGTAGCAACGCTGGACGTTAAAAACGCTTTCAATTCGGCACGCTGGGCAGACCTACTCGCAGCGCTGAGGGGCTTCGGGGTCCCACCCTACATACTACGCGTAGCAGAGGACTACTTCCGGGATCGCGAACTCATTATCGAGACGAGCGAAGGGACGGTGGTTAGGGAAATTACGGCAGGCGTTGTACAGGGATCACTGTTGGGGCCCGATTTTTGGATCGCGTCGTACGACGGTTTGCTGCGCCTAGACATGCCCAACGGGGCATTTCTCGTAGGATATGCAGACGAAGTCGCGATGGTGGTAGAAGCACTGAACGCGGACTTGGCACAACTTATCTTGTGCCAGGTAACGAAACGAGTAACTATGTGGATGACGGAGCACGGGCTCAGTCTCGCTCTGGCGAAAACCGAGGTAGTACTATTGACACGTAAAGAGATCCCTACGATACTACCGGTGTACGTAGGATCCGAGTTAGTAACTACGAGGCCGACTGCGAAGTATCTAGGTGTCACCCTGGACTCAAAGCTTTACTTTTGGCCCCACATCAGGGAAGTAACGGCAAAGGCAGAAGCATGGATAGCGGCGCTAAGTAGGTTAATGCGTAACGTTGGAGGCCCACGGACATCCAAGAGAAGACTCCTCATGGCGACGACCAACTCTATACTCCTCTATGGAGCGGAGATTTGGGCTGATGCCACGGAAGTTATCAAGTACAGGAACAGAATGGTGGCGATGCAGCGGCGGGGTGCGCTAAGAGTTGCATGCGCGTATCGGACGGTGTCGGAAAAGGCGGTGGCGGTGATAGCTGGTATGATTCCGATCGACCTACTCGCACGGAAACGGAAGCAGATCTACGATACGAGCACAGAAGTAAGACGGGTAGACGCGAAGGGCGAAGCCCGCGGCCAGACGCTACAAACTTGGCATGAGAGGTGGAGGGCGGGGACGAAGGGTAGATGGACCTACCTATTGATACAAGACATAACGAGGTGGCTGGGACGGAAGTACGGAGAGGTTAACTTTTACCTTACGCAGTTCCTGATAGGACACGGATACTTTCGATATTACCTATTAAAATTAGGGAAAATAAATACTCCGAAATGTAAATACTTTGGGCACGAGAGGGATGACACAGAACACACCATTTTCACATGTAGTAGGTGGGCCGCGGAAAGACAAAGATCGGAGGTGATGGTCGGGCGACTCGCCCGACGTAGTGATCGAATGCATGCTTTCAGTGAAAGACCGATGGGACGCGATAAATACCTTCATCAAAGGGATACCGCGTGCGAAAAAACGAGACGGATGCTTAATAGATTAGATAGGGCATCGTAGAAAGAAAGAACGTAGGAAGGACGGATGACGGCCCCGGGGGCTGGAGGGCTGCGGCCCGACCTGAAGTAATGCGAAAGCGGTTCCGGGTCGAGGCTGCCGTAGGGATAGGTTTTGGGTGTTTAGGGGGTAGAAATCCCTCACACCACGGAGTCGGCTACTCTGTGATGCCCTGATTAAAAAAACCCATTCATTCCTTTAAAAAGCTGTTAGTTGAATCGACTTTAATGAGGATTTTTTACTGACTTAATACATGGACTATATAGGGAATTTAATAGGATCCAATAGGATTTAATATTTTTTTTTAATCAGGGTGGCCTCAGTGGGTCTCCCTTCTTGCTCCACCTCCAAAGCAAGGACGGGCGCCCCGGAAGATTCACCTAGTACCTCGGAAAAACAATAATAATCATAATAATAATAATGATAATATTAATAATAATAATAATAACAATAATAATTGCTTTAAAACCTTTCGGTTAGTACACTATACAACGTATTACTGCGCCTTCTGATTACAAATAACTCTTATGTACATTATAGAAAAATAAAAGAAAAATACCCGACATTTGTGCGTGGTCTTTATTTGTGTTTTAAGGGCGTCAGACACCTTTAAAATGACAAAAAATTAATTTTTTTTATTACATATTTCACTAAAAAACGTTTGTAGTATAATATGTTCCAATTAGTTTTGAAGCATTATCTATTTTTGTTTTAAGAGTATACACAAAACACTGGTAAAGCTTTTCATTTGTTTTTTGTTCAAATTACATTTTTCCCCTTTTATACATATGTGACCTGGTCTATGAAAAGGGACCTTCGTGCGAAAACAAGTTTTCGAGAAAAAAATTTCAAGCGAACAATGTAAACAAATACTTTGTATTGCAAAGCGTAAATTTGTTTGGCGTAGAATATTATGTTCTTTTGACGTAGAATATTATGTTCGTTTGGCGTAAAATATGTTTTTCTAGCATATAATATTGTTTTTTTATTTTATAAATCGATGTATTTTCCTTATTCCAGATTTTAAAAAAATAACAGTATTTTTCGTATTAGTACTCTGCTTTCTCTTCACTTTTAGTAAACTTTTAAACAAATTATGATTTTTCGGATTTCACCACGTGAAAGACCGTCTCAAACTCTATCCGAATCGACAAGAAAGTGAAAAATGATTTTTTGACACGTAAGGTTCCTTTTCATAGACCAGGTCACATATTTATATAATCATATATTGTTTCTACTAACTTTTTTTTTCATTTCCCTGTTCTTGATATATTTAAAATTCTCACTCTCCATATCTATATATACTTTAGAAAATCCAAAAATAATATTTTAAATATTAATATAAAGATAAAAAATAAATAATATAATTTATGGACGGTATTTTTGACAAAAACAAAAATTTTAATTTAAAACTTACAGCAGTTAATTTGGCACCGTAACAACCTGACTTATCGCCGGCAGCCTCTCACAGCTCACTCCTTTATTGTAAGGGACTGTTTTCATAAGTGTGCCTGCGCCAAGGCTCACGAACTCTGACTCAACTCTGAGTCAATCGGGGCATTCAGAGCCAAGCCGCCAGCTTGGAAGCTTGACTGCGATTGGTTCAAAGTTGAGTCAGAGATGATTTTAACCTATATAAAAGTCCACAAGTAATGTAACCATGCACAGCTGTCATTTCATATAAACACTGTGATATCAGCATCAGCACCTTTTATATACAAAGTGTTGTTCTTAGTTTTCATTGCTTCTAACGGATTTGGGAGTAAACATTTAGTGTATTATAATACGTACCGGTATTTTAAATAAGTTTTTATAAGTGTTTGAATAATACAAGTGACAGTCGAATTAAAGTTTTAGACATAGCTTTTTAGTATTTAAACTTTTATTCGAAACTTCATACTTAAAATAGCAGGGATTGATACTAAAGAAAAATTAAGTCTATACTGACTATTACAAAAAATATTTAGTGTACAAATTTATATCAGCTCTTAAAGGAAGCGAAAGGTATGCCATTGTGCAGAAAAACATTATGGAACCTCGCTTCTGCCAGAAAGCTACTATTTTCAACCATCGCCTGAATCTCACTATGATAAAATTGACATTTTATTTTCTGAAGTCAAAACAGTTATGCACTGCAATAAATATGAATCAGTCTTATTCTCTTTATTAAGTAATAATATTATATGTGAAAAAGAATAATGAAGGAAAAGTAAAGAAGTTCACCCTATCACACATTAAATGAAGACCAATATAGAAGTGTTGCTGCTATAAACATTTTTTTAAGCATTTGGCTATGGAGATACTGGTTTCATAATATGCATGAAGGATTTTGGATTTCTCAACACATTCTTTATTTACCTCAGTATATAAGAATCTAATTGTTGGAGTTTAGGGTAAGACCGTAAGATAAACGCAACAAATCAAGATGCAACAAAAGCTTTATTGAACACACTCTACACTCACAAAACTCCATACATCTGTCTCGCTCGGCGCGTTGCGACCGTCTGACTAGAGCGGCTACCGCTCTCCCTCCCCGTACTGCGGCGGCGCTCTCTCGCGCCGCGCGGCGTTGCTCTCTTACATACATGTATATATCTATATCTACTTTAACGCTAGGCAGATTGATCACATAAATTCCAACACTCCCTCTCAATTCAGTAGCATCGCATACATAAATAAGATCTGTGTTTATATTAACGCATCTATCTCTACACATTATAATTTAATTAAATCCGGGACTAATACTGGTTCATCTGATTATCATTGATCTTTGTTCGGAATTGTTTTCTTCCCTTTGACTGGTTTATACTGGTGCTTCAGCCTCCTATCTAATAACACCCAGCAGTTTTACCTGTAGGTTGACTAGGTACATTGCAGTCGTCAGTTTCTCCTGTGAACAGAACAAAATTTAAGACTCTTCCTTATTAAGTATTTTATGTTAGTTTATCATGCAAATTTCTCTCCAACGCCTTTGTAGATATGTCAGCTAACTGCTCTTTTGATTCTGTCCAATAATTTAATACAATTATTATTTATACACTCTTTAACATAACGGCGTCTTCTCTCCACCATATATCTCAATTTGTTGCCACCATTAGTTTCAGTACAAACCTGAGCTGCCACATGCCATTGCAAAACAATGCCATTGGGTACTGATTCTATTTAATAACGAAATTCACGGAATTTCGCAGTGACATTCACTCTTAACAAATCTCGCTTGTCGCAACATACTCAACTTGACAAGTGGATAAAGCTACACTCGATTGCTTATACGTCCTCCAAACCACAGAGTCTACAAAGAATTTAATTATAAATTCGCATGTAGTCAGTGAGCTCTTACAGTCTATCAAACTCACATCAGAATACCCTAATATTCCTTCTGATTCTGCTCTATATGTCAAAGTAAATTTTTATAAACCCTGACGAATATTATAACACTCTCTTGGCCACTTATCACTCAATGTTCGTGGGCTCAATTTGATGCCTACTTAGAACATTAACTACCTATAATATGTCGGGCTTCATGCAATTTTTCGGGTACAAAAGTGATCCCACAACCTCTCAATACTTGGGAATTAAGTTGTTTTTCTCGCCTTCTTCTCGATTTATTCTATCTCTCTATTAATTACTTGGCTAGTCAACATGTAGCCAAACACGTTACTTACAAATTTCTCCTGACTCGATTTTATTGTTTATAAACTTTTCCTTCTTTGTAACAATTTCCAACACTCCTTTTTCCTACAGAAAATTGAGTTCAGATTCTATCGCTTTCTCTCAGTTTTCTCCCTCTGTTTCTATGATCGTAGTTGGTTTTTCTGAATTTTCTCCTTTTCGGGTGTTTTTGACTCTCTTAAACTCCCCTTTTTCTGTACATGTACTTTCGTCTTTAAGATGTACGTCTCTGTAAGTTTTATTTTCTATAAACTTCACATGTCTGCTCTCAAACAGTTTCTTTTGCCCAGATACATAGATTATGTTCCCTGTCAAAATATACCAAACTAGAAAAATTTTCAACACTTGTTTCCAAATTTATTATTACTGTTTCTCGATATTTTGAAAAGGCTAACGCAAACTAACCCCCTCTTAACTGCTCAATATTGTAATTGTGTTTGAGAGCTATCTTTCTAAGTGGTTTTTCGGACCTATTGCGTGTTTTGCCAAAATGCAACTTCATGCTTTTAGTAATAAGATACATCTCGCATTCTATGATATCTCTGTCACTCATAACCTCTCTTTTACCTGGCAAATTTGGGTAAATTTTTGCATTTTCTATTAAATATTTATTTGACATATGACCTAGTCTCAAATGCCACAGCATTGTTTTACTCATTTCTGCACTAGAATCTGATTCGTTTTCTAACTTATCCCTAATTTCCGTTTTGTCATTTTCGATTCTACTTTCTGTAATTTGAAACTTTCTATTATTTACAGTCGTTAACAAATCCGATTATTTAGGTAATTTACTCTCTAAAATATCATTCCCTTTTCATTTTTACGATTTTCGTTTTCCAGTTCCTTTCCATTTACTGATTCTACTCTCAATTTATTTTTGCTCCCAGTATCATAGTTTATTTTAGCACCTCGTCCTACAGCTAATGCGAAAAGACTCACGTAATCTTTTCTATCGTCTTTCTCTATTATTACCATCAATTATACTATCCAAAAAGGGCTCTCATAGATTACAAAAATTATGTTCTCTTTAGATCCCAGATCATAGATATTTATTCTACAATTGTCTAAATGGATTTGTAAACCCTGATCAACAAACTGTCTAAGTGACTATAAATTCTCTGGTAACTCCTCAGAATACAATATGTTATTTAACATGAACTCTCTACCCGTTTCTGATCTAATTTTTATTTCTTTATTAAATCAAATGATTATTATTCCTATTTAACATCTCAAAATCAATTTCATTTTACTCAAGTGCTCAGTCACGCCTGAGACTGCTATAAATGTTACTATTACATTTCAATTTTTCTCCTCAACGCTATTATCTACTTTGCTATCTCTCAATTTGTAATTTTCCTCACAGACAGAAAATTTCATATTCTCAGCTTCTCTCTGTCCACCTTCGTCATCCTCCTTTCCTGCTGCCATCAAAGACGAGCCAGATAGTGCAGCACCGCCACGGCTGCTTTGGGCCCGAAAAACTCCTTGAGCCAATATGGCTCTTTTTACCGTGTCTTTGGGTGAAGTTGCTGTCGCTGATTCAACCTCATCTTTAGTTCTCACTCGTCTTTTCTTTTTATCCTTCGGTATGTCCCAATCCTCCTCGCTCTCTGTCTCCACGATCTCTCCCTCCTCTGTTGTCGATTTGTGAGATTTGGGTGAGCTTGCAGTTTGAATCGGAGCCCATCTCGGATCTGGTACACTTTTTACATTTTCTCCTTCTCTACCACTCATATCTCGCAGTTTGTCTATCTCTTCTTGTGAAAAGGCCAAGTGTGCCCTGTCCGGCCTTTGGAGAGCAGCTTTACCCCTGACTGCATACTCCACTCTCTCACTTTTGGTGATAAACGGACTGTTCACCATTTTCACCACAGAGATTATTATTGGCTTTTCTTTCTCTCTTCTTCTTTTCTCTCTCTTTTGAAGTCTCATTCTCACTACTAGCAGGCAGCTCTTTTACTTCTTTGATTTTCATGCTCTCGATGCTAGGACGCATACTTTTTCCAATTGTTGCTTGGAGCATTTGGCTTAAATTATTGACCAAGCCGTTCATAAACTGCTTGTTCATTTCAACTTGCCTGTCAAAGATTTCAGTCTGAGTCCTCCTCAGATTATCGAGCATTTCTGTCCTTATTTCTGCTTTCTGCTTCTCCAGCAGCTTCTGGACAGTCTCCATGCTTACACCTCCTTGTGTTTCTCCTTCTGCGCGTATGCCTCCCTCCGGAGGTTGGAGTGTCTCAAACGAGATCACCTTTTCTTTTGAGCTCGAGCACTCGTGTACCTGTTTATATTCAACTTTGGTGAGGTACTGGTCAACCCTCATCATCTTTCTGTCTGACAGGGTCAGATAGATTTTTCCATCATACTTTTTGACCAGGAACACTCTCTCCCCCTGATGCTCCTTGTATAGTTCCTCTCTAATCCAGACTGCCTCAAACACCTTTTTGAGCTCGTCCAGGCTATCTGTAAAATTCAATTTTATTTTAGTATATAATCTCTCAAATTATAATTCAAACTTTTCCTGTGCAGTCTATTTTCTATGTGTATAACTTTCTACCAATACTGATCTAATTGAATAAAATTGTTTCACATTATAATTTTATTTACTCTCTAAATAATTATTTTAATTATTGCCTTTAAGTCAATAATTTTCATCTCTCAATATTCTACACATCTCCTTTTTACTGCCTACTTTCTCATCAATGTCATGACAATATATACTCTATATGGATCCTTTTTATTTTCTGTCAAATGCGTGCTTACTCTCTATTGTATAGCTATACCCGATCTAACTGTCAAATTTACGATTCGAATCGTGGCGTCCTCCTTGCACCTTCTTACTGTCAAATATCTCGTCAAAAGCATGACTTTACTCTCTAATTGAAGGCGATACTGTCAACATTCAGACTAAATTTTGACGTCATTCACTCAAATACGTGCGATTTTAACTGTCTATACGTGTGCACACTCTCGAAATCCTTTAGTCTGAATATCTGTCTAATTAGTAACCCCCTCCCGCATTGACACGGTGCAGCTAGCATGCACCTCGTCGCGTTTCAGGGGTGGTACATATGTGTACATAAATGTGTTTATATATACAACACTGAATCCGCGTGCGCTCCGTCGCTGCGCACCTACAGTTTCTCTCTCTCTAATGTGTATATGGGAGCGTCCAGCAGAAACGGGCCACCGAGCACGCGCGGTGCCTTTTTTCGCATAAAAGGCGCTCTGTTTAACTCGCTCATAATCGTATGCTGCGTCTTTGAAAAAAAAACCAAGGACCTATATCGATAGATTTTTTCTGCTCTTTCCAATTGCGCCATTGTTTTTATTGCGAAATGCTTCCTTCTAGTTGAAAAATCCATTTGAATGTTTAAACTCTATTTTTTTCAATAAAATATCAGTCTTTTCTTCAAAATGAATTATATTCTTCAAAAGTACACGTCTTAAACTATAAAATATTATATTTTTAAGTTGAAACATGAAAAGTTCAAAAATAGTAAGATCAAAAAGACAGCGGCTGCCCGAACTTTTTACGCTATGCTCAAGGGCGGATTAATACACGCGATGTGCTATTTCGCCCTTTCTTTTTTGTAAATATAAAATGTTTTGTAACTTACAATGCCAATGCGTGGACATAATTTTGTGGATCTAGTTGTAACAGTTAGTATAATATTACAATGAACTTTGTTCATTTATATAACAAAATTTGAAAAACATAATATATTAAACATAAAAATATCCATGAACGCACTGAAAGCAGTCAAAACAGAAATTTAAAATAACCTTATAGATTGTTTAAGGGGGTGTCAAACTCCATTCTGCGATTTGACCGACCCATAGGTCGGTAAGGTAGGAAGTACATACTATTGATGAAATATGACACAAGCGCCATCTCTGGAAAATCGTAATAGATTTTAACATAGATGGCGCTACATATTTCAAAAATATTAAAGATACGCGTTTTTTTATTACAAACAATTGTACGTATTTCGCGTATACGTATTTCTTTTTATAATTAATGATCCGTATTTTGCGTATACGCATTTTTATTGTTAATAATAGTGCGTATTTCACATATATACGCATATTTATTACAAATAATTTTGCGCATTTCGCCTATACGCATTTTATAATAAATAATTTGGTGTATTTCGCCGATACACATATTTTATTCTAAATAATTATGCGTATTTCGCTTATACGCACTTTTCAGTGTTATCAATTGTGCGCATTTCGCCTATACGCATTTTATAATAAATAATTTGGTGTATTTCGCCTATACACATGTTTTATTATAAATAATTATGCGTATTTCGCTTATACGCACTTTTCAGTGTTATTAATTGTGCGCATTTCGCCTATACGCATTTTATAATAAATAATTTGGTGTATTTCGCCTATACACATGTTTTATTATAAATAATTATGCGTATTTCGCTTATACGCACTTTTCAGTGTTAGTAATCGTGTGCATTTTGCCTACACGCATTTTATAATAAATCATTTTGTGTATTTCGACTATACACATGTTCTATTATAAACAAATGTGCGCATTTCGCCTATACACATTTTTTATAATAATGAGATGCAGATTCATCACTTTATTATATAGTCTCAGTTATTATTGACATTTCAAAATTCAGGACGTCGCCTCGCATGATGGCAAATGCTTTCTTAAAAATTGTAGTGCGCTTGGTACGTTTTTGTGTCCCGGTGAAGGGACAGATCGGATGCGAGGTCTAGGTGTTTAGATGGCCGATGATGGAGCCCGGGTTATGCGCTCCATAGGTTTTTGTACCCAGGTGTTGAGACAGCTCGATTACGAGGTCTAGCTGTTCCAGGTGGCAGGTGATAGAGTGTAAGTGATGCGTTCCGAAGATTTTTGTGTCCAGATGTCGGAACAGATCGTATGCGAGGTCTAAGCGTTCCAGGTGGACGATGATGGAGTTTACGTGATGCGCTCCGTAGGTTTTTGTGTCTAGAGACCAAGACAAATCGAATGCGAGGTCTAGGTGTTTCAGATGGCCGATGATGGAGTCCGGGTAGTGCGCTTCGTAGGTTTTTGAGTCCAGGTGTCGGGACAGCACGAATGCGAGGTCTAGCTGTTCCAGGCGGCTGATGATACGCTTCGTAGACTTTTGTGTCCAGGTGTTTTGACAGATCGGATGCGAGGTCTAGGTATTCCAGACGGCCGATGATGGAGTTCGGGTAGTGCGCTCCGTAGGTTTTTGTGTCCAGGTGAAGGGACAGGTCGGATGCGAGGTCTAGGTGTTGCAGATGGCCGGTGATGTAATCCGGGTGATGCGCTCTGAAGGTTTTTGTGCCCAGGTGTCGGGACAGATCGGATGCGAGGTTTAGGCGTTCCAGGTAGCCGATGATGGAGTTTACGTGAAGCGCTCCGTAGGTTTTAGTGTCCAGAGGCCCGGACAAATCGAATGCGAGGTCTAGGTGTTCCAGATGGTCGATGAGTCCGGGTAGTGCGCTCCGTAGGTTTTTGTGTTCAGGTGAAGGGACAGGTCGGATGCGAGGTCTAGGTGTTTAGATGGCCGATGATGGAGTCCAATTTAATATTATGATTTTCAAAATATTACCTGCATCTGAAATTTTGTGGCACAGTACTGCACTTTTTTGTACATATTCTGGATATAGTTTATAAAATTTCTACCAAGAGATAGTTTAGATTTGGTTTTTATTTTTTTGGTTGAGGGTTTAATTGTTTATTGAAATTTAAACAAATTTCAATCTATTTAGTTTTTTATGAACAAAAAATGTTCCTCAAATTTTAGGTCGATATTTGCAAAAATAAAAAAGCTATGCAATATTGAAAATTCAATTTTTTTGCAATTTTTGGTTAAAATCAAAGTTTATTCATTTTTTAACTGAAAATCTTGAAACTTTTTGTATAGTACATTGATTGGCAAAAGGTTTGAATTTTTTCTGTAGAATGTGCCAGTATTTATTTTATGACCCTTTTTGAAAGTCTCTGATTGGCTGCTTCTTAGTATACCTTCATCAAAGGATATTGAGGCTGCGGCCAAATATTCTTTATTCGACAAATTTTTTTTGTATTCTTCTTCGAAAACCCTTCAAAATGCTTTTTTTGATCAATACTGGCCGAGCAAAGGGAAAAAAGTGACAATTTTTTGAAATATCAAGAAAAATCCATAATTTCAATTTTTGATAACATGATTAATGAAACTGAATATTATTCATACATCTTATGGCATGGACCGTACCACTGAATTTTGTTAGAGCACCAAATAGAACATTAGAAATATCTATTTTCAATAATATTAGGCTTACACAATAAGCAATACCTAATTATGAATTAATAATAAATTAAGCTATAGAGGTTAATTACTATAAAGCTGTCAAAATGAAATCAGGCAACAGACTGATAATTTCATTCATAATTAGGTATCGCTTATTGTGTAAGCCTAATATTATTGAAAATAGATATTTCTAATGTTCTATTTGATGCTCTAACAAAATTCAGTGGTACGGTCCATGCCATAAGATGTATGAATAATATTCAGTTTCATTAATCATGTTATCAAAAATTGAAATTATGGATTTTTCTTGATATTTCAAAAAATTGTAACTTTTTTCCCTTTGCTCGGCCAGTATTGATCAAAAAAGCATTTTGAAGGGTTTTCGAAGAAGAATACAAAAAAATTTGTCGAATAAAAAATATTTGGCCGCAGCCTCAATATCCTTTGATGAAGGTATACTAAGAAGCAGCCAATCAGAGACTTTCAAAAAGGGTCATAAAATAAATACTGGCACATTCTACAGAAAAAATTCAAACCTTTTGCCAATCAATGTACTATACAAAAAGTTTCAAGATTTTCAGTTAAAAAATGAATAAACTTGGATTTTAACCAAAAATTGCAAAAAAATTGAATTTTCAATATTGCATAGCTTTTTTATTTTTGCAAATATCGACCTAAAATTTGAGGAACATTTTTTGTTCATAAAAACTAAAAGAAAACGAGTTTTGAGGGATTTTAAAATTTTGAGCTGCTGACTTCACGTGAAATATCCCATATACCTGGAACAACAGGAGGGTGTAACAAAATTTGAGACCAAGGGTTGAACTTCAAATGAACGTGACTATGGTATATAAGTTGATCCGCATTTTAAAATATACACCTTCCATCATATAAACGCATAACTTGATTCCATCATATAACTGCAAATTGAACATTTTAACAAAATTTGTATTATTAGAAGTATTCTCATTAATAATTACTTTGCATTATACTTGTCATGCTACTGAATGATTGACAAAAGTAGAGCTACCATAATTTCATTGAGCTAGGCTCATAAGTTTCTTTAGCTTCTTTTCAAATTTTATGAGTTTTGTTGAAAAAAAACGGAAAAGAATTAATTTTATGTCAAGACATCTAGTTTCTTATAAATAGATAACTAAATAAACTCATGTAATTGTAATTCTTTTCTGTTATAATTAAATATGTTCGCCCATACACCTTTCCTTATAACTAATAATTGTGCGTATTTCGTCTATACGCATTTTTGCATTATAAACAACTGTGCGTATTTCGCTTATACATATTTTTGATATTGTAAATAATTGTGCGTATTTCGCTTGTACGAATTTTTTATTATAAATAATTGTGCGTATTTCGCCTATACGCATTTTTGTATGATAAATAATTGTGCGCATTTCGCATATACGCATTATTTATTATGAATAATTGTGCGTATTTCGCCTATACGCATTTTAATATTTACTATTTTTTTTATTACAAAAACATGTCAATTTGAAGGTAATTACGTTCGAATAAGTATTTATTTATAATCACGATTTTTACTTATAGTATAAAATTACGTGATTAGTAATACTTTAAGTTTTGACATGTCCAACACCTATTAGCCAAAAACTACGGAGCGCACCACCTAAATATTGTCACCGGCTTCCCCGAAGACCTGGACCACGTATTAGATGCGCCCTGATATCCAAACGCAAAAGACTACAAAGCGCACCACCTAGACCTCGTCATCGGCTACCCTGAACACCTGCACTGCGTATTAGATGCGCCCTGATATTTTAATGCAAAAAACCTAGACTCCATCATCGGCTACCACAAAGACCTAAACCACGCATTTGATACGTTCCAACATCTAGAGAGAAAAAACTACGGAGCGCACGACCTAGACATCATCATCGGCTACCCCGAACACTTTGACTACGTATTAATGCGTCCTGGGATCTAAACGCAAAAAACTTCGGAGCGCATTACCTCGACTCCATCATTGACCACCTCAAAGACCTAGACGACGCATTCGATGCTTTCACTTATCGATAAGTAACACTTCCTTATAATAGTTGTCATTTCCGTATTAGCAGGTAGCAACCGTTACCGCTATAGTATTTCTCCCTTACAATTGAAGGTGGAAGCAATGTATACTAAAATCGTGTGACGCTGTTACGTCGGTATATGCCGCTGATCCAACGATCGTATAATTGTGTAACTGTTGTAGTATGAAAAGCAACATACCATAAAAGTATGGGTCCCTTACTAAGATTGCTAAAACCACCTTACTTATATAGTAAAGGAACTCCTATACTCCACGAGTAAGCCGTTTTAACTGTAGCAGTAAGAGTTTTCTTTCCGTGTGCACCCGCAGAAAACTGTTACTTTTTGGGGAGATATAATTCGTACCTAAAAATCAGGTGTGCCCTAAATACTGACATTAGTCTAGGCACCAGGGAGGTTTCCGTGGCCGATGGATGTCCACGCCTCCACCAAAGCTTTTCTTACGTATTTTTGTCTGCTGATTCTGAATTTCGAAGGTGGACAGTCGCCAGAATGTTAGTTTTTTGTTATTAACAATTTAATTGTTTAAACTGCGGCCAAATCAATATGATTAATTATAACTGAATCCTAACTGTCTAAAACTGTAGTAAATTGATCTAGAATTATGCACGTTTGCGCTCGAATTCGCGACTTATTGCACTAAATTTGCAATAATTCGGGTTCTAATCAAAATTTTTCAATTCTGAAAAAACGAGCATATTCTAGATCAACTTACTACAGTTTTAGGCAGTTAGGATTCAGTTATAATTAATCATATTGATTTGGCAGCAATTTAAACAATTAAATTGTTAATAACAAAAAACTAACAGTCTGGCGACGTTCCACCTTCGAAATTCAGAATCAGCAGTCAAAAATACGTAAGAAAAGTTTTGGTGGAAGTGTGGACATCCATCGGCCACGGAAACCCCCCTGGCGCCTAGACTACATCTCGAGTCTGTCGCGGGAGCGCAGACATTCAAGTATACCTTTGTCGTCCCTTTTCCGTCGTGTCCGCCTAGGTGATCTCCTCGGGAAGTGGTAGTTGCGTTGGCTGCCCTCGAGGAGAGTAGAATGATATGAAGACCTGCTGTCTTCTGCAGGAGCTCTTCGCCTAGAGCAAAAAAAAATATATTAATAATGTTTTAGGCAGTGGGGATGAGGAGAGCAGTATCAAATTGCCAGGAACAGAGGAGTAGACAGATGGAAAGTTGGAGGCTAGGTTCGGCTATACTACAGGATAAAGTCCAAATCCGAAGTGAAGTACTTACTCGAGTCTGTCACGGAAGCGCGAACTACATTCAACTACACCTTCTCCCTCCCTTCTCCATTATGTTCGCCTAGGTCATGTCCTCGGGAAGTGGTAGTTGCGTTGGCTGTCCTCGAGAAGAGTAGAATTATATGAAGACTTGTTGTCTTCTACAGGAGCTCTTCACCTAGGACAATACAAAATATATTAATAATGTATTAAGGAGTAGGGATGAGGATAGCAGTATCGAACTGCCAGGAACAGAGGAGTAGACCGATGGAAAGTTGGAGACTAGGTTCGGCTGTACTACAAGATAAAGTCCAAATCCGAAGTGAAATACTTACTGGAGTCTGGCACAGGAGATCAAACTACATTTATATACACCTTCGCTCTCACTTCTACGATATGTTTGTCTAGCTGATGTCTTCAGGACGTGGTAGTTGTGTTGGCTGCCCTGGAGGAGAGTAGAATTATATGAAGACGTGTTGTCTTCTGCAGGAGCTCTTCGCCTAGGGCAAAACAGAATATATTAATAAAGTGTTAAGCAGTATAGGAATGAGGATAGCAGTATCGACCTGCCAGAAACAGAGGGAGTAGATAGATGGAAAGTTAAGATATCTGTAGAAAATGGAAAGGGTCTTTGGGATGAAAAGTCGAAAAAGTGCATGTGCATTTCCAACTAAGACCTCACCACCCTCGCTTAAAATTTACCAGAATGTTAACACACAATCCAATACATGTTGAGGCATTGTATATTAAATTTTAGATCTTTTCAATCAGCCAGTGTAGGCGAAATAACTTTTTTTCTTGAACATTTCTTAAGAAGAGCATACAAATTGCAATATCTCCACACTTGCTAATTATTTAGATTTGAAACTTGATAAACAGTATCCCTCAGCATGTATTACATAGTGTGTGTAAAGTTCGAAATATTTGTAGAGAATGGAAAGGGATCTTTGAAATGAAAAGTCGAAAAAGCGCGTGTGTATTTCCAATGTAGACCTCCTCACCCTCGCTTAAAGTTTATGAGAATGTTTACACACAATCCAGTACATGCTGAGGCATTGTATATTAGGTTTCAGATCTACTCAATCAGCCAGTTTGGAGGAAATTACTTTTCTTTCTTAAAAATTTCCTGAAAAAGCACAAAAATTGCAATATCTCCAGACTTGCTAATTATGTAGATCTGAAACTTGATAAACCGTCCCTCAGCATGTATGCCATTATGTATGGAAAGTTTAAGATACTTGTAGGGAATGGAACGGGATCTTTGGAACGAATTGTCGAAAAGCCGCATGTGCATTTGCGACAAAAGCCTCCTCACACTTTCTCATAGTTTACCAGAATGTTCTCACACAATGCAATGCATGCTGAGGCATTGCATATTGAGTTTCAGATATACTCCATCAGCCAGTTTGGAGGAAATGACTTTTCTTTCTTAAAAATTTCCTGAAAAAGCACAAAAATTGCAATATCTCCAGATTTGCTATTTATGTAGATCTGAAACTTGATAAACTGTCCCTCAGTATATATTGCACGGTGTGTGTAAAGTTTAAGATATGTTGAGAGAATGGAAAGGGATCTTTGGACTGAAAAGTCGAAAAAGCGCAAGTGCATTTCCAACTAAGACCTCCTGACCATTGCTCAAAGCTTACCAGAATGTTAACACGCAATCCAATACATGTTAAGGCATTGTATATTAAATTTTAGATCTTTTCAATCAGCCAGTGTACGGGAAATAACTTTTTTTCTTGAACATTTCTTAAAAAGAGCATACAAATTGCAATATCTCCACACTTGCTAATTATTTAGATCTGAAACTTGATAAACAATACCTCAGCATGTGTTACATCGTGTGTGTAAAGTTTGAAATATTTGTAGAGAATGGAAAGGGATCTTTGAAATGAAAAGTCGAAAAAGCGCGTGTGCATTTCCAATGTAGACCTCCTCACCCTCGCTTAAAGTGTGTGAGAATGTTTACACACAATCCAGTACATACTGAGGCATTGTATATTAGGTTTCAGATCTATTCAATCAGCCAGTTTGGAGGAAATTACTTTTCTTTCTTAAAAATTTCCTGAAAAAGCACAAAAATTGCAATATCTCCAGACTTACTAATTATGTAGATCTGAAACTTGATAAACTGTCCCTCAGCATGTATTCCATTATGTATGGAAAGTTTAAGATACTTGTACGGAATGGAAAGGGATCTTTGGAACGAAATGTCAAAAAGCCGCATGTGCATTTGCGACAAAAACCTCCTCACTCTTTTTCATAGTTTACCAGAATGTTCTCACACAATGCAATGCATGCTGAGGCACTGTATATTAAATTTAGATCTTTTCAATCAGCCAGTGTAGGGGAAATAACTTTTTTACTTGAACATTTCTTAAAAAGAGCATACAAATTGCAATATCTCCTCACTTGCTAATTATTTAGATCTTAAACTTGATAAACAGTCCCTCAGCATATATTACATAGTGTGTGTAAAGTTTGAAATATTTGTAGAGAATGGAAAGGGATCTTTGAAATGAAAAGTCGAAAAAGCGCGTGTGCATTTCCAAGGTAGACCTCCTCATCCTCGCTTAAAGTTTATGAGAATGTTTACACACAATCCAGTACATGCTGAGGCATTGTATATTAGATTTCAGATCTACTCAATCAGCCAGTTTGGAGGAAATGACTTTTCTTGAAAATATTTTGAAAAATACACAGAAAATGCAGTATCTCCACACTTGCTGATTATTTAGATCTGTAATCTTTGGAATGAAAAGTCGAAAAAGCGCATCCAATCTACAGTTGGCCGTTGTTATTTATACGCCAGATTGCTAGATAGGTATACCTATATATACGTAAAACCTAACCTTCAATTTTCTTTAGCCGAAGAATTGACGCTTGATTAAAGAAAAAAATAGGCAAGGATTGACGCTTGACTAAAGAAATAATAGTCCCTTCCATGTCAGACTTTCAAAACAGTGATTTTTACACGTTTTTAAGTGGGTTATAGGTTATTTGTACGACAGATCTGTCGTACAAATAACAACGCCGTAAAATAAATAAATTCTTGAATGACTTACTTTTCTGTCTTACGGCGGGGCCAAGTCCAAGCGGCACGGTCCGTTGGGTGTGCACGCACACGGTGCGGTACGGACGCTACGGTCTGCGAGGTGGGCGGCTGATGCGGCGCTCCAGGCTGCGCCGTCTGCGAGCGGTCCAGGCGGCAGGCACACCGATGACACGTCGATAAGCATCAATGGATAGAGGAGGGCACAGGTGGCGAAGGTGGCGGCGGAGGTGGTGGCGGCAACACGGGACCGCCTCCCGGAGGGCCTAGGCCCAGGCATCGGCGATGGACAGCTCAGCTGTGCTGCAGCCAGCAGCGCATGCGCGTACACACACGGGCAAGGCCGCGCCGCTGGCCGCTGCCGTCGCTGCCGTCGCCGACTCGCGAATCTCGCGATGCTACATATTACCCATATGGTACAATAATCTATTTTTTTTTTATAATATTATGCATAATCATGAGTGCATTGCCCTCCGTAATGACATTATGAATCATTCTGCAAAGTTTCACGTCGATATTTTAAGGCATCTGAGAATGGCATTTGAAAGAAATTTTCGTTCAAATGCCATTCTTAGACGCTTTTGAATATTGACTTGGCATTTTGCAGAATGATTAATAATGTAATTACGGAGGGCAATGCACGTATTATTTTTCATATATCGTTATATTTTTTTTTCTATTAAAAACAATATATTTTTTGCTCGGTCGGTAAAAATTGAGTTTGACACCCCCTTAATCTGGCATAACAATATTACCTTTTCCTTTAAATTCTAATTTTTTTACATTTTTTTGATTTTATAAGAATTGTCCTTTTTGCGACATCCGCTTCTTTCTTTGTTTGAGTTTTAAGTACTTTTTCTTTTTTGATCGGTGGATATAATTGAGAATCTTCTGACGCTGAAAATCTTTTAAGTTCTACCTTTTTGGCATCATTTAATAATTTAATACAATGAAACAATTGAGTTCCAGGTATTGTCTTAGCTGAGGCTAGCCTGTTTTGTAGTTTTTCTGTAGCCTTTAAGTAATCGTCTTTTGATGAAAAAAAGCACTTAATATTTTTGAAATACTCAGTTGCCCATTTGTATAAATCTTGGGGGGCGTCAATATATAATTGTCGGATACTTTCCGTAAACTTTCTCGTGCATTTCGGAATAAAAATAATAGCACCATTGGAAAGAGCAGGAAAAAATCTATCGATATATGTCCTTAGTTCTTTTTTCAGAGACTTGGTACACGATTATTAGCGAATTGAATAGAGCCTGCACTTAAACGTGCCGTACGCACGGGCGCGAGGGGCTCGCGCGGACCCTCGGCGCTGTTTTTTTCATATTGTTACTTTTAAACCCTTTATTTCTCCAACTTCTCCAAGATAGGGTTTGAAGCTTAAGAGTTGTACTTTCCAATGGTGTAGTTTATTTTGAAAAAAAAAAACATGATATACTTTGAGAAAAATGGCTGTCAATATTCAACCCGAGTTTTCGTCCGGAAGAAAGCGTTTCGCAATAAAAACAATGGCACCATTGGAAAGAGCAGGAAAAAATCTATCGATATAGGTCCTTGGTTTTTTTTTCAAAGACGCAGCATGCGATTATGAACGAGTTAAACAGAGCGCCTTTTACGCAAAAAAAGGCACCGCGCGCGCTTGGTGGCCCGTTTCTGCTGGACGCTCCCATATGTATATTCTTACATATACATCACTGTCTATTCTGCGGTGAGCCGCGCGCGTTCTGTTGCTACGCAGCAACCAACTCTTACTCCTGTACTCTCCTGTACTCTTCTGTACTGATCCGCGCGTCCCCTTTCCGCGCGAACATCAAGTCTCTCTTTCTCTCTCTCTCATGTGTATATGTATATACTTTCATACATATACGGCACTGTCTAGTCTACGGCATTTCGCTTGCGCCGCGTGCGCCCTGTCGCACGCAGCTATACCGTCTCTCGTGCTGAGCCCCGCGTCCCCTCGCCGCGCGAACACAGCCTCTCTCTCACACTCTATAGCGCCGCGTGTCCCTCTCCTGCGCGACCATCGAGTATCACTTCTCATACTCGCTTCGCGCTCCTTTTCCGCGCGACTATAGTCTCTCTCTCTCTCTCTCTCTCTCTCTCTCTCTCTCTCTATTAAGATAATTATATAATTATCTTAACACCAGCGATATAAACCCTGTAGTGCTTGGTCGATCTTCGGCGGTCTGCATGTCTGGACGAAAAATTTTTATAAATGAGTCGTTGCCTCACGACAAATTTCAGCTGTTTAAGAGTTTGAAGCTTATTGCACTGGGGCTGGATCTTAAATATGTCTGGCATGCGGGCGGCAGATTTTTGGCTAGGCGTAAGGGAGGTGAGCGCGTGCATGTATTTGCGTCTGCTGCCGATCTGCATGCTATTCAGGCATCAAGTCAGTTTGTTTCCACACAACATCGGACAAATATTAATACGTCAAATCGGGATGTCGATATTATTGCAAGCAATGAAAGGCAGGAAGCAACACTGACTGGTAGGTCGGCGCAAAGAACCTGACTAGGGTCGACGGTGGCGAGGGGGGTGCGTGTACTTGAATGACAATCCTTACCATATTTTTGGTATAGCTGAGTCATGGCTGGGTCCAATAGTGAACGACAGTGTCATCCAAATAAATGGTTACACGATTTTGAGGCAGGATCGTAACATTCAAGGTGGTGAAGTTGCCCTGTTCATACGCAAAGACTTTTCCGTTACGAAATTGGCATCATCGAACACTGAGGTAGATGAGAAACCGGGTATACCTGAATACCTATTTTGCAGTGTGCAACGGGGTAGCTCGCCCCCTATTCTTGTCGGATTAATCTATAGGCGTCCAAAAGTAGCGATGCAAAGAAAGAGCAAAAAGACGGATAAGAAGTCAGACCTCTTCGATCAGATCCGTAAACTAAGTTGTGATTATGGTCCCAAATTTATTATGGGTGACCTTAATGCGGATCTCTCTTCTGGCCCACCAGAAGCAGATGCGATTACGGTAAAGAATCTGGTCGAGGAGCTGTCGCTTCAGACAGTTAAGCATGGACCTACTCACCACAAAACCCCTACCACTCACACGTGGATTGACTTGATACTAACGGACGTGAATGACGTGATACTGGATCATACTAACGTACACTTGCCCAGTTTTGGGAATCATGCAATTATTGATGTCACCACCGACTTATTTGTCCCGGCACCGCCTAAAGAATCTTTCACCTTTAGGAATTTTAAAGACATTTGCCCGACGTCATTAAATGGCTTGCTGTCCCAATGTAACTGGGCAAGTATGAAATCAATAGAATCTGATCTGAAGGGAGCTTTAAATAACCTAAATTCAAACCTTAACTATACAATAGATCAACTAGCTCCTGTAAAAACATTCTGTATTAATAAAAAATATGCTCCCTGGCTTGGTCCTGAGTTGAGGCAACTCATCAACAAGCGTAATTCCACCCATCGACGTTATAAGCGTACTGGGAGGGCGCCGCTACTTGACGAGTTTCTTCGGCTCAGCAATGAGGTCGATTTGCGTATTACTCAAGAGCGAAATTCCTTTCTGCAAAAACAACTCTCTGACGCTCTTGATGATAACAAGGATATATGGAAGGAAATGCACAATCTCGGCCTCTTGCCAAAGAGGAAGGAGGAGGATCTCGGTAGCTTTACACCAGATGAGCTGAACGAACACTTTGCGGGAACTTCCGCCTCTCCCTTTGAAAATTTGGAAGACGCAATGGGCACAATTCTATCTGCAAGCGAGGAGGGTTTTTCATTCAAACCGGTAACAATTAACGACGTGGTCCTTGCGATATCGCATTTTTCCTCGCAAGCAAGAGGAGCTGACGGCGTTCCCCAAAGTGTGATAGTAAAAGTGTGATAGTAAACTGGTAGAGACCAGTCATTGGTAATTATATTGTGAGAATTTTTAACTCCTCCTCTGCTCAAGGCACTTTTCCGGGTCGCTGGGAACAGGCACAGATTAGGCACTTAAGAAAACTGTAGCTCCGTCGACAGTTTCGGACTTTCGACCCATTGCGCTGCTCTGTTTTCTCTCCAAGGTACTCGAAAAGATTGCCCACGACCATATCAGGGAGTATCTAAATAGTAATAACATTCTTGACCCCCTTCAGACAGGTTTTCGACGACATCACAGTACACAGACCGCTCTACTAAAACTGACGGACGACATCAGAATGGCAAGAGACAAGAACCAATTAACACTCTTACTGCTATTCGATTTTAGCAAAGCCTTCGATACTATATCTCCATCGAAATTACTAGGCAAGCTTCGTCTCTTAGTATTCTCCAGGTCAGCTCTCCTGTGGATTAAATCATATTTACAAGGTAGAACACAGGTGGTCACTTCAAAAAAAGGAGAAATTTCAGACTCCCTAGAAACAAATCTAGGAGTGCCACAGGGTTCCGTCCTGGGTCCTCTCCTATTCTGCCTCTATGTGAATGACCTACAAGACTTACTTGAAGTTACCACTGCAAAGCATATTTTCTACGCGGATGATCTCCAAATCTATGTGTATACCACAAAGGATAAGATTTTGGAAGGCATAGCTCGACTAACTGATGCAGCAAAACTCGTATCTGATTAGGCGAAGGGGGGGGGGGGGGTGGCCTTCGTCTCAATGCCAGCAAAACTAAAGAAATTTTGTTTGACTCAAAACTGGGAAATATCATCAAAGATATGAATTTGTCTGGTATTGAGATGCAGTCTGGAGTCCTCATCCCCTTCAGTAGCGAAGTTGTGAGTCTTGGAGTTACTCTTGATAATAAACTATCATGGAAATCGCACATTAACCAAGTTGTAAAGAAAGCCAATAAAGCCCTATATAGCCTGCGGTTTATCCGGGCTTGTACCTCCGAGACTCTTCGCAAACGGTTGGTCGAGGCATTAGTTCAGCCGCACCTGGACTACTGTGTAGTGGTATACTTAGACGCGACGAACGAACAGTGGACTAGATTACAGTGACTCCATAATTCATGTGTGAGGTCCGTCTTTGGGGTGAGAAGGGACGTGCATATTACCCCTTTTCGTAAATGTCTAGGCTGGCTCCGTGTTCAGTGTCGAATGCAGTATCATGCTGCATTATTAATATATAAAATTCTGCGAGTAAAGGAGCCCAGCTATCTAGCAGCACTCTTTTCTGAGTTTAAACTGCGTCCAACCTTTAGAGGAGTGCCTCCAGAACTCGTGGAACCTGCCAGAAAATCTGATGCGGCTGCGGGATCATTTCAAGTGCAAGGCGCAATTCTTTGGAACTCCCTCCCCCCATCTCTACGCTACCTTCCATCTTTCTCTAGTTTCCGTAGGGCGATGCGGCAGTACCTCTTCGATCTCGATCCCTAGCTGCCTTCCTACGGATAGGATGGAGCTACCAGTGCCGAGACCTAGCGTGGTCCACTCAGTTCTTTACCACCTACATCAGTATTACGAACCTATTTTTTTTTTATTTTATTAGCTTCTAATTATGTTAAGACTTGGCCGCTAGGCCCAAACCTGTGATACAAATTATATTAAAATTGTGCTGTGATATTATAAATAAGTATATATTCTATGACGTGTTTACTGCAACTTCATGCAAGTAGGCAATTTACTGTGATATTGAGTATCTGAAGCAATTTGTGATTGTTGAATAAAGGACACACAAATTGGATAGAATAAAAGAGTTTATTGAAGAGACTTAAGCTAAGATACAGTATGACTACACTTAGCGCGGGCCATTCTCGGTCTGACGACAAGTTTGCAGGAGCGTCGCGCTCTCCCGTCGGCTCTCACACGTTATAAGGTGGGGAGACACACATGTGTACATACGTGTGTCTCGCGCTGTACAATATAATATGTATATTCTCAACACGCCTCCTTACATTTATATTGTACTATTTCATCATTTTCATTTTATATTTAACAATTCTCTGAATTTAACAAACTTATCTTTACATAATGCTTTCGTGAATACATCGGCTATATTATTTTCTGAGTCGATTTTTACAATTTGAATCTCTTTGTTTTTAACGCCCTCGTGTACATAATGGTAATGAATCTCAATGTGTTTTGAATTTTTCGTAAAGTTTCCAAAGTTCGCTATATTTATCGCACCTGAATTATCTTCATAAATCTTTATTGGTTTTTCAATATCCAAGTCAAACGTTTTTAATAATTCTTTTAGATATTTCAATTCGCTTACTATTTCAGATAACGCAACGTACTCTGCATATGTTGAAGCCTTCGTTATACATTTTTGTTTTCGCGATTTCCAATCAATTACATTCCTAAAAACTCGAATTACATAACCTGATGTAGACTTCCTATCAACATTGTCTCCAGCCCAATCTGCGTCTACATAGCCATCAATTATTTCACAATTTTTATTTCTCTTATATCGTAAACTTAATTTTTTCGTTAAATACAAATACTTCAAAATTCGTAATGCATATTTCCAATGTGTCTCGGTGTAACAATTTTGGAATCTACTTAAGTAATTTACGCTATGACTAATGTCTGGTCGAGTGCCAGAACTAACATATAATAATGCGCCAATTAAATTCCTATATTTTATATTTGGTTCGAACTCTTTGGAATTTTCAATTTTTAAATTTGTCTCCATCGGAGTGCTATATAACTTACTATCTTTTATGTGAAATTTAGTTGCTAGTGACTCAATATATTTTTCTTGACTTAATTCCATCTTACCATTTATATAATCATGCTTTACGTTTATGCCTAGATACTCATTTATTTCACCTAAATCTTTCATTTTGAAACGATCAGATAACAATTTCTTTATTCTTTGTATTTTCTTTTCATCTTTTCCACAAATCAACAAATCGTCTACGTATATTAATAGGTAAACAATGTCTTTGTCTTTTCCATGTATATATAGGCATAATTCTACATTGCTCTTTCTAAAGCCAAGTTTCATAACATATTCATCAAAGCATTCATACCAGTCTTTCTCTTTCTCTTCTTCTCAGGACTTTCTCTCAATCCATACAACGCTTTTGACAATTTATACACTCGTTCGGTTCCATCTTCATAACCTTTTGGTTGATTGACATATACCTCCGTAGTTACCTTTCCATTTAAGAATGCTGTCTCTACATCCATTTGTTCTATTTTGAGCCCATTTTGGCAGCAATATGAAAATAAAATTTTTAACGTTTGATTTTTCGCAACTGGGGAATATATGTCATCAATTACATCTGTTTGTTGAAAACCTCTCACAACTAGCCTAGCTTTGTACCTATTATCTGATTTTCTTGTGTAAACCCATTTTACATCTATAACTTTTTTATTTTGTACTCTATCGACTAATTCCCAAGTTTTATTTTTATTTATGCATTCGATTTCTTTATTCATGGCTTCTTGCCAATTTTTGCTCTCTTTACTATTCATCGCCTCCTCAAATGTACAAGGCGTATCTACTCTACAGTATCTTACATAAATATTATAGCTTTCCTTTTCTGGATATCTTACAGGACTTTTCCTATCACGCGTAGATTTTCGCGGAACTTTCAATGTTGCGTTTTCTGTATCTTTACATTTCCCCGAAGGTTGATGTAACGATAAATTATTCTTTTCTTTTACTTTACCTTGTTGCTCTTCGGATTCATTCGCGTTTTCAAAGACATTATCCGATAAATCATCGTTTGTACTTGCATCACTTTCTGTACTATCATCGTTATCAATATTATCTTTATAATCAATACCAATGCATTTAACATCTCTTTCTATAATATCCACATGCTTTACAACAATTATTTTATTATTTATAAGTACTCTATAGCCTACATCACTATAACCTAACAATATTCCCATTTCAGCTTTTTGATCCCATTTAGACAATCTTTTTTGTTCCGGTTTTCTTACAAAAACTTTACTCCCGTACAAACGTAAATGTTCGACATTTGGTCTCTTTCTAAAAAATATTTCATAAGGTGTTTTTCTTTCAATCGTATTTGCTAACGTACGATTTTTCAAATACGTCGCGGCACATATTATTTCTGGCCAGTAGCATTTATGTACTTTTGCCTCTGATAGTAAACATCGCGCTTTATCCATGATCGTTCTATTAAATCTTTCAGCTGTGCCGTTTAATTCGTGCACATACGTCGGACAATTATTAATAATAATACCCTTTTCTTTGGCAAATTTATAAAACCGATTATTTAAGTATTCTTTCACATTATCACATCTCAATATTTTTATTCTTTTTCCGGTTAAATTTTCAGTTTTATTTACAAATTGAAATAAACAATCAAAAACTTCCTTTTTAGTCTTTATGCAATAAACTTTAGCTATTTTACTATAATCATCAATAAAAGAAACGAAATATTTTTCTCCGCTAAACCCAGTAGTTTTAAAGGGACCGCATACATCCGTATGTATAATTTCTAATATATCTTTCGCCTTTGTTCTATTATTAGTAAATGGCAAGTTATGCATCTTATTTTCAATACAATAATAATAATGTATTTATAATACAAGTTTTACATTTCATAAATTCAGATTCAAGTTTATTTGGAACGCCCGTTAATAACTGCTGTTTACATATCGTATCCAAATATCTAAAATTTACGTGACCTAACACTCTATACCATCTTTCCTTTTGACTCATGTTAT
The DNA here is from genome assembly GCA_036365515.1 of Torymus aiolomorphi. Classification (NCBI taxonomy): domain Eukaryota; kingdom Metazoa; phylum Arthropoda; class Insecta; order Hymenoptera; family Torymidae; genus Torymus; species Torymus aiolomorphi. The sequence continues at coordinate 192,818,525 of CM070873.1, forward strand.
TATTCTGTTCGGCACTATTTACACAACTTATATTCCTTGCCAATTTAATTTTCATCTTATATGTATCATTAAATTTAAATGCTATTGCAGTTACTTTATTATCACTATCTATAATTTTTGCAACTTTTCCTTTCAAAATTACCATATTCTTATTATTCGTTAATTTTCCAACACTTATTAAATTAGCATTCATTTCCTTAGCAAAATAAACATTATTAATATTAACTTTATTTTGCTTCCCGAAGGTGACAAAATAAAGAGATAGAGTTCCTATCTTTGTAGCTTTTATAGCTCTATTATCACCGAGATAAATATTTACCGGTTCTTTTAAACTAATACATTTTTCAAAATAATTTTCGTTATTTATAATATGATCAGAACATCCGCTATCGAGTATCCACTCTATCTCGCTCATACCTGACGTCTTTGTTTCGTTTGTGTACGCAGCGTGTGTCGTCGCTATCCATGCGCTCGCACCTTCGCCGCTCTGTTCGCTCGTGCTGGTTCCTTGTTGTCCATGGAATTTTCCGCGTCCTCTGCCGTAATAGCCTCTTCCGGCTGTGCCTCGGCTGCGACCACGTGTCGATCCTCTCCATGAGCTGCCGTTGCTACCTGCTTGTCCTCCATCTTGGCAATCCCGTGCGAAATCACCAGGTTTTCCACACTTATAGCAGTTTCCCTTTCTTGCAGTAAATACATTCGTACTTCTCTCGTTATGCTCTTTTCGATTCTTCATTTCAGCTAGCTTAATTTTGTTTCTTATGTAATCAGCCGTTTGTTCTTCTTCTTTCAATCTATCAACCAAATCACCTATATAACTGTATGATTCTGGTAACGTGTTGAGCATATAATTCAATTTTTCTTTTTCGCTTATTTTAGCACCCGCGCCTTTTAACTCATTTACCGCTTTTTCAAAATCACTGAAAAATGCCTCAGAATCACTATAGTTTCTTAATCTTAATTTCTCCAGTCTATTCCTGCAGACTATTTGTAACGCCGTCGATTCTTTTAAATACATACTGTCTAGCTTCTTCATAATTTTGTATGCTGTTTCTTCTTCACAAACAAATTCTAATTGTTTATCTGATATCGCACTATAAATTATATTTATTGCTCTCAAATCATTCTGTTTCCATTCTTCTACTTTGTCTGTTTCACTCTTTTCTCTTTCTATCACAATTTCACATTTTTTGAGCTTCATGTACATTTGGATCCTCTTTTCCACATACTGCAGTTTCCGCCTTCGAATACTGGTATTGAAACATCCTTTTTATCCATTTCGTCTTCTTGCTTGACCTTCGATGTTGTGGCTTGTTCCTTCGACTCGAGCGTTCCTTCGTGCTCGGAGTTTTTCTCTTCCTTGGTGTCCGCCGTCTTAATTTGAGTTTATAAGCTGCCCCCAATACTCGCCGAAGCTTGTATTGGGTCAGAGTCTTTTTTAACGCTTACAAACCACGCGCTCTGCTACCATGTTGAATAAAGGACACACAAATTGGATAGAATAAAAGAGTTTATTTAAGAGACTTAAGCTAAGATACAGTATGACTACACTTGGCGCGGGGCATTCTCGGTCTGACGACAAGTTTGCAGGAGCGTCGCACTCTCCCGTCGGCTCTCACACGTTATGGGGTGGGGAGACACACATGTGTACATACGTATGTCTCGCGCTGTACAATATAATATGTATATTCTCAACAGTGATAGACCTTAAACAAAAATCCTTATGTTGTGTTCACTGGTTTCTTTTTTGTTTTATTATTAAGTATTGTACTGCGTGACTCTTTGTCAACACTATTTGGTTGTTATTTATTTTGTTTTTTTATTATTATTGTATTTTATATTTTTGCCGCTGAGGCGAATAAAAAGGCTATCTATCTATCTCTCTTTCTCATGTGTATATGTATACATATACAGCTCTGTCTATTCTGCGGCTTTTCGCTCGAGCCGCGTGCACCCAGTCGCATGCAGCTACCGTCTCTCGTGTGTCGCGCTGCGCGTTACATCCCCGCGCAATCATCGACTCTCTCTTTCACACTCGTGTAGTCGCGGCGCACGCTTCTCTGCCGTGCAGCACTCGACACCTCGACACCTCGACACATGCACGCCGTGCGCCTCTCCTCCGCATGACCACCGAGTCTCTCTCTCTATCTCTCTCTCTCCTACCATGCATGTCATGGCTGCGCACGAGCCCCTCCGGTTCCGTGCCGTCGTCTCTTCCGTTCGCGCACTCCCTCCCCCCGCCGCTATCTCTCTCCATTATGGCGCGTCGTTCGCCTCGAGCGAGAAGAAAGGCAGCCACGAGATGACACCGCGGGCGGCCATCTTGGCTCGCTGCGCGCGTACGCACACGTGCGTGTTCCCGCTCAAACTTGTTGCGCGCCTCTGCCACTTCTGAGAATCATTAGATTAGATTAGATTAGATTTCTCTCTATACTACAGTTTTCTCTTTTTTGATTTTAGCCATTGTTTTTCGTCTCAATTTTTGCACGCGCACTTTTTTTTTTATTTTGTGATCTAATTCTCACTTTCTCATACGGTTGATTTTTTATCTTTTAGCTAAACTATTCGCAAACATCAATTTTGATTTTTTCGTTTTCTACTGATTCGTGAGTTTCTCCTCTCGTGTTGTTTCACTCGCGTTTCTATTCAATTTGCATTTAAACACTCTTATCTTTGCAATTATTCTCCTGAATATCTAGACGCATGTATTTTTACATACCTTTGTTCGCCTTTGATCCGGGCTCGCCTTGTGCCATCGTTTTTGCCCCTGTCTCGCGTCTCTTTGGCAAACCTCTCCCCGATGAGCACAAAATCTCATGGCTCTCTCCAGTGCACACCGTGCCTTGAGATGCAACCAGGAAAAACCCCTTTCTTTCTCCAGCTTATGAATCTTTCTCACGTCTCACGACACAAAGGCTAAACACGTCACTTTTTCTCTCGCGTTTTCTCACACACTTATTTGCGCGGTGGAAGCGTCGTTATCTTACCGGCCCATAACCTGTTGGAGTTTAGAGTAAGACAACAAGATAACTGCAACAAATCAAGATGCAACAAAAGCTTTATTGAAAACACTCTACACTCACAAAACTCCATACGTCTGTCTCGCTCGGCGCGTTGCGACCGTCTGACTAGAGCGGCTACTACTCTCCCTCCCTGCACTGCGGCGGCGCTTTCTCCCGCCGCGCGGCGTTACTCTCTTACATACATGTATATATCTATATCTACTTTAACGCTACGCAAGATTGATCACATAAATTCCAACACTAATATATGTGATAAAGATTATTAAAAACATACGGATTTAAAAGCACCAAAAGATCTACATGTTAAACCACTTAACAAACTTGACTGACTGATGTGGATATGGTTGTTACTGCTACGTGTGCTCATAGCTTACAAGTCTGATGTACCGTATGTTGCGGTATCAGAATATTTGTTTTAAATATAAAAGATTTTGAGCTAAAAACAATATTTTTTGTATTTCAGAACAGAGATGGAGTTAAGAAATAAAGAAGAAGAAATAAAGATGTATTTTTAGTAATTTTATCTTCAAAGCTGTTTTCTACATAATGCAAAATTTTGGGCTCTACCGTCGACTCCAGATTCAGGAACTGCACATATTTTAATGGGAGAGGTCCAAAAATGTTGGTATTTTACATGATTATTGACTGAAGAGTTGTATGTATCCAATTTATTTGATTACATAATTTTTTACGGTCAAAAATTGGTAAAAATTCTGAATTTCACTTAAATTTAACTTTCCTCTGTGTTTCCTTTAGCCTGCCCCCTTTTCTTTTTCTTTTTATCTTTCCTTATTTTCACTTTTGCTCTTCTTTGTTTGCTCTTTACTTTGCTCTTTGCATTTTCTGTAGGTTATGCGAGCACGTATCTCACCACCGGTCGTTTTTTTTCTTCCTTATGAGGTATCAGCTCCAGACAATGTCCTCAATCCACCAGCCGTTTGCTGCCGCTCTCTCCTCTCCCTCCTAAGGGTCTTGACACCGTCCGACTTTGCGGGTCCACTTACAATGGTTACCGCGTTGTATTCGACCTATTCCACCATCAGAGTCTACCTACAGCACTTTACTGCTTATCTTGGTTCTCTGCTTCTCATCTTTTCCTCTTTCATATTACCTCATTCAATCTGCATACACTTACCCTGTCTCCATTTATTTGCCTTCTATAGTCCATGTTGCTCGTGCCTGTAATTGCTTAGTCCATCAGTACGTGCTTCACCGCCACTGGACCTTCCTTACACACTCTGTACCCCTTATCTTCCTCTCTTCTCCAGTACTCATTCGACCTTGCTTCGTTTCCCATCCTGAATGTTCCCAATATTTCTAGGCCGTTCCTCGATTTTTTTAACTCTTCTTTCCCACATATCCTCTCTTCTTTCCCTATTATCTCTCCCACCTCTCTGGCATATGTCGACATCCTCACATCTCTGTCTGTTTCTTCTCTGTGCAGTTCGTCTCTTCGTTCCCTTATTTCTGGTTTCTTGTTCTAGCCAATCCTCAAGCAGTCGTTCCATTCTTTTACTGAAGTTCGAGAATTGCTTTCTAGGAATTCCCTTTTTCCATTCCAAGACGGTTTCCTATCCTTCCCTCTCCATTTCTACTCATCGTGCTTGCATGCCTGCTCCCAGGACATTCTCTCCAGCGTATCCTCTTTTGCTCTCCTCAGTTTTTCTTCGAATTTCATCGCTCTGCCTGCTGCGTCCATTGCTATCTTCCTTACTCCTGTGTCCTTTCTGATTGTGTGCCATGGTGTTGTCCTGTTTAGTTTTAGCGTCCATCTCACATCATTTTTATTCCTTCAATCACCTTCCATCTCTCAAGCCCCAGTTTTCTGCTCCATACATGATCACGCCCTTTACCATAATTTCAAACAACCTCATTCGTAGGTCCCATGCGTTCCTGAATTTCCTTTTGGTTATCCTCCATATTCTACTTACCGTACCGTTCTATTTCTGAGTTGTTTCCTTTCATTGTGTATCCTAGATAGTTGAACTTCTTTACAATTTTCAGCACCTCGTCATTCCACTTGAACGTCACCTCCTTTCTTCTTCCTCCTTTCTTTCTAAACAACATTATCTTTGCCTTTCTCGCATTTAGGCCAGTTCTTTCCTTGCATCCCATGTCTTAAATCTCACTAGCATGTTTTACACCACTTCTTCCTCTTCCGTTAAGAGAGCTATGTCGTCCGTGTATGATATGGTCTTGAATCTTTTCTTCTTTCCTAGCCAAACTCCGATTCCCTGCACCTTCTCCATCTCCTCTTCCAGATCAGCCATCGCTATACTGAATAACATGGGGCTTAGTGGGCATCCCTGCCTCAGCCCTTCCCGTATTCCGAATTCGTCTATGACCTCTCCACAGGCTGCGAATCCTCCTTGTCAAGTTTCCATTCACCCCTTTCTTTTCCAGACTCTCCCATATCTTGTCTCTCTTGAGCCTCTCAAACGCTGCATTCATGTTCGCGAAGCGCCCTATGATCTTCGCTCTCTCCTTTTCTATCCCCTTCTTTATCACCTCCTTCTGGACATATATGGCCTCTACTATTTGCTTATTAAAGTTGTGTGTTTTTGAATTTTGAATAAATAAACAGTGTTCTTATTCCTTTAATTTTTTTAATCTCAAAATTACACGTTTCATTTCGATTGTTTCACCTACAAACCCTAAATAAGTTCAATTCCTTTTTTTTATCTTAAACAAGTATCTAAGGAAATATCCGAATTTTGTCAGTTTGAAACATTTAGTTTTTCTTCGAACTTTGAATAAATAATTAGTTTCACAATTAATTATTTTCCGAACTACGAATTTCAAGTTTTGATGAATTTTTGATACAGTATTTTGCTAATTTCAGTACTGTACTTTGCACTATAAAACTTCCATTAGGGATGGACCTTCAACCCGCCAGGCGATCAATCACATGGAGTTGCAGCTACCGAAATAATAGGCATAGGACCCTCTGCACCTCGCTCGACACACGCGCCCGCCAACTACAAACCAGGAGCTCGGAGGAGTTTCTCAAATTTTTAGGTAAAATCATTTTTTTTCTTTCTCCCCGTTATTTTGTCATGAATCGTCGCAGTATCCAACTAACACGTCAAGGTTATTTCAGTTGAGTTTTTTTTTACTATTCACACTGAAGGCCCCGACGCACAGTGGGCGGAAACGATCAAAATTACGCCAGGGTAGTAAATCTAGTCCAAATTAAATAATTTTTTTTTTAAATACTCGTAATTGTATCCGCTTTCTTGTAACACTGCGGAAATCCACTTTTTAGGGGTAGAAACAACCCCCACTAACCCTTAAGCTGGCTAACATATCTAGCTCTGGGTAGAGCGAGTTTAATCAACTGCTTTTCTATAAGAAAATTAAGATCTCAACCACAGAGAGGCTAGCCCACTTTAACCCTGATATACTTAATCCCCGTAAACCTTACAACCCTTATAAACCACCCCTACTAATCCCCAAGCAGGCTAACTTACCTAGCTCTGGGTAGAGCGAGTTTAATCAACTGCTTTTCTATAAGAAAATTAAAATCTCAACCATAGATAGGCTAGCCCACTTTAACCTTGATATACCTAATCCCCCTAAACTTTACAACCCTTATAAACTACCCCTACTAATCCCCAAACAGGCTAACTTACCTAGCTCTGGGTAGAGCGAGTTTAATCAACTGCTTTTCTATAAGAAAATTAAGATCTCAACCACAGATAGGCTAGCCCACTTTAACCCTGATATACCTCATCCCCATAAACCTTACAACCCTTATAAACCACCCCTACTAATCCCCAAGCAGGCTAACTTACCTAGCTCTGGGTAGAGCGAGTTTAATCAACTGCTTTTCTATAAGAAAATTAAAATCTCAACCATAGATAGGCTAGCCCACTTTAACCTTGATATACCTAATCCCCCTAAACTTTACAAGCCTTATAAACTACCCCTACTAATCCCCAAACAGGCTAACTTACCTAGCTCTGGGTAGAGCGAGTTTAATCAACTGCTTTTCTATAAGAAAATTAAGATCTCAACCACAGATAGGCTAGCCCACTTTAACCCTGATATACCTCATCCCCCTAAACCTTACAACCCTTATAAACCACCCCTACTAATCCCCAAGCAGGCTAACTTACCTAGCTCTGCGTAGAGCGAGTTTAATCAACTGCTTTTCTATAAGAAAATTAAGATCTCAACCACAGATAGGCTAGCCCACTTTAACCCTGATATACCTAATCCCCATAAATCTTACAACCCTTATAAACCACCCCTACTAATCCCCAAGCAGGCTAACTTACCTAGCTCTGGGTAGAGCGAGTTTAGTCAACTGCTTTTCTATAAGAAAATTAAGATCTCAACCACAGATAGGCTAGCCCACTTTAACCCTGATATACCTCATCCCCATAAACCTTACAACCCTTATAAACCACCCCTACTAATCCCCAAGCAGGCTAACTTACCTAGCTCTGGGTAGAGCGAGTTTAATCAACTGCTTTTCTATAAGAAAATTAAAATCTCAACCATAGATAGGCTAGCCCACTTTAACCTTGATATACCTAATCCCCCTAAACTTTACAAGCCTTATAAACTACCCCTACTAATCCCCAAACAGGCTAACTTACCTAGCTCTGGGTAGAGCGAGTTTAATCAACTGCTTTTCTATAAGAAAATTAAGATCTCAACCACAGATAGGCTAGCCCACTTTAACCCTGATATACCTCATCCCCCTAAACCTTACAACCCTTATAAACCACCCCTACTAATCCCCAAGCAGGCTAACTTACCTAGCTCTGCGTAGAGCGAGTTTAATCAACTGCTTTTCTATAAGAAAATTAAGATCTCAACCACAGATAGGCTAGCCCACTTTAACCCTGATATACCTAATCCCCATAAATCTTACAACCCTTATAAACCACCCCTACTAATCCCCAAGCAGGCTAACTTACCTAGCTCTGGGTAGAGCGAGTTTAGTCAACTGCTTTTCTATAAGAAAATTAAGATCTCAACCACAGATAGGCTAGCCCACTTTAACCCTGATATACCTAATCCTCATAAATCTTACAACCCTTATAAACCACCCCTACTAATCCCCAAGCAGGCTAACTTACCTAGCTCTGGGTAGAGCGAGTTTAGTCAACTGCTTTTCTATAAGAAAATTAAGATCTCAACCACAGATAGGCTAGCCCACTTTAACCCTCATATACCTAATCCCCATAAACCTTACAACCCTTATAAACCACCCCTACTAATCCCCAAGCAGGCTAACTTACCTAGCTCTGGGTAGAGCGAGTTTAATCAACTGCTTTCCTATAAGAAAATTAAGATCTCAACCACAGATAGGCTAGCTCATTTTAACCCTGATATACCTAATCCCCATAAACCTTACAACCCTTATAAACCACCCCTACTAATCCCCAAACAGGCTAACTTACCTAGCTCTGGGTAGAGCGAGTTTAATCAACTGCTTTTCTATAAGAAAATTAAGATCTCAACCACAGATAGGCTAGCCCACTTTAACCCTGATATACCTAATTCCCATAAACCTTACCACCCTTATAAACCACCCCTACTAATCCCTAAGCAGGCTAACTTACCTAGCTCTGGGTAGAGCGAGTTTAATCAACTGCTTTTCTATAAGAAAATTAAGATCTCAACCACAGATAGGCTAACCCACTTTAACCTTGATATACCTAATCCCCGTAAACTTTACAACCCTTATAAACCACCCCTACTAATCCCCAAACAGGCTAACTTACCTAGCTCTGGGTAGAGCGAGTTTAATCAACTGCTTTTCGATAAGAAAATTAAGATATCAACCACAGATAGGCTAGCCCACTTTAACCCTGATATACCTAATCCCCATAAACCTTACAACCCTTATAAACCACCCCTACTAATCCCCAAGCAGGCTAACTTACCTAGCTCTGCGTAGAGCGAGTTTAATCAACTGCTTTTCTATAAGAAAATTAAGATCTCAACCACAGATAGGCTAGCCCACTTTAACCCTCATATACCTAATCCCCATAAATCTTACAACCCTTATAAACCACCCCTACTAATCCCCAAGCAGGCTAACTTACCTAGCTCTGGGTAGAGCGAGTTTAGTCAACTGCTTTTCTATAAGAAAATTAAGATCTCAACCACAGATAGGCTAGCCCACTTTAACCCTGATATACCTAATCCTCATAAATCTTACAACCCTTATAAACCACCCCTACTAATCCCCAAGCAGGCTAACTTACCTAGCTCTGGGTAGAGCGAGTTTAGTCAACTGCTTTTCTATAAGAAAATTAAGATCTCAACCACAGATAGGCTAGCCCACTTTAACCCTCATATACCTAATCCCCATAAACCTTACAACCCTTATAAACTACCCCTACTAATCCCCAAGCAGGCTAACTTACCTAGCTCTGGGTAGAGCGAGTTTAATCAACTGCTTTTCTATAAGAAAATTAAGATCTCAACCACAGATAGGCTAGCTCATTTTAACCCTGATATACCTAATCCCCATAAACCTTACAACCCTTATAAACCACCCCTACTAATCCCCAAACAGGCTAACTTACCTAGCTCTGGGTAGAGCGAGTTTAATCAACTGCTTTTCTATAAGAAAATTAAGATCTCAACCACAGATAGACTAGCCCACTTTAACCCTGATATACCTAATTCCCATAAACCTTACCACCCTTATAAACCACCCCTACTAATCCCCAAGCAGGCTAACTTACGTAGCTCTGGGTAGAGCGAGTTTAATCAACTGCTTTTCTATAAGAAAATTAAGATCTCAACAACAGATAGGCTAACCCACTTTAACCCTGATATACCTAATCCCCACATACCCTTACAACCCTTATAAACCAAAGTAAAATAGGGGCAAGTCATACGAAAAAGAGCATTTTCGTGTACATACTATTGCTTGACATCAATATTAGTTTTTCATTTTTTTTTGCGATTTTACATAGGTATCTTCTTATTGTAAAATGTATATTTTAATTAAGTAATACAGAAAAGTAGTTCGTTTAGCCATAGAGTTGAATACCATTATGGTTTCCGAAGTGCACCGCGTGGAGTCACACATCACACTTCATTTTTTTTGTTTTTTTTTAATTTTTTTTTAAATTTTTTTATTGTATTTTTAATAATTTTTGTTTTTTTTAATTTTTTTTTTTTTAATTTTTTTATTTTTTTATTTTTTTTTTTTATTTGTTGGTTTTGAAAAGGTTGAATTATAATTTTACTGCTTTATGCCATTCACAAATTTGAAATTAAAAATTTTTGCGCTTGTTGACTTAAAGGTTTAATTTTTACCCCATCTTTTATTCTAAGTGAACTGATGACCACATCCGATAATATCATAAGGTGGTGCATTATGTCTTCGTTAGTTGCTTTTCGATTTACCATTCGGCTGTTTTCTAGATGGATTCTCCGAAAAATCTTATTATTTCCTTCTTGCGGTTCTTCACTTAGCCAACCGAAAGGGATTTCAAAAGAACTTATTATGTCACTACCATGTATCAGTAGCTTATGCACTGATGGAGGCATTTTATACCATCCATACAATGATATACACATTTTGTATGTTCCTTCACAATAGTTTTTCATTGCTGCGCAATCAATCATCATGTTGCATGAAATAACCTGTAAAATATTATGAAACCTACTAATTAAATTTTCATCTACTCCTATACACTCAGCTACAACCTTTGCATTTTCAAAAAATGTTCTGGCGACATTACCTGTGTTCGTTGTTCCTGCTCCTTGTTTTACGACATCGACAGTCAGTGATAATTTGCTTTTTAATAATATCTGTATACTTCTTTTTCTTTCTTCTCTTAAACTTCTCTCTTCTTGTGATAATGCTTGAGGCTTTTTAAAGTCAGAACTGTATCCGATTTTTAAAAGGTATTCCATGGAACGTATCTTACAGTGCAACCTCGATAGCCCTAATTGATAAAATTCTTGTGAGCATTGGCGACTTTTTACGTGATTGAAATCGTTTACAAACTTTGGACCCACTCCGCAAATGTTGCAGGAATTCGTTGCTCTTTGTCCTGTTAGAGAATTACAAACTTTGCCATCAATCATAGTGCATTTAATATCAAAAGCTACTTTGAATGACAAATCATCGATTTTTATAGAACTTATTTGCACCTTTCTTAATTCACTTGTATAATAATCATATAAGCCTTTCACATAATCATCAGTATCTTTTCTGAATTCAAATTTAACTGTCCGACATGTATGAACCGAATTAGGTGTACTATTTGTCCAAATAACTCTATCTTTAGCTTTTAATTGAAGTGGTGAAAATGAAACTATAAAAACGGTTGCATCACTTTTCGATTGCGTTTGAACCTCAGGTTCAGCTTCCTCTAAGTCATCATTTGAAATATTATCGTCACAATTACTATTGGATAAGTCTATAGGTATATTTTCATCATCGTCACTGTTACACATAGAACTTTCATGTGGCCACTTTTGCCTTGTAGTTTGCTGCCCGGAAGCACCATCGATTCCCCATTTTCCAATTAGTAATAACGTCTCATTTTCAATTTCTTCCAATAGTCTTCGATCAAACTGTATCAGTGTTCTCTTTACTGTATGAACTAGCAAAGATATGAAGTCTACTTCAGCTCCAGAGTCATTTACTTTTATACCATCAGGATAACAAAGTTTCTTTGCTTCGTTAATACTTTCATATGGTAATAATAGTTTATTTCCGCAAATCCTTTCAAGATGAACATTTAAATTTTGATATTTACTTTTAGAAAGTCTAGCATCTGCATACATCGCTAATGATAGATTATTTGTGTTCTTATGACTCCCAATCTCAGTTTCTCTATTCTGTGCAATCTTTTTTTTAAGCGCTTTGGCTAATTCTTCAGCACTATACGATGAAGAAAGTTCAGAAATACGTCTTCTTTTCGTAACGTCAGATGCTTCCTCGTAAGACTTTCGCGTACGACCTACATTATGCTTGATGGTATCATATGACTGCTTCAATTCTGTCTCAGCTGCTGCAGAGCTTCTCTCGGGACTTTTGAACGTGATTGTAAAATTGTTTTCTAAATAATCGCTGTACCGATTAATAAAAGCATCTTTTTTTCGAGAAACATTTTGCCATTGTCTTTTAAAGGTGGCTAAATATGTTTTTATTAATTTTAGTCTGATTTCTTGCAATTGTTCTTCAGAAAATGAATTTTTAGATTTAATACTACTGATTATAATTTCTTCTTCACTTACTTTATCATTGTATTTTCTATTAAACAGTAGGTTACATAGTTCTTCATTTTTTATGGAATAACTCCATGATTAGTAGGTATCAATATCAGTATGGTACTTAAAATAAAGAAATTTATATCAACTAAAACGCGTTTATCAATGAATACAAATAAAAAATAGCAAATTGGTAAATCTGAATTATTAATTACAGATTGTAAAAAACATAAGAGATTTAAAAAAAATTTATATGAAAAAAATTCACTACTACTAAAAATTTCGAGAATTAACTAAAGAAAGATTGATGTAATTTTAATATTAGTATGAATGTTCTCGTATTTATTGAAGCATAAATAAAAAAGTGGAACTGCAAATACAACTATTGTGTATGTTTAATGAAATAGAAGAATGTGGGATTACAAATGCTCTATTACAATGATGGATTACACGAATTACAAACTCGAACTTTTACCTATAGAGAATATTATTAATATCGAAAATTATATTATTATAACTTTTACAATTATAAAAATTTGTATAAGTACATGTAATGCTTATGCGTAAAAACATAATAACATAATAATTGACAGTTTTAGAATTATTAGGTTTACTTACTCAAGAACTATGTTATATGAATACAGTAAGATCACCAATGAATGATATTTTAATTTATATTTCACAGATTTAGTATTTAATAACTTACAAGCCTGTAGGGAAATTTTTATAATTTTTTTTTCATTTTCAAATAAAAGCTTGAAAATATATAATGTTTTATAGTGAGAACTGACAAATTTATAATTCTAGCTGAGTAAATCTCAGGTAAGCAAAAGAAATATTAAAAGTATTACATAAATATCCTATTTGCTTTATATAAAAAATGCCTAATATTTGATTTTAAATGCAAGAAACAGTAGATATTTTTCACAAAATAATACTTCATGACAAAGAAACTTCTGTCAAATCTTTAGTACAGCTTTTTTTCTAATAACATAGTCAAGAAAAAGTTAATTAGAAATTGATGTTTGTGGGTTTGAGAATGACGTATATCAGGTTATGATTGGTTAGCCTATCTATGGTTGAGATCTTAATTTTCTTATAAAAAAGCAGTTGATTAAACTCGCTCTACCCAGAGCTACGTAAGTTAGCCTGCTTGGGGATTAGTAGGGGTGGTTTATAAGGGTTGTAAGGTTTATGGGGATTAGGTATATCAGGATTAAAGTGGGTTAGCCTAACTGTGGTTGAGATCTTAATTTTCTTATAGAAAAGCAGTTGATTAAACTCGCTCTACCCAGAGCTAGGTAAGTTAGCCTGCTTGGGGATTAGTAGGGGTGGTTTATAAGGGTTGTAAGGTTTATGGGGATTAGGTATATCAGGGTTAAAGTGGGCTAGTCTATCTGTGGTTGAGATCTTAGTTTTCTTATAGAAAAGCAGTTGATTAAACTCGCTCTACCCAGAGCTAGGTAAGTTAGCCTGCTTGGGGATTAGTAGGGGTGGTTTATAAGGGTTGTAAGGTTTATGGGGATTAGGTATATCAGGGTTAAAGTGGGCTAGTCTATCTGTGGTTGAGATCTTAGTTTTCTTATAGAAAAGCAGTTGATTAAACTCGCTCTACCCAGAGCTAGGTAAGTTAGCCTGCTTGGGGATTAGTAGGGGTGGTTTATAAGGGTTGTAAGGTTTATGGGGATTAGGTATATCAGGGTTAAAGTGGGCTAGTCTATCTGTGGTTGAGATCTTAATTTTCTTATAGAAAAGCAGTTGATTAAACTCGCTCTACCCAGAGCTAGGTAAGTTAGCCTGCTTGGGGATTAGTAGGGGTGGTTTATAAGGGTTGTAAGGTTTATGGGGATTAGGTATATCAGGGTTAAAGTGGGCTAGTCTATCTGTGGTTGAGATCTTAATTTTCTTATAGAAAAGCAGTTGATTAAACTCGCTCTACCCAGAGCTACGTAAGTTAGCCTGCTTGGGGATTAGTAGGGGTGGTTTATAAGGGTTGTAAGGTTTATGGGGATTAGGTATATCAGGGTTAAAGTGGGCTAGTCTATCTGTGGTTGAGATCTTAATTTTCTTATAGAAAAGCAGTTGATTAAACTCGCTCTACCCAGAGCTAGGTAAGTTAGCCTGCTTGGGGATTAGTAGGGGTGGTTTATAAGGGTTGTAAGGTATATGGGGATTAGGTATATCAGGGTTAAAGTGGGCTAGCCTATCTGTGGTTGAGATCTTAATTTTCTTATAGAAAAGCAGTTGATTAAACTCGCTCTACCCAGAGCTAGGTAAGTTAGCCTGCTTGGGGATTAGTAGGGGTGGTTTCTGCCCCTAAAAAGTGGATTTCCGCAGTTACAAGAAAGCGGATACAATTACGAGTATTTAAAAAAAAAATTATTTAATTTGGACTAGATTTACTGCCCCGCGCGTAAGTTTGATCGTTTCCGCCCACTGTGCGACGTAACAAGCGGTATTCCTCTGTAGTTGCCAACCTCCTTTTTGTTTCCTTTCTTGTATATTGATCTTATAATTCCCGTCTTCCATTCTGTTGGTACTTCTCCTCCATTCCATATCCCGTTTAGCACTGTCGTTAGACCCTGTAGCAACTCCTCCTCTCCAAAAATCCATGCCTCGTTCATTATCTGGTGCTGTCCCGCTACCTTTTTCTTCATGAGTTTCCCGATTGTCTCCCTTACTTCCTCTTCCATTATGTCCTGTAGCCTTCCCTCTTCTTCCTCGCCGCTCTCTCTCTCTCTCTCTCTCTCTCTCTCTCTCTCTCTCTCTCTCTCTCTCTCTCTCTCTCTCTCTCTCTCTCTCTCTCTCTACTTTCCGCCGTCTCTTCTGCTGCATCCCCAATGATGTATTGCCTTCCGAAGTGTCTCCTCCACTGGTCCTTTGAAATAGATGAATCCATCTGTGAGCCGTTCTGCTTGTTAGATCACACTGCTCTCCAGAAAAGCTTCATTCTTTTGTCCTTCTTAAACTCCTCCAACCATTTCTTATCTTTACTCCTCTTTTTTTCTAAGAAGTTTCTGTAGTCTCTTCTTTCCTTCCTCCATTCCTCTTCGTTTATCTCTCCTTTTCTCAGCCCTCCCAAGGTCTTGTTTAGCTCTTGTTTGTTTATTCTCGCCAACAATGATAAATGCCAATTTTTAGTTAACCATGCAAATATATGTGTTCATATTTTCAATGAATACTAAACGCAAGGAGATGGATAAGTAAAGGTCTTTCAATCATCAATCGTTGCAATTAATAGTAAAGCTTAAACATTTATTAACATAAAAATAAAAAGAGGATATCAAAATTAGCGAGGTATAATTAAGTATAATGTTGAGCGCCAGCTGGGACATTCCCAGCATTCCAACTACGATATATTACAATAAACTAATCGCGACACGACAATGATTCGGCTGTTTCGATATGGAGCGGAACGCGAATTCAAGCGCAAACTCGTGAGTGTAGTCTCCGGCGGCGATAGTTTCGGTACGGTTTCGAGAAGAAGCGCGGTGAGATCCGAGTATGCGGCACGAGAGAGAGACGCAAAGAAGCGATGATCGCTGCCAATACAACTTACCACCTCGGAGCTGGGACGAGCGGCGTACACGACGATAAGCTGATGGTCGCAGAGGTTGAGTGGCTGGGCAGCGGCGGTTAGGCGCCCGGACGCACGCCGGTTCGACGTAGGCGGCACGACGTCGGCAAGCGGCCGCTGGGCTGAGCTCGGCGGTGGCGGTGAGACGCTCGGGCGCACTCCGGTTCGACGCAGGCGGCCCGACATTGGCAAGCGGCTGCTGGACCACGCTCGCCGTGGATGGCTAGGGTGACGGCACACAGCACTGAACGAAGCGGCGGGGCTCGAAGTTCACGAAGGCTGGACGCCCGAACAAAACTTCGCGTCTACTTAGAATCTCGACACACAAAAGGCGAAAGCAAGGCACTATAGCGCGTACTGCGGTCCACAATGGAGTGACCGAGCGCAGCACGCCGACAGACCAATGAGCTCTCCAGGCCCAGCGATCGAGCGCCACCACTCGTTCTTCTTCGCGTACTATTCTCTCTCCCTCTATCTCTCTCGCTCTCTCCTGAAAATATAGGACCGCGGCGCTCATGCTGGTGTTGATCTGTGCGTCTGCGCACGGTACTTCGTCACAAGACGATTTTCCCCGCGAAGGTTCGAATCCAACAACGACGGAGGAAAACTGTTAGGTCAGGTCCACTTGGAGGCTGGCGCCTCCACATGTCAGAGAGAAAGCAACTGAGAGGAAGGCAGATACGGCAAGCTCGAATATGTAGTGCCATTAGTACTTGCGGGAATGGCAGGAACATCGACTTCTTCATCTGGATCAGGGTACGAGTGCAGCACTAGGAGCGCGCAATGCTCCTTTACAAGAGTAATGTCTTTGTCTTAGGTCTAGTGTTTTTTTATCTCATTGTAAGGCTCAAAAGTGAGCGTTACAAACTCCCCCTCCCAAGACCGAAGCGCGCCCCCGCGGTTTGCGAAGATCCCTAACACCTATATTGCAATATCTACTAAGTTTGTGACTACCGTACTTACATACTTGACAACGTTTATTATTGCAGAAAGGCTTCTATTCTAACGCTAGGCGCTCTTATAATCGCACAAGATTCACTCGCATTCGCACTCCATTCGCAACATAGTTTTGTACCGATGGGACCACAGCAGGACTTGACAACAAAATCATCGGCAACGCAATCTAGCGTTCGATGTCACAACGCGAAAATAAATGTTACCAACTAAGTATTCTACGACGCACAAGAAAATATTACAACTAAATATATTCTACCACGCAAAAGAATGTATTGCAAACTAAATATTCTACAACGCAACCGAATATGTTACGAACTACATATTCTACAACGCAAAAGGATATGCTATAACCTAAGTATTCTATGGCGCAAAAGAAAATGTTACAAACTAAAAAAGTATTCTGTGAAACGAACAATAGTTTTCGTTCGGTTTACGCAAGCGACGTATTCTACAACGATAGAGAACATTTTTGGTTTCTGAGTGAACAATGGATTTTTG
Source organism: Torymus aiolomorphi (assembly GCA_036365515.1). Taxonomy (NCBI): domain Eukaryota; kingdom Metazoa; phylum Arthropoda; class Insecta; order Hymenoptera; family Torymidae; genus Torymus; species Torymus aiolomorphi. The sequence continues at coordinate 192,835,778 of CM070873.1, forward strand.
TTCTTATTAACGCACTAATGTTAGTTTGATCTGGTAAGTGGCCGTAACAAGTTTGTGTTAAGACGGGGAGATAGACTTTCGAATCAACATGCTGAAGCTACGGTTAATGCACATTTTTTGTGTTCATGCGTAGCCATGTGGCGTACCTCAATCTGTTCTTACTCACCTCTATTGCCGTCTCACCAATACGCTCTTCATTAACAACCTCCATACTCACTATCCCGACAAATGGCAGTAAGTAAGCCCCCCATTACTACAATGACAATGAGTTGTACGAGAGTTTATGCACAATTTGGGACATTTGTACCTATTGCAAAGTTGTCTCGACACTACAACAAAAGTTTCGGTAAGTGTGTTTCGATAACCAAAGGGGTGGGTTGTTAAGCGTAATCTCATCACGAAAATTTCTACTTATCATAACTATCTATCGAATCCTAGCAGGGCGGACCACAATTGTGCTGAGATTTCTATTTTTGGCGATAGCGATGATTATGACTCTCGAAATCGCTGCGTACCTCTACTATTAACTCTATCCCTACCATCAATAACTATTCTAGGTTAAGGACTTGTTGAGCAATAGAGCCTTTACGCAGTTATTTCATATTCTACGACAACGAATTATGGAACAAACCTACCACACCGACAATGGTGCCAGGGATGTTGCATTGGAGGAGGGGGATACGACGCATTTCAGACCATGTGCGGTCTCCTTGATTTCCCCCGAACCCTTAGCATCGACGAGTAATGTGCTAGTGGATATATTCGGGGGTTTGGCGCCTCTTCTAATTCGGAAAGTCTCTCTACTGTTTTCTCAACTCATCGACTACTATATGAGGAGAAGAGGGCGGAGTCATTTTTTTGGACATTCGACGACAAAATTCATAGATCCAAAAAGAAACAACCCCTAACTGGACATGTAGCACCGACAATTATGCCTGGGATGTCCTACTAGAGGAGGTGGTACGACACGTTTCAGGGATCAAGCGTGATCTCCCTAATTTTACATGCCCTTAGCATCGACGACTAATGTGCTAAGAGCTTTTAATTGGGACTAGTGCCTTGATACCTCCTCTATTTTGTAGAGAGAGATTCCATAAAAATTTCAACAAGACCCATATGTTTCGAGAAGGTGACGGGGTTTCGATAAGGTGAGGGTATTTCGATAAAATACAGGTGTTTCGATAAAATTAAGGTGTTTCGATAAGGTAAGGAAGTGTAATACCTGGTGAGTTTGGATCCGATCGTGACAATGCGGCTGTTTGCCGAAGCAGAAGGCATAGCATATCGAATGCTTTCTGCTGCTCCCCCTCCCAAGACCAAGGAACATTCTTGTTAAGAAGTTCGTTTAAGGGGGCTTTAATTCAGACAAATCTTGGATAAACCCAGCATACCAATTTACCCTACCCAAAAAATTTCTTAATTGTTTCCGATTTTTAGGGGTTGCGAAGTTCCGAATTGGTTGTTCTGTATCCCCATCCCTTTTTAACCTCTCTCTATTTGTAACGAAGCCTATATGTCGAATTTCGGCACAGCACAAACTGCAATTGTCCTAATCAACCTGCAACCCTACTTCTTTCACTCTCGCGAGGACCTTCTTTAACAACCCTAAGTGTTGTTCAAAAGTATCGGTGGCGATAATGATATCGTCCATGTATACAAAGACTTTCGGGTGCTAATTTGGATCGATTATTTTATTCATTGCCCTTTGAAAGCTCGCTCGGGCATTTATTAGTCCGTCGGGAAGACGCGTGAATTGAAAGAGACCTTTGCTTGGTATTGCAAACGCTGTAAACTCTTTACTAGATTGCTCTAAAGGGATTCGATTATAAGCTTGTCTTAAATCGATTTTCGACCGATAGCTCGTGTTTTCTAAATTGACCGGAAGGCTATCTACGTGGGATAGGGGGTATGCATCTTTCTTTGTTACTTTTTTCAGTGGACGATAATTAATGCAAAGCCGAGTGGTGCCATCTACTTTAGGTACGATGACGGCACAACTACTCCACGAACTTTGTGAGGGCTCGATCATACTCTCTGCCAACAATTGATCTACTTCTGCATGAGCAGCTACTAACGGCGTTGGCGAAACATGTTTAGCTTTCTGTTTTATTGGTGGATGACCCTGTACGTCAATTTTATGAGACGTAATCCGTGCAGCCTCTATTTTTCCACTGTGAGTATCGAGAAGTGGGTCTACTCCGACCCGTAAGAGGATTCTTTCCCCCTGGAGAAGCTCAGCAACACTGTCGATGGTTGCTACTGCTAGGACTGTATTAGGGTCCTGATTTTTAGGATAGCAGGGGTGAACGATATCTTTTGGAGTGTACCAAGTTCGATCTACGAAATTAATTCGCATTTGCAGGCGCTCCATAAGGTCCATTCCTAATATAACGTCATAGTTAAGAGAATTCGACACCCTAATGCGAGTGGTGACTTCATCTCCGTCAATCGTGAATGTTAATTCTACCTCGCCTAATATTTTCTCCGTTTGGCCGTTTGCCAGGACCATGTAGGTTGAACAGGGTGTTATTCTAGATTTGACTAATTCATCTGGCTTTGGATCTAAGAACGAGGCTATGGCTCCACTATCGAGCAATGCTGGAAAGGCTCGACCATGAATTTCGATACTAACATAGAGGCGATTATCAACATGTCCTATTGCTGCCGTTTGACACGGTGGCGTTGATGTAAAACATGTTTTGGCTGAATTTTTCTCCGATTGAATCGGAGCTCCTACTGAGGATAACGCGCAACTGTTCGACGATGATGAATTTTGTTTCTTATCCCCTTCTGCCGTCCCCTTGGTTGCGCTGTTGTAGTTTGGACACGTTGCGACAACAACTCCTGGGTGTCCGCACCTGCAGCATAGAATCCCTTGCCTTTCTTTGCAGCCTCTCGCCCAGTGTCCTTGCTTCTGGCATACCCAGCATTTGTCCTCTACTGTGTTATTTTTCTGTGCAGTTTGACTGGTCGACGGACTATTGTTCGATGGCGCTGGTTGGCGTGCTTTCGTCGGCACATTCTTACTTCCCTGCGCCTTGGTGGTTGGCTGGTCTCGTTTCGCTCTTGGGATTGTGCTATTTGAGAGCGTGACATTGCCTCGTTGTCGTTTCGATACAGGGTAGTCCTTGGAAACTTCGTTCACATCGGCCATATTTTGTTCAACTTCGACTTCAGTTGTATTTATGACCGCTGCTTTCGTACGCTTTTTCATTTTGTATGCAAAATTCGAAAAGAGCGACGATTCGGGAGGTGGTGGGGACGATAAGTTTTTTCTTTTTCTCGCCTCACCTCCTCTCTTTGTCCCAAGATCTGCAGTTCTTTAAACGTTTTGAACTGGTCCCTAAATGTAAAACGATAAAGCGAAGAGTGCAAGTTTCGATACGCCCTTCTGAGCTGGGTCTCCAAGATCATTTTCGGTACTACTTTATCTAACAACAATCTCAAATTAGAAATAAAAGATGAAATTGGTTCGTCTGGCCCTTGAGTCCTCGATCTAATTTCTTCTTCCAGACGAGCTTGGAAATCATGGACACCGTATTGCAAACGAAGAGCTGCAAAAAAGTCGGTTGTGGATCTCCAGTTTTGACTCAATGGCCTAGCCCAAAAACGGGCTGCACCAGACAAAATCGACGGAATCAATTTCAAAATTTCACTATATGTGACACTCAACGAGTACTGGCACTCTTTAATTCTTTCTATGAATTCCTCGACGTCTTCTTTATACTCTCCAGAGAAACTCACCTGCCACTTCTGTAATAGAGTGCATGTTCGAGTTTCTCTCTGGAATGTGGTATCAAAATTCGAAGAACGTCTTGACATATCTACTATTGAGGGTTGCGAAAATGAGGTATACCTAGGGTCATTTTGCGCCGAGCTGCGATAATCAAATGGAAGAGCGTGTTGGCCATATGCTGGCCCGTATGCCGTCGGAGGATATTATCCGTAAGGTGGATACATAGGCGAATATGGCCAATGATGACCACTATTAGGGAGATAAAAACCCATACTACCATCAAATCCCTGGAGGGGGCCCTGCCCTGCGAGCGACGATCTCGCATTTTCCTCCCAAGGCTGTGGAGGGTTATGTCTCCTCGCACCTTCCATACCTGACGGATTTTGCTGATTTATAGCCGCCTGAGGATTTTCTATTCTACTCGACGGAAATTGGCTTGCTACTCTGATTGGGTATTAGATTCCCCGATTGACCGGAGCAATAACCCAGGCAGCTGAAGATTAGCTTCTCTGCGTAAATTCGTTTCTATCCGAGAAGGATACGACGACTGACTAGTTTCGATACGCGAAGTCCTGTTTAGGTTAATCAAAGGTTCCGATTCTACCAGACGGTGGTTTTCGAAATGTACACGAGCAGTGTTGGATTGGGAGGTTACCGGTGGTGACATGTGGAATGTTTCGATAGAGGGAGGCAATGGTTGAGGTTGAGGATGTGTTTCGATAAGTTGAGATATGTACTGGTTTTGAGAAAGGTACTGTGGGTAAGGTATCAATCCACCAGGAAGGTTTGGATGGGTAGAGGAAATATGGCTATTGTTTGATGGAGTGTACATCATGGATTGTGCCCTCGGTAGATCATACAAATGCTGACTATTCGAATTTCTACTATCTGGGACTTTTGGTCTGGCCCCATGCGGATGCTGTGTGGCACCAGTGCTCATCACTGTCATCAGCTGGCTGGGTTTGGAGGAGAGCCCAGTATAAATTGATTCATACATCCTAGGGGCATAATGGGTCGATACTATGCCAGAAGCTATGTCACTATTTGCAACCGTTTTCATATTCGTGGCAACAGTGGCCAATTGGGACGATTGATCCATTATTTTCTTCACTGTTGAGTTGGATGCTGGATCTCCCCCCTCCAGGACCTCTCCAACTCCGCTTCCGGTAGTCACGTCCATGAAAGTTTCATCATGTTCTAGTCCCATCGCTAGAGATCCCCTCGAAGGATCGTTATCCTCTATAATATTCCAGGAAGCTGCTCTAGCCCCAAATGTTCGACGCAAGTCAAATCTCACTAAACGATCGATTAGTTCCGGCATACTTCCTTCTCTACTCAACGGACTACTCTTCAGCGCCTGGAACATTTTTTCTCGACTATAAGATTGGAAAACCGGTTCTAAGCGATCCCTCTCGGTAGCTATCTCCGGCTGATTATCTCTCTCGGCATTCGAAGCCATCGCGACTGCAATAAATAACTACTTAATTTTTATTCCTAACGAAGACGAATAAAATAATAACGAGTCTTATTATTTAGGGGTGAAACGGATTTCACCCTCCGCTTACGTAGGCGCAAATTCTCAGGAAGCCGTTTGGCTTATTTTCTCGGGATGCCAACTAAGACTCTCGTAAATTCGAGAAATGAGGAAGAAAAAAAAAACAAAATAAATGCTGACCAATGAAAAGCAGAAAAGCAGAAAGAAGAATACAAAAAGAAGAAAAGATCTTAACCAAGTACTGCTGTATTCTGTTATTTAAGAGCAACAAGCGCAAAAAAAAACAATGCAGTTGAAATAAAACCACCTCAAGAGCAAAAGAAAAATCAAACGAGTAAGAAAATTAAGCAATCAAAAAAAAATAATTTCCTGGTGTGCTGAGGCAAATCCGTTTAATAACAAAGCAACCCAAACAATATCTTTATTACTGATCATGTGCCTCCTCAACAACAACCAAGTTACTACAATGATAAAAAAAACTATTAATTACAACTACTAAGTGCACTCCATGTGCGCAGTACGCTAAAGAAAATTATCGTCACTTACTTTTCTTATTCTACCAACAATAACGAAAAAAAAAAACGAATAGTTTCGCTACTCACTTCGCTATATGCTAAAATAATTTAAAACGCTACTAACTACTTTAAAATAAATTGTAATTTCGCAATAGCGAAATTACACCAAAAAAAAAAATTCAAGTCGAAAGCCAACAAAAACAAGAAAAATCAAGTCAACCGCCGAGTTTAAATTTTACCCGAACACCAAACTAAAATTCAAATCAAAAGCCAAATTTAAACTCGAACTGAAAACAAAAAAAAATTCGAACCGACCGCCAAATGGAAAGCCAGCTACGCGACTTACTATATCAAGCATGAAAGCAGAAAATGTTTTGCAATACGGATGTAACTATATTACACACTAAAACTCTAGAAAAGGTACAACTAAGCTATAAGGTGAGAAAATGCTAAATGGTTTTGGTTCCGACCGACAAGGGGGGGTAACTTCCGATTTAAACAGAATATTCACTGGCAATGGTAATTTTAAAATAGTATTACAACCGCTTTCAATATAATATTCAATGACAACTATAATATCAATATGCTATCTGAAAGTAATCACCGCTTAAATACTGTTTCCAATAATAATTAGAATTTTAAAATTTCGAAAAATGAGACTTAGTAAATAATAGTCTGTTAAAAATATTATTCAGACACCGAAAAACCGTATATTTTTTTATTTTTTTTTTTTTTTTTTTACTGCAATAGTTTCGAAATTGTTTATTTAAACAATAGTGATTTTAATATAAATTTAAAAATAATAATCTTTTAAATAGTTCATAAGAAAAACAACAATAATGTAGGTATGATATTCCAAAATGATAGTTTATCATGCTCTTAATCAAATGAAAAACAATTTCAACATACTATTTAAAAATAATAATATTCAGAATATATTATTCGACAGAAATAAAATTTTGAGACTTCGTATTTAAGCGTGATAGTATTTCGAATAATGCTACTCGGTAACTACTTACAATAGCTATAGATGAGAACGTGTCTCGCGCACAAGGTCTCACTGTATGTAAACAAACCGAGTTTCGTATACGTGCGTTGTTTGTGTACGTTTCGACAGTCGAATAATTATTTTCGACTACTATGCGACTACTTTAATTAATTCAAAATTTTTACTTTAAGAAATATAATTTATTTTCCTCTATTAAAAAGCAATAATTCCCCTATTGTGCATAAACCCCGACACTTAGTTGCGCTTTGTTTCAAACAAAAAAAAAACAATTTTGTTTCAATTATGGTGCCGATAATTAGAAGCCACAGATATCGCATAAATGAGAAAGTTTTTCCCAAGCGCAGAAATAGGTGTTTCGATAGTGTGAGAGTGCATTTATCGGGTGATTAATATGTTAATGAAAAGCATATGTAAAAAGAATAAGCAAGCAGATGTGAATAAAAACAGATATATATGGAAAAAAAAAATATATTTTCAAATAATATGGTATATAAATAATTGAAATAAATAATTACATTGAAAGGAAATAATTAAATTGATAATGCTATTTCGTGCAAAATTGCGCTGCGTTCTATGTCAATTACAACAGCATGTTTCGGTACTATAATTGTGAGAGCGTGCAATAATGAAATTTTCGAAATCTACTAATTTTCTACCAATTATTCAATTGTAGTTAATAAAGTATTATTTGACAGTTTTCTTTTCAACAAGATTTTTCGATATTAGTAGTAAGGAGACCGGTATAGCAAGACGGCCCCTCGCGGTGCGGTGTGTAGGGGCCATGTGGCACCCCGCTGTGCGGTGTGTATGGGTCCCCAAGTGTAACAAGGTCATTAACTCAAGTGTTTACTGTAGCAAGTGTGGCCACAAGCTAATTAGTGTAAACAATGGGGGGGTGATTTATTACCCCATAAATAATAGACCACTTATGGCGCCCGCCATGACGTCATGCCGTTATACATGCCCCACGTGTGTTGCCGTATATGCCTTGACTCGAGGTGGTGGGGGGCGAGTGCTTTGGCTGTCCGCGCTACACCATAAAGACCCGTAGGGTGCGAGGCCTCTCGCTGTATAGACCGTGTGCTGTGTGTATGGGCCCCAAGTGTGAACACAATTATTACCCCATAAATAATGTCCCGCTTATCGTCCCCGCCATGACGCTATGCCGCTATACCTGCCCGGCACGTGCCGGCGTATATGCCTCAACTCGAGGTGGTGGGGGGAGAGACCTTTGGCTATACGCGCTACGCCATAAAGACCTCTCGCTGTATAGACCGCGTGCTGTGTGTGGGTCCCAAGTGTGACAAGGTCATTAGCAGATGTGAACACAAGCTAATAAGGATAAACAATGGGGCGGATTACTACCCATAAATAATGGCCCACTTACCGCGCCCGCCATGACGCCATGCCACTATACCTACCCGGCGCGTGCCGCCGTATATGCCCCGACTCGTCGTGGTGGTGGTGGGAGATATCTTTGGCTATAGGCTCTACGCCATAAAGTCCCATAGAGTGCTGGAGCGAGGCCCTCTCGCTGTATAGACCGCGCGCGCACGCGCGTGTGTGTGTGTGTGTGTGTGTGTGTGTGTGTGTGTGTGTGTGTGTGTGTGTGTGTGTGTGTGTGTGTGTGTGTGTCTGTGTGTGTGTGTGTTTCTGTTTGTGTGTGTGTGTGTGGTCGCAATGAGAAGTTGGGGTGGGAATAGGGAGTTGGTGTAAAGGAGAGGTCTACAAATAAAAAAGCTGTTGATGAAAAAAATAAATTTTTATTTATTTAATCGTAGAAGAAAGTTAGTCTTACGTTAACATAACTACCTACATCACGAACGCACAATTTTTATTTTAACTTATAATACGAATTACTATTCTACAAGCACACCATACGCATTCAGTCAATCGCAAACATTTTATTTCGGTTTCACTTTTTAATCATTGTTTTTAAGAGCGAAATATAAAATTTGTATTAATAATAACGATGCTGACACTTAGCACTACTTAGCACACACACACACACACACCGCATTGATACTGGTTGCTCCCTGTCACTTTCGAGGCATGCAAACGCACCGTCGATGGCGACACGTGCTGCACGGTGCGTATCGTAGCTCGCAAATAGAGCACGGATGCAACGGTTTTTTGAGTACTTCTTCCGTATGTTGACACCATCGCCATCCTGAAGGTAATTTTTCGGTATACGCCATGGCATGCCTGTGCGCCTTATCAAATTTTTCTAGGGCGATATTCGCCGCGGTATTTAACTTGCACAGCACATCCGTCATCTCCTGCAGGAGCTCGCTGTAGTATTCGCGGGTATCTGGCGATGTTGCCACGGCAAACCGACAACTAATTTCGCCTACAAATTCCACCATAAAGGCTGAATCCCGCTGCACTTCGTTAAACGCGCCAAAATTAACTTTGATATATTGTTGCATTTTGGCGCGTTTGTACGCCAGCTTGTCGTAGTACGCGAGTCGGCGCGCACTGATCGCCTTCATCGCGCTGGAATACTACACTACACACACTAATCACCGAGCCGCTTTATGGGGAGCGCGGACTGTCCAGGTCGCTCAAGCACGGACAGCTCGCACTGCTGTTGCACTGAGGGCACCGTAGAATATCGCACCGCCAACAGCGCGCCCAATTCAGTGCTGTACGTTGATACAGCCCGCAGTCAAAACATCACTCCTGGATGGTTGGTGCTGTAGGTGGTGATGGTTGTGCTGGTGGTGGTGGTGGTGGTGGTGGTGGTGATGGTAGTGGTGGTAGTGGTGGTATTGGTGTTGCTGCTCTCGCCTGGTGTTCCAACAGGTTGCGCCGCCACTGCCGGAGATGTCTTTGGCGCAAGCATTTTAGCACTTTCACGTGCCTTATCCGTTCCGTGTATACGGCCTCCTTCGAAATTGAAATCGTCAATGCTTGCCGATTTCTGAGTGAGATTCTTCGCCACTTGGCGAGACGCGCTTCGAATCTGGCTAGTTGCTGCTGGAGACTGGTTATAACTGACTGACTGACTCGATGTTAGCTAACAGTGTTGGAGGTTCACGGGGATGCTGGTGCGGGGATGGGGGGGTTAAACTGCTGTTAGTGAGGACAGCTAGAGTGGGGATGTGCAAAAACGTAAAAAAGCAATGTGTCGTCGCTACATCTTTCTTTTGGGGATGCCACGACAGACTGTATTTCGACGCTTTTCGAAAATGAAATTTACGACATGACGAGGTTTCCAAACGCTCTGATGAAAGCGCATATGTTTTGCCGCGGAGAACCTCGGCGAAATTCTTCCCGAATGAAAATTTTTTATTACTCTTTCATGGTTTAAGCACAGCGACTTCGCAGAAGTTTCGGGCTCTACGAGCGCGCGCGCGCGCGCGGCTCGAGTAGTTCAGTACCTGTACGTGAGAAAAACAGAAATGCGCGTAGGCGTAGAAAACAGCCCTTGGAAGGACACTTAGGATTTTTACAGGAAGACATTTTTTAACATCTGTAGAGTTTCTTTTCTTATCGAAAAAGCTGAACGACCGCCATAGTATTCGTACCCCGCTTCGCGGGGATTCTCAATTTTTCTTCAAACCCATCGGCACGCGTGACGAAAACCTTTCGAGCTAAACTATCGGTACGTGACAGGACCATGCAATAAGACCCCGTTGTTTTTTCGAAACAATATATCACGGTAGCAGCCCCGCAACAGGATGTTTCGCGTGTAAAGCTTACGCACCGGGGTTTCTGTCGCGCGATCTCGCATAGCAACACTCGGGGTTATTTTTCACACAGCTACACATTTTTAACGGAAAAAAGTTACCTCTTGCGCTTTGGTGAGATTTTCCAGAGACGGCTCGAGTACATAACGTAAACAGATGGTCAAAAACCCCGAGGGAAAGGTATTTTCTGATACCACGTGTATACTGTATTCAAAACACTCGACGCCGTTGACACCGCCAAAAAGTCGCGCTATAAAAGAGGTGAGCGCCACTTATGGTCCTACCAGTCTTTCTTTCGAACGAGAAGCGTCCCCATGGAGAATTTTGTCGCTTGTAAAAGTTTACGGGAAGCCGTATTGCGTCTCGCAGCGCAATCACGCTATAGTAGAGGCGACGCATGGCGTACGCGTCTGAGGACGGTGTCTGCCACGGAACTTGTCAATCAGTTATGACGCTTGTTACGGCTGACTGGCTATCGGGCAATAGCAAGATTATTCCGTACGTTCAGGGATTCGCGAGATGTACAGCGTACCATCGGGGAATTTGTGGTCGAGTACAACTTGGACAGATTTCCTGTTTTTAGAAAGCTAATGAGCGAGTACGAGGAGCTATTGGGTAAGTAAAAAAATTTTTAATATTTTTCCTAAACTTTTTTTAAAAATTTAGTTCTCTAAAAACATTTTTTTTCCAGCCTTAGAAGATTTATTGCGCGACAGCGATTATGATAGCGAAAATATCGAAGCTGATGACGAGGAGAGCAGCGACGCCACTCACTTTGAGTGGAATGCAGATGATACACCGTCTCAACCAGGGCCGTCTGGGGTGGCAGCGGTTCGGCCCGCACTGATGGACGACAAAATCCTGTAGCTCGCAGGCTATCGTTTGACACTGATAGCGACGAGGCTCTAGATAGTAGCCCGCAGCAGCAGCAGCAAATCTGGGTTGCCGCCGTACACAACGCACCTCTTTCCGTCGATAATCAGCCTACAGAAGCGGTGTCTGACAGCGAAGAGGAGCTCCCCGTAAGCCCGAACCTTATTAATGCGGAGGACCATGAAAGGGCGAATCTAGAAATGGAGGCGGCAGAAAATGAGCGCGAGTATATACTGGAGGCGTTATCGCCATACATGGAGCCGGGGGAAGCCGTTCACCGGGCGTTTTTAAGCAATCCTCCTCAGGCGTCGGCAGATGTAGGCATCGCGAATACCGCGGAAAATCGCTACAACATCTTGAGCAATTTTTACCTTGGAGATCCCGGAGCATACGATAATAAATTTAACCCGTGGGACGAAGTTCATCTGCGTATAAATGAGCGTAAGTTAAATTAATTTTTCTTTTTTGTAATGCAAAAAAAAAAGAGCATGTTGTTGAAAAAAAAAATATTTTTCTTTTTTAGTCATAAGACATCGGGATAGTATATCGTACCACTATCCCTATGACATTCCCGATATACCTGGGGTTTACGAGCGGTTTTTGAATATACTCCATGCACCACGCGCACAGATATTGCGTTGGTTCCATGACCAGGCGGAAAATATATTTTCGCCGTTGTATACGGAAATAGATCTTGCGGATCTATTAGTACGTGTAAGCGAGAGTTTTCGCGGGCCACCGGAAGAATAGAAAATGACTAAAAAAGAGAAATGTTTAAATAATATTAAAAGCTGACGACCATTCATTTTATTCATTTAGAGGCCCGTCAATCCCCTCTTCAGGTAGGCGCTGGTGAAGGTCGTAGCAGAAGCAACAGCAGACACAGCAGCAGTAGCAGCATCACACGCGACGACGGGGCTGACGCTGGGCCCGAGCGGTTTATTATAGCTGCCGAGGGAGAACAGTACATGCGTAGGTTTGCTGTACATGGCCGCACGGTTAGTTTTAATATACGTGACCCGGCTGCCGGGGAAAACCCTGTATTATGGCTCGAGAAAAGCATTAGAGACATTTACGAATATATTACATCTAACGTTCCACCTAGCACATTAATCGGTGTGAGTATTCGTAGTGATCGGTTTGCGCGGGGGCCCGGAGGGTTGTCGTTCAGGCCTATTGAAAATTTCAGTTACTTAGATTTATGGAATTTGATAAATTCTATAAGTCAAAGTAACGCAGTTTTAGGTATCGATGACACACTAGCCTTACAAATATATTACGTTGAAATGCCTGTTGGCGCAGGGGGAGCATGACCAAAACAAGCGCTAAGCATAGGTAGTCTTCGTAAACGCTTGATCGTAACAATAAAAAACGAGGACAATTTATGTTTGCCGCGCGCGCTCATAGTAGCGAGAGCACACTTAGCTCTTAAAGCATCCGAATGCGCTGCGACACGCGACGAGTGGCGCGTAATCCGCGACGGTCGGCGAAAATTACAGAAAGAGCGCGCAGAGAAACTCGTGCACGATGCAGGAGTAATTTTACCGCTAGAGGGGTGTGGATTCCGCGAGTCGACGGTGTCGAAGATTTTTTTGCTGCGGAGGGTATTGCTATGGTTATATTTGAAAAGTGTAACTTGGGTAGCGGCGAACCTCCGTTATTTGACGGTCGAAACAAGATTCAAGATTTAAATGCACCGCTTCACGGTGTCATTTATTTAATCTTTGAGGAGCAGTCTAGACACTTTAACGTGATCACTAATTTATTTGTGGCGGCCGGGTAAAAATTTTTTTGCTCTTATTGTAACAAGGGTTTTTGCCGTATTCGGCAACACAAGTGTAAACGAACTTGTGAATCTTGCTTTGTTACACCTCCATGTAGGAGTGACGATGTAGAAATGATAGAGTGCGCAGAGTGCGGCCGTAAATTTTTCGGGCATGGTTGTTTCGTTAATTACAAGCGCGCGGGTTCGTACAAAAAAAATAATCGCAAAGTGTGCGACGTCGTGCGGCTATGCGAAAATTGTTTAAAAATAGTAAATACGCAGCACAGTCAACACGAGTATGGTATTAGTTATTGTAAATAATGTTCGAAGCGGCAGCCGCTCAATCATGCATGTTTCATGCAACCAATTGCTGGTGGTGATGGTGGTGGGAACTTGAAAGCGGAAAAAAAATTTTTATACATTTTTTACGATTTTGAGACCCTTCAGGATACGCCGTATGGAGAAAACGCCCGAATTCACGTGCCGAATCTCTGTGTCGCGCATCAGGTTTGCAAGGATTGCATAGACGTGGACGACCTTAAAATCATTTGTAGCAAATGTGGCGTGCACGAGTTCATTTTCACAGACGATCCGGTAAAACAGCTCTTGAGCTTGTGCATTCGGGAAAGCACTGAATTTTCCGAAATTGTATGCATCGCGCACAATGCCAAGGCTTTTGATGCTCAATTCATTTTAAAAGAATTGGCCGAAAACTCTGAGCGCACAGCCCCCAGCGTCATTTTGAACGGTCAAAATATTACAATGTTGAAGTACGGACGAACCAAGTTTATCGACAGCATCAACTATTTTCAAATGAAATTGAGTGCTCTACCTGCTGCCTTCGGTTTGCCCGAAAGTAGTAAGAAAGGCTATTTTCCACATCTGTTTAACACCCTCGAGAACCAGCGGTACGTTGGGCCTCTACCAGCGCTAGAGTTTTATTGCCCTGACACTATGTCGCCAGCTGAGCGGGCCGTTTTTCTCGAGTGGCATGAAAATACAAGTCCTGGCTATATATTCGACTTCAAAAGGAGATAGTCGAATATTGCCAGATGGACGTGGAAATACTGAGGCGCGCGTGTATACAATTTCGAAAAATTTTCTTCGAGGTAGGCGAAACCAACCCATTCGTATCAGCGTGTACAATCGCGTCGGCGTGTTCGTACGTTTTTGGTAAAAATTTTTTAGTTCCGAATACTATAGGAATAATTCCACCGAACGGTTATAGGCGCGCTGACAAACACTCGCAAAAATCAATAGAGTGGTTGCTGTACTGGGAGCGCGAGATCGCTCGAGAGATCGTACATGCAGGGAGGACGCGTGAGTTTCGCTTGTCCGAGGGATTTTTAGTGGACGGTTACCTACCTGCTTTCCCTCCCGGAGAGGGGGAAGCAGCTAAGGGAATCGTTTTTGAATTTCAAGGTTGTTACGTGCACGGTTGCCCGCGTTGTTTTACGAACAACCGAGAATCGTTAAAAAATAAGTTTAATCAAACGTATGCACAGGCGTACGAAAGTGTACAGTTAAAAGTCGGTCGAATGAGGAGTCTCGGCTACGAAGTGCGCGAGATGTGGGAGTGTGAGTTCGATGGGATAAAAAGGCAACAGCCCGAGTTCGTACGGTATCTGGATACTCACCCGATAATGAGTAGAATAACGCTCAATCCGCGGGATGCGTTTTTCGGTGGGAGAACTGAAAATATAGTCACCTCATGCACTGTAGAGCCGGGTGAAGAGATCAAATATACTGATATTTGCTCTCTTTACCCGTATACATGTAAGCGAGGCCGTTTTCCTATCGGTCACCCGCACAATTACATAGGCTCGGAATGCGCCGTGTTAACGGATGGCCAGAATAACAATCTCGCGCGCGTCGAAGGGCTCGTCAAATGCAAAATTTTGCCACCGCGAAATTTATTATTGCCCGTGTTACCGGTAAAAATGCACGGGCGCCTTATTTTTCGTCTCTGTCGTTCCTGTTGTGAGGAAATGCGTCAGGACGACTGCACCCACGAACAAGTCGCCGAGCGTGAGTTTAGCGGGAGATGGGTAGTGCACGAATTACAGAAAGCAATCGAATTGGGCTACAGCGTGACTGAGATATTTGTCATATGGCAATATAAGAGCACGCAGTATGACCAGTGCAGCGGCGAGGGTGGGTTGTTTGCCGCGTACGTAAATACCTTCCATCGGTTGAAACAACAAGCGAGCGGGTGGCCGTCTTGGTGTACGGACGATACTACCAAGGAGCGTTATATTGACGAGTACGAGCGCGAAGAAGGAATAAGGTTAGACCGGGAAAAGATTGAAAAAAATTCGGGTTTACGTTCGGTCGCAAAACTCTGCTTAAATTCATTTTGGGGAAAGTTTGGGTAACGGTCGAATTTAAAACAAACGAAAGTGGTCAAAACGCGCGAGGGGATGCTGAAACTGCTCACGACGCCTGAAAAGGAAGTTTTCGACGTGCTATCGGTTAGCGAGGATCTTTTGTACGCAAATTGGCGCTATAAAGAGGACACTGTAGAGTCGTCGCCGAACAAAAATGTGGAACTAGCAGCCTACACCACCGAGCAGGCGCGTCTCGAGATTTACTCGTATATAGAAAAGCTTTCGGCCAGCCACGTTCTCTACCTGGATACCGATTCGTGTATATTCAAGTGCAGCGAAAAAGACCCTTCAGAGTATAGACCTCCTTTAGGCACCCTTCTCGGCAGCTTGACGGACGAGCTCAAGGGCTACGGAGAGGGAGCTTATATTACCAGCTTTCTCTCCGGGGGTCCGAAATTTTATGCCTTTCGTGCGCTCGTCCCATCGACCGGCATCACTCACGAGTGCTGTAAAGTAAAGGGAATTTCTCTTAATAGCGCCAATACGAGCAAGATCAATTTCGCTAGTATCGAGCGCTTGATCGCAGAGTATTTGGATAACGACGACGAGAGCTCGCCTATCGTTTTGAAATACAATGCGATCAGACGCACTTGCACGCACGAGGTTGTTACGCGCAGCGAAAAAAAATCCTGTTCCATAGTTCTGAGAAAGCGAAGACATTTCCAACACGACGTTTCGCTTCCTTTCGGCTATAAGCGCAATTGAATAATTGTATATTTTAATGCGATAAATGTTGTAACTTTTGTATATTTTTCATAATAATAAAAAATGTATTGTAGATATGTAAACTTTTTTTTACGTGTTAATTATTTTCCACCCATATCCCCTCATCCCATATACCTATTCATAGCGGTAATCAGCTAACCCGCGTGCGCGCGCCGCGGAGATCAACGGAACAATGCGTTAAACACGCAGCGATGGTTGCTTATATCCGCGAAAGTCACCTGATCAACGCGGTAAATATACTTATCCGCGCGCGCGCGGGCTGGAGTATGCTAATGACTGCGGAAGTCACCACCGCGGTGATATGGTGATCTTCGCGCGCGCGCGCCCGCCGCCCCGCCACCGCCGCCGCCGCCCCGCCACCGCCGCCGCCGCCGCGGGGATCGTAAATATCGTAACATTGCTATATGCGGAGATGTTTTCCACGTACTTCATCGTCAGCTGAGCGCGTGAGCGAGTTAAGGGTTTAAAAAAGGCTGCACGCGTGTAATTTTCTTTATTCGAGTCGTAAACATGGACACGCGATGGAAGCATCCTTTTACTTGCTGCGTGTGCGGCCCCACAGGCTGCGGTAAAACTTTATTCGTTAAAAGCTTTCTCACCTACCTGCCAGAGGTCTACGACGCACGTTTCGACCGCATCCTATTTTATTACGCCGAATGGCAAGACGCCTACAGACGAGATTTTAAACCCAACGGGCCACCCATCGAGTTTCGAGAGGGCCTTCCACAGATGGCGGATTACTCGAGTGACAATGAGAAAAAAGTTACTCATTCTTGACGACCTCATGCGTGAATCGTCGAGCGATGTTATTTTAGATTTATTTACAAAGGGTAGTCATCACAAAAATATTAGCGTAATATTCGTTACACAAAACGTATTTCACAAAGGTAAGGCACAGCGCGACATTAGTTTGAATACCAAGTATCTGGTATTGTTCAAAAATCCTCGCGAAAGAGCACAAATACAGCACCTCGCGAGACAAATTTTTCCAGAAGATTCGGCTTTTTTACGCGAGGCCTATCTAGACGCCACGCGTGAACCTCACTCCTATCTTTTTATCGATCTCTCTCAAGCCTGCTTAGACGAGTTTAGATTTCGAGCAAACATATTTCCCAATGCCGGGACGCACGTTGCCTACGTGCTCAAGTACTTTAAATCGCGGTGAATGAGGCGTGTGTTAATCAGTCGGGAAAAAACTATGGCGCCGATAGGTCGTAAAGCGGTAGCCTGCGGTAAACATTTCTCGAAAAGAAACCTTGGTCTCTTGAACGCTCTTTGTCATGGGGACAAAAGACACCGCGTTGCTATAGCGCGCACAGCTGATAAACCTCTCATCAGATGCATATGCGAGTGTGTGTTGAACGTTTTGCAGGGCGTCGTAAAACTAAGCGATTCCGAAAAGGGCCGATTGCGTAAACATAAGCACACGCTGCGTAAGCTGATCCGTACTGGTGATAGAGGCAGCGGTACTTGGAAATCGAAGAAACGTGTCATTATACAAAACGGCGGGTCGTTTTTACCACTCTTACTCGCTCCGATCGTAGGAGCGCTTATCTCAAAAATATTTGGCTCGAAACAGGGAGCGAGCTCGTAAGATGATCCTTGTGCCAGAGCCGCCATCGGAGACATCGCAATCTAAAGTCATGGAGGAGGAGGAGGGGGCGAGGAATACGAATGAAAAACTCTGCAAACACCAGGTGACCATTTTTCTCGTCTGGATGGTGAAATGTACGATGTTTTACGCTCAAAAGCAGCTAGAGACGATTACGAGAAGTGCATAAAATATCTACAGATTTTACGTCGCTATCTTTTCTTCCGTGATAACGAGCGTAGCGCTGCGCGTGAGGAGCACCCTAAAATAGACGAGGTCGAAGAAGCGCTTGCACCGCTGTCCGAGGACGACATACTCGTGGGCGTACGGAAAGTACACGCGCGCAAAGCGCGTCTCTTGCTTCGCCATTGGAAAGTCACTGTACCCGAGCGTCTCAAGTGGGATAACTCGGGCACCATTACTATAGATGATCGTGTAATTGCTCGGTCCAATATAACAGAGTTAATCATCGACGCATTGAAAAAGAACAGTAAGGAAGAGGAGGCGCCCGTTGGCCGCATTGAATTTGCAAAATTTCTCAAAACTTCCGAAACACCGGAAATTTAATTAATAATCCAACAGTTTTAAAAATTGGCCAAATATTGACGGATCCTCAGCGCTCGGCCAAACGTCGCCTATCCACACCTATACAGCACGAATCACCCCAGCCATCTATACAGACTCGCAGTAAAAAACAAGCGAAAAAAAGTGGCTCACGCTTGGTTTGTAAAATAAAAAAAAAAAATGACATACGAAAAACAATACTACGACCTTGAGCATGAAGCTGGCTACGCTGGGGCGCGCAATCTTGTGCGCTTGAACGCTAAAAAGGAAAAGAAAAAAATTTACTCGTGGCTGAGCAATCAAGATGCCTACACGCTCCATCACCCGATATGAAGGCGATTTCCACGATTACGCTACAACGTGACGAACATTGACGATGTTTGGGAGGCCGATTTGCTACAGCTCACGACGATAAAAGATTACAAAGACGGTTACAACCACATTCTAGTGGTGATTGACGTACTCGGTCAGTACGCATGGGTGGAACCGATAAATGATAAGACCGCGCGCAACGTTGCCGACGCCTTCGCATGGATTATCGACCGAGCACATCCCCGACTGCCTGTATGCGTGCAAACCGATCGAGGCAAAGAGTTTACCGGTTCAGCATTTCAGGCGCTCCTCCGCCGAAAAGAGACAACATTCAGAGTCGCTCGCAACCCCGACATTAAAGCAGCTGTGGTCGAAAGACTCAACAGAACGTTACGCGAGCGAATCTGGCGATACTTTTCTCATAGTAACACAAAGAGATACATCGATGTCGTGCAAAAGATTGTACACGCTTACAATCGCACGCTACACAGTGGTACGCACATGAGACCTATCGATGTCACAATGTTCAAGGCGCCGACAGCGATCGAAAATTTCGCCAAACGCGCGAGCTACAATTATTGACGGCGAGCACCGGCGCTGCCTAAATTCAAAGTGGGCAACCTCATGCGCATCAGTCGAACCAAGAACACCTTTGAGAGACGATACAAAAAAAATTTTAGCGAAGAAGTGTTCAAGATAATCCGCGTTTCGACGCGTCAAAATCTCTATACATACGTGCTCGAAGATTTGAACGAAGAAATTATCGACGGTTTCTTTTATCCCGAGGAGCTCGTGTTAGTCGGTCACGAACGCCTCGCGCCCGATAACCGTTTCAAAGTCGAGCGCGTCATACGCACAGAAGGCCGGGGTGCTAAAAAGAGAGCACTCGTTAAGTGGCTCGGTTACCCTGCTAAATTTAACTCGTGGGTAAAAGCAAGCGAGCTTGAAAACATCTGAAAAAAATGGAAACAAGCGACTATTTTTATATGGTACTGCCTAGTAACAGCAGCACGACGTATTTTCCCGAAAACACAATATGCTGTTTTACGAGCCAGCTGCAACGCGAGATCAAATTACACGGCGAGTGGCACGTGGACCTCGTTGAAATTCACATACCACACAGTATCGTACATTTTCAAGATGACGAAGCGAGTTACACTTTTTACATGGCTGAGGACAATGGGAGTCTCATCGACCAAAAACTGTGTCGTATACCCGTAGGTATTTACGATTCCCTCGAACAACTAGTAGACGTTATAAACTCGGCGAATGACACTTATAGGCATCAAATGCTCGAGCCACTTAAAACTCGTAAGGGGTCTTACATCATAAGACGCAAGTGTGACTGCCCACAAATACACATTACGGATTTCAGCGAAAAAATCACACGTGTATTCGGCTTCGACGAAGCAGGACAAAAAGGTTCGTTTACAACGCTTAATGAGGGTTACCGGGACATTGCAGCCAACAGGCCTGCCTCGCTTTCTCGAGCCTTGCCCGACCAGATGTACGTCTATACCGATATATGTGAACCTTATACAGTAGGTGTCACCCAAGCTGCCCTACTGCGCATAGTTTCTATAGACAACTCCAGCTTTAAGTACGGATGCAGTACTGTACAGCGTTTTGCAACCGTTCACTATATACCTCTTCTCTATCATAATTTTTGTAGCATCGTTATCGATATAAGAGATCAACATGGGCGACGTATACCATTCGAGTACGGCACGTTGACGGTCACGCTACACTTTAAGCGCAAACGTTAAGATGAGACATTACGCGCGCTACTACGACGATCAGCTAGGTGGGGGTGGCGTGAGAAATGTTTTTGGGTTCGACTTTTCAGAGAGGTCGTGGGGTAGGAGCCTGGTTAGGAGGCCTTTTTCGTCGCATCCTGCCATACATCACGAGCGGGCCAAGGCTGTAGGTAAAGAGACACTACGCGCAGGTATAAACGTTGTTGACGACGTTGCCAACAGCGGTGTCAATTTCAAGGAGGCTGTAAAATCACGGGCCAAAGAATCTGGACGCAACCTCAAAAGAAAAGCTGCTGACAAAATGTCGGAAATAATGAAAGACTCGGGATATAAAACAGGCGTGAATGGCAAGCGGCGGCGCCAGTCGAGAAAGAAACACACTCGGACGCGCACGGCAGGCCGTAAGAAAAAACCCGGCAAAAGAAAGTCCGCTGTAAGAACGAGCAAGAAGAAGAAGAAGAGGAAAGCCCTTCACAACATAAACGATATTTTTGGTCCAAAGTAAAAATGGCCTTTTTACACTCGCACTCTAGCGAGTGCATGTCGAGCGAGCTCGACATTTTCACTCTTCCGGCGACTCAAACGTCGATTGAGAGTAGTAGTTTTTTACACTATAAACCTGTGTCCTCACTCAGCGACGAAGGAGACGCACCCATAGAGTCCGTCATCCCGAGCGCAAGCGAACATTATATAGATATCGCACACACCATGTTCTATGTCAAAGCTAGAATACAGCCGAATGCCGAAACCCCTGCTGAAAACTTAAAAGTTGCCCCAGTAAATAATTTACTGCATTCAATGTTTAATCAAATCGACGTTTTTCTAAATCAAAAACTCGTTTCTCCACCCAATAATGCATATCCTTACAGAGCATACATAGAGTCACTGCTCAACTACTCGCCAATCGCAAAAGAATCACACTTAACGGCCGGATTGTGGTACGATGATACGCCCGGTTTATTCGAAGCCCTGCCGCACATTCAAGGTGAAATATCTAACAAGGGCGCACTCCATCGTCAGCATTTCACACTCAATGGAAAAACCTTCGACATGATTGGCCATCTGCACTGCGACGTCTTTAATCAAGACAGAATGCTCATCAATGGTGTAGAAATGAGAGTACGACTAGTACGAAGCAAAGATGCCTTTTACCTAATGGACGCCTCCGAAAATGGTAAATTCAGCCTGAAAGTAAAGGAAGCCACGCTCATCGTTCGACGCGTGAAGATAAATCCGGGATTTAATTGCGCATGCCAATGCTCTCGCTAAAACAACGGCCAAGTATCCCATCACGAGAGTAGAAGTCAAAACTTTAACGTTTCACGCAGGTATACATGGCGATACCATCGATAATGCCATTCTTGGGCAACTGCCTAAAAGAATAATAATAGGATTTGTCGATAATAAGGCATTCAATGGCAATCGAACATTTAACACGTTTAATTTTCAACACTTTTCAATAAATCACCTCTCCCTCTACGTCGACGGGTCTCAAATTCCGAGCAAACCGTTACAGCCACGCTTTGCTGCTAACGATATTATATTTATAGATGCATTTCAAACCATCTACTCGGGCACAGGTATACATTTCCTCAACAAGGGCCTTGGCATAAACCATTTCAACTATTCACTGGGCTACTTTCTCACGGCTTTCGAACTCACACCCGATTTATCGGCTCACTGCGCCTCGCATTGGAATCTCGTTCGCTCCGGTAGCTTACGCATAGAGATGGGATTTGAGACGGCTCCAACGAGTACAATAAATTGCGTTGTTTATGCCGAGTACGATAACGTTCTCGAAATAGATTCCACCCGCCAAATATTATCCGATTTTAGCGCCTAGTCGTTAAAAAGGTGGGGGGACGAGGACTCGAGAGGACGTGGGCGGCGCCCTCAAGCCTCACTCTTCTCCCGGCGCTCGCTACGCACACACGTATAATGGAAATACAAGGATTTCGAGACACTGAAAGGAAGTTTTTACCAGAGGAGGTGGCGATCATTTGCCTACAGAAACCCATTGTCGACCACTGGATTGTACAAGCACCGTGCAATTTCATCGAGCTGCCTGAAGACGTAAAAAATACAAATTCCTACTGCGCTATCGATATTCACGGCATTAACTGGTTCGAGGGCGAAGTATCACTCAGACAGCTATATCGTTATATCTTCAATATCGCAAGAGCAGCAAGACGGATTTACGTTCGCGGCGAGGAGAAGGCCTGGTACCTGGAATCTTTACTCGGCCGAAACATATGTAATTTAGAAAAATATGACTCGCCGACGTTCGGAAAACTCAACAACATGTTTTCTGACGTGCTGGTATGTTCTACGCACGCGAATCAGAGGTTTAAAAATAAACAAGATTTTTGCGCGCTCTACAAGGCGCACCAAATAAAAAAGTGGATGCGCTCTATACTACCCGAAGAGTGGAAGATGATCAACAAAGACCAAGTACAAAGTCAAATGTTCTACACTGCACTTCATCAGTATCAGCAGAAGCAGTGCAAAAAATGACTCCGTTTTCACCCGCGGGCCGAGCAGTCCACTGAGGAGGAGGAGGAGGAGGAGGAGCAGAACGACGACGGCCGCGACGAGACGGATGTGGCCACAGAAATAGCAAGTGATAGCGACAGCAGCACATATTTCACATTTTGCGAAAACGCAAAATGAATACGAAACAAATCACTAGGGCCATTAGTGGCCTCAGAGCAAACTCGATAGGTGTATACGCAGCCGATCACATCCCCAGAAGCTTGAGTCTTCCAGCCGCTGCTATAACCAATGTCGATACCTCAGATAAGCCTGGATCCCACCGGAAGGCATTCTACATAGACAAAAATGCAAAAGGAACATATTTCGATAGCTATGGAGTCGCCCCTGTACGACATCATATCGATCGACTTCGAAGAAATTGCGCAAGCTTCAAGTGGAACGAGAAGAAACTGCAGAGTATTAATTCTAAAGTTTGCGGCGAATATTCTATTATGTTTCTTTGCTATATGAGGCGTTTCACGTCAGCACTCCAGGCGCGGCGCGCGAGCGCGAAATCATGCTGTTTTCAGCTTGTGTTTGAAGGGCTAAGATGTATCTAAAAGAAATAATCCCCAAGTGATTTCGATGTATTTTTTCCTCAGCGTTCCGATGGTGCTATTAGTTTCTCAAAATTTTTCAATTCTAACCTCAAAAAAACATAAAACATGTTATATCTCAAAAACTATATTTTTAATATTTTTTTTGACCTGCTAGATCGAAAGAGGAGGAAATTTTACATGGATATAGCCTTTTTCTACATAGGGGTTTTTTGATTTTTTCGAGATATTATTCAAGAAATACTTAGAATTGAAAAATTTTGAGAAACTAATAGCACCATCGGAAAGCTGAGAAAAAAATACATCGAAATCACTTGGGGATTATTTTTTTTAGATACATCTTAGCCCTTCAAACACAAGCTGAAAACAGCATGATTTCGCGCTCGTGCGCCACGCCTGGAGAGCTGACGTGAAACACCTCATATGTGTAGCGGTTGCACTTTACGCGCGTTTTGTAACGTCTTTTCAAGTGATTCACATGTAAACGACGCACTGACCGCAAAATTTTATGAAAATGTAAAAAGAAAAAATCACCGAAAAAGACTCCGACGTGCGAACAATTTCCCCAGCATTATTTCCAAGGGCGCTGGCTCTTTCGTTCAAACATGTAAAGCATTTATATAAAATGTGCGTGTGCGTGTGTGTGTGTGCGTGTGTGTGTGTGTATGTGTGTGTGTGTGTGTGTGTGTGTGTGTGTGTGCGTGCGTGACTTAATTTTTATTATAATATTTCTATTTAATCCTGCGGCACATTCAATTTTTTAGTTTGTAATATTTTTTTTTTTATCCAGAAACACATTCAATTTTTAGTTTATATTTACACTTTATGTACATTGTAAGTTTTAGAATTGTAAAAGCTGATGTGTGCGTGTATCGGTCTTTCTTAGTTTATAAGGTTTTGTATACTACGTTTGTCTTGGCCTTTTATAGCTTGTAATTTTATATTATTCATATATTTGTAAATTTAAAATGTATTTTTTTTAATTTGATCGAACAATAAAAAAAAGTTAAACAAACATCGTATTCATTTAACGATCTTGTCCGCTAAATTTAATTCCTTATCTTTTTTATCTTGAAACGAATATGTACTATTCCATGAAGAAACCGAAAAGCATATGCGTAACGGTTTTTTCAAGTGGTGAAAAACACAGGAGGCGCTTTCTTCTTTGAGACTTTGAAACATAATCAGCTCGAGTCACCGAAAAGCATATGCGTAACGGTTTTTTCAAGTGGTGAAAAACACAGGAGGCGCTTTCTTCTTTGAGACTTTGAAACATAATCAGCTCGAGTCACCGAAAAGCATATGCGTAACGGTTTTTTCAAGTGGTGAAAAACACCTTAACTGTTTCCTTTTTTCAAGTGGTGAAAAACACAGGAGGCGCTTTATTCTTTGAGGCTTTGAAACATAAGCAGCTCGAGTCACCGAAAAGCATATGCGTAACGGTTTTTCAAGCGGTGAAAAACACTTTAGACGTTTCCTTTTTCAAGTGGTGAAAAACACATGAGCCGTTTTCTTCTTTGAGGCTCAAAACCCTTAACGGGAAAATTTATGGTTCTGTTTCTCAAGGGCTCCGCGAGTTTCCCAGCGCTTCTCCCCACTCTCCAATACATACGCGTAAACGTTCATGATTGGGCGCTCGCATTTTACGTAACAATCGAGCAGCCAATCGCAACTCGTGGTAGAAAGGATGGCGATTCGCGCTGGAGAGAGAATAAGTACGGGGCCTAGCCGCGCCACCCTCAGTCAGTTGCTCTACCTCGACGAAGTCGTGACATTTTTACCAACGCTAAGTCAGTATTTTTTAAAAATGTCTCAAACAAAGCTAGTGCCGAATTTACTGTACAATTCGACTTACGCTCTCAACAATTCGTACTCCAAATTCGTTTACGTCGACTTGGATTATGCAGTTGGCTATTTCCGACCGGTCATCAGGTTCGGTGGGCATACATCACCGCATAAATATATAACTCTGGATATCGACAGTTGGGAACAATTTGAAAAACCATTTCAAGACCTTCGGAGAGTATCTATGGGCATCAGGCGATTTTGTTAAGCAAGGCAAATATGCAAAAATATATTTACCGCACCACGACGTCGAATTGACCACAGTCTACGGTCACAGAACCGTATCAATCACCGATAAGCCCCAAGTAACACGGCCATCGTTCACCCTACAGTACGAACACGAGGCTCAACAGTTCGACTTTGAAGACGATAACGCCAATCAAAAGGCAGCCGCCTCCACTACCAGTGACGAACCTGCTAGAAAAAAAAAGAAGTCTGAAAAACCACCGAAGATTATGATGCAGTATACAACTTTCAGCGGATTGAAACAGTTGCAACAGTGTATAGACTATAAATTAAAAAAGTTAGAAGAAATGTCGGGTTTTGTAAACAAGGTTTTCGGTATAATGATCGATGTTATTAAAACGGAAGCAATTAGCAAAAACGACGTGCATTTACTAGACCATACATTCATCGGCGTTGTATTTAATGAACTGGAAGACAAAATGAAAGAACTCGCGCTAAATCAATTAATGTTTGCAAATTTTAGCGAGAGTTCTCTCGAAATAATGTTTTTGGAAGTATATGCGGAGTATTTAACAATTCTAGAAAAAAATGTTGTTAGTGCGTTAAAAGTTGAAAAATGTACAAAAATAATTTTTTTTTATTTTATATAATAAAATCTATTTTACCTTATCACACTTTTTTATTTAAGGACCCCTCCTTTATACCTACTCCTATTCACGCCCCCAACTTCTCATTTGCGCTAGCACGCATATATTTATATATGCAGCATTATACATAAGTCATTCGTCGAAAGACCACCGACAAGGCAACATCATGGGGCCCCCGTTCAGCAAGCACCAGGCCAAACCAGACGACAAAGAACCTCTCATCACCAAGGCAGACAAGAAAGACTCTTGGGCAAACAAAAAATATTCTCCACCACACCATTCCTTTTCCACCAATTCCTTCTCCTTCTCAAAAAAAGATGGTTATTCAAAATATAACGAATAACAAACGGTCCCTTTAAGGACAACATTTATGTTAATGAGGAAAAACTGTTCATAAAATAGGGGGTTTCAGCCCGTTTAAATAAATAAAAATTTATTTTTCCTCAACATGCTTTCTTTATTTGCAGACCCCTCCTTTACACCAACTCCCTATTCCCTCCCCCCACAACTTATCATTGTGAACACACACACGCACACACACACACGCACGGTCTATATAGCGAGAGGTCTCGCTCCAGCAGAGTCTTTATGGCGTAGCACGTATAGCCAAAGGTCTCGGCCCCCCACCACCACGAGTCAGGGGCTTATACGAGGGCATGCGCGGAGCAGATATAGTGGCATGGCGTCATGGAGGGAGCGATAAGTGGTTCATTGTTTACCCTAATTAGCTTGTGTTCACACACACACACACATGCTACTGTAAACACTTAAATGAATGACTTTGTCACACTTGAGACTCATACACACAGCACACGGTCTATACAGCGAGAGGTCTTTATGGCGTAGCGCGTATAGCCAAAGGGCTCTCCCCCCACCACCACGAGTCGGGGCATATACGACGGCACGCGCCAGGCAGGTATAGTGGCATAGCGTCATCGCGCGGGCGATAAGTGGGTCATTATTTATGGGTAATAATTCACTGCATTGTTTACCCTAATTAGATTGTGTTCACAGTTGGAGCCCATACACACAGCACACGGTCTATACAGCGACAGGCCTCGCACCCTATGGGTCTTTATGGTGTAGCGCGGACAGCCAAAGCGCTCGCCCCCCCACCACCTCGAGTCAATGCATATACGGGAACACACGTGGGGCATGTATAGCGGCATGACGTCATGGCGGGCGCCATAAGTGGTCCATTATTTATGGGGTAATAAATCACCCCCCATTGTTTACACTAATTAGCTTGTGGCCACACTTGCTACTGTAAACACTTGAGTTAATGACCTTGTCACACTTGGGGACCCATACACACCGCACAGCGGGGTGCCACATGGCCCCTACACACCGCACCGCGGGGGGCCGTCTCGCTATACCGGTTCCCTTACTACTGATATTGTTTTTCGCACCTAGCAATTTATCAATTTCGAAGCCAAATTGGTTTTCACAAAACCCTTCTGTTTATTTAGAAGACTTTTGTGACGTAATCAATCTACAAAATGTTTCGACAAAATTCTTCTATTTACTATACATTGAAAAATGAGAAAAACCAAGAAAAATGTCAAGTGTATTACTCTTAAAAATTTTGCACAATTTTCAAAAATTCCACGCACTCACAATTTTTCTAAAACACATAAACACGATTAAGCTTCTATTGCCGACGCCTGTTGCGTCGTATTCTCGCTACGACACGAGAATTTTCAAAAAGGCCGACTAGACCGAAAGCGTCGGTTTCAAAAGCAAAAATGACTATCTACCACGTTTCTCTCTCTCGCGTACCGGTACCGTCGAATTACAACTTTTTCACTAGCGATTCGCGGGGCCCCACGTTCTGGGTGCCATTTATAACGATGTACTTACGATTTATCCATAGTACAACGTCATGAAGAATTCTCGCCAACAATGATGAATGCCAATTTTTAGTTAACCATGCAAATATATGTGTTCATATTTTCAATGAATACTAAACGCAAGGAGATGGACAAATAAAGGTCTTCAAATCATCAATCATTGCAATTAATAGTAAAGCTTGAACATTTATTAACATAAAAATAAAACGAAGATATCAAAATTAGCGAGGTATAATTAAGTATAATGTTGAGCGCCAGCTGGGACGTTTCCAGCAGCATTCTAACTACGATATATTACAATAAACAAATCGCGACACGGCAATGATTCGGCTGTTTCGATATGGAGCGGGACGCGAATTCAAGTGCGAGCTCGCGAGTGTAGTCTCCGGCGGCGATAGTTTTGGTACGGTTTCGAGAAGAAGCGCGGCGAGATCGGAGTAAGCGGCACGAGAGAGAGACGCAAAGAAGCGGTGGCCGCTGCCAATACAACTTACCAGCTCGGAGTTGGGAGGAGCGGCGTACACGACGACAAGCTGATGGTCGCAGAGGCTGAGTGGCTGGGCAGCGGCGGTGAGACGGTCGGACGCACGCCGGTTCGACGCAGGCGGCACGACGTCGGCAAGCGGCTGCTGGGCTGGGCGGTGGCGGTGGCGCAGCACGCCGACGGACCAACGAGCTCTCCAGGCCCAGCAATCGAGCGCCACCACTCGTTCTTCTTCGCGTACTACTCTCTCTCCCTCTATCTCTCTCGCTCTCTCCTGACAATATGGGACCGTGGCGCTCACGCTGGTATTGATCTGTGCGTCTGCGCACGGTACCTCATCACAAGACGATTTTCCCCGCGAAGGTTCGAATCCAACAACGACGGAGGAAAATTGGAGAGGTCAGGTCCACTTGGAGGCAGGCGCCTCCACATGTCAGAGAGAAAGCAACTGAGAGGAAGGCAGATACGGCAAACTCGAATATGTAGCGCCATTAGTACTTGCGGGGATGGCAGGAACATCGTCTTCTTCATCTGGATCAGGGTACGGGTGCAGCACTAGGAGCTCGCAATGCTCCTTTACAAGAGTAATGTCTTTGTCTTAGGTCTAGTGTTTTGTTATCTAATTGTAAGGCTCAAAAGTGAGCGTTACACTCCTTACCTTCTCTATTACTTCCCTTTCCTCCTTCTCTTCCTCTTCATTCCATTCTATCCTGTGCTCAATCGGCGAGTGGTCCGATTTTATTCTGTTTCCTACTGCCATCCCCTCAATTCTATTCCCGTCTGCCTCGTTCCTGACCATGTAGTCTATCGTGGTACAGCTCCTTTGTCCTATCTGCGTCCATTCACCTTTATCTCCTTTCGTGGCACCGTTTCCTATTCGAAAACCATGATCTTCTACCCAGCTCACCAATTGCTTTCCTTCCTCGTTATCGAGTCCTTGCTCTTCCTCTCCTCCTTCTCTCCGTCACCATCCCATAGTTCACCTTCCCCTGCCGTTCTAGCGTTGAAGTCTCCGTTGATTATCACTCCGTCTTTACTGCTGTCTATCCATTCTTCCATTTTCTTGTAGTTCTCACTTCCGCTGTGTCTCATATACGTGATTCGCTATAGTCAGCTCTCGCCGTCTTTCTTTCATCTCGCTCCAATGGCTTCGTCTGTTGTCCTCTCCTCCCATTCGATCTCTAAGCCTAATCCTTTCCTTATTGCTAACACGATGCCTCCTTTCGCTCTACCCTTTTTCCTTCCCCTTACTTTTACCTCGTATCCCTCCATAAACTGCTCCGACCTCATACACTTATTTGGTTCTTCCCACGTCTCCACCAGTCCAATTATGTTGAAGCTCTTCACGTACTTCCAGTTCTCCGCTTTCATTTTCGCTGTATCTGCAATATTCCAGAAAATGGCTTTAATTTCTTTACCTTTCCCTTCGCTTTCCTCCTCCCACTCCGCTCCTCTCCTTTCTACTGTTCTACTGTTCCTATGTTTCCCCTCCTTCCTTGCGTTCCTTGGGCTCCTGAAATTGGTTTTCCTTGTGGAGAAACCGTTTTTCTTTTCGTTCGGTTCATGCTCATGTCCCCTTCTCGGTTCTCATCTTCTTCAGCCCCACCACCTTTGCCTTCTTTCTTTTTTCTTATTTCCGCGGCCTTGTCCCATGTTCTGCCCCTGTTCTTCCTCTCCGTCCACGTTAGATCGTTCTCGATAAATACTTCCTTATCTCCCAACTTTTTTTTATTCTTCGTGACCTCCCTTTTGTCCTTTTCACTTCCGCATTGCGCTCCCAGCATGAATTTCCGAGACTTCGTCCTTACTCTCCACACTTTTTCTATTCTTGCTTCTACTTCTATCTCTTGTCTCAGCCAATTTGCCACGTCATCACTCCTGTACTTTTTGTCGTTGTCTAGTCCCACTATGATCAAATTGTTCCTTCAACCCCCCCGTCTCTCTCTCTCTCTCTCGCTCTCTCTCTCTCTCTCTCTCTCTCTCTCTCTCTCTCTCTCTCTCTCTCTCTCTCTCTCTCTCTCTCTCTCTCTCTCTCTCTCTCTCTCCGGTGCTAAGTACAAGCAGTCATCATTCTACTCGCTCCTGCTATCTTACACCATATTTAACGCACACTTCACTCTGAGGAGTGTTTTTTCATTCTAGGAAACTGGCTCCGGTGGCTCTCAAGCTTGTGTCTAAGGTCTGCATGATCTTCGATGCATTTCTATGAGCCTGGAGCAAGTTTCCTGTTGAAGTCGCCAACATAACCTCAAACTGAAGACGTGATATCTCGCCAACATCTTTTCAACCATCGGATGGTCTGCACAATCTTCTTGCTCTGCACTATTCTTGGTCCCTTCAACTTTTTTGGTACCAGTGGCTCCGGTGCACGTGCAGCTAATGCTACAGTGCATCTCATACCGGCTTCTACAGACGTCTGCTTTTTGAATTTTTCCGTTGCCAACATAATCAACAACGTCTGCCAAGTGTAGTGCTGACAGTCCCCTATACCGTCACCTAAAAGCCTGCCGCACACCGTATCTGACTGTCATCATTACCGTTATTAACTGCCTGCCGCATACGGGAACATACTATCTCATCAGCAGTTGAGCCGCACTAAGCACATCAAGCGAAGTATGTTTACGCTTCCATCTTATGGTAATAGACGCGATGTATTACGTACGTAAAATCACCAACTGAATGAGTCAGGGTCTGTCACTTTGCATACAATTAGCTTAGTTGCTATATTATTTATTTGTTTATTTATTTAGTAGCTTTTTAATCGCTCCGCATTCACTCAATATTATTAATTCAGCCTAATTTCAGTATTTAATTATTCTAAACATAAATTTTTTGGCATACAAGTAGCTTAAGTTGCAATCAGTATTACTCATCTAATTAACCTAATTTATTATCAGAATTTATATTCATTTATTTTCACCTAGTCAACCTCGATTTATATCTAGTCTGATTAGTTTGTTCCGTTGTGAATTTTGTAAATTGCGTTTTATATTTTGTATGGCTGACCGTTTTCTCTTCGAACTACTTGTAAACGGGTGTAAAAGGTCTCTACTTGCCGACCTGTCTGACTTAGTTAACGTGCGCACTACTTACTCTCAGCATCATAGATAATAAGACTTTTTAACTCATTTTAAAACATTTTAGAGCCGTTCTTTTCTTCATTTTCATCTCATTTACGCCTTTTCACCTCATTTTCATCGCATTTACGCTTTTAGGGTTCCTACTAGCTTCTTAATCTCTAAGATGGATATCACATGTTATAATTGCAGTAAATCAATTAAAACTAAATATGTCACATGTGATCATTGTAAAAATAATTATCATCCATCCTGTACTTTGCTTAAACAAGTCCGTAATAAGAGCAACAAACTCATCAACTGCTGTCGAAGTTGTATCACTGCAGCAAATACAACCAGACAGAGGAGTGATTCACTTAATGAAAGCAATGCTAATAGTAGTTCTGCCGCAATTTCAATATTATCATCTCTTTCCACTTCTTCTTTGAACCTACCGCCACAACCAAATGACCCTCTACAGCAGATACTTGATAAATTAACCACACTAGATACTCTTAACGCAAGATTGAGCACTCTAAGCTCTTCTCTTGACGTACGTTTTGAGGAAGTGCAAACTACTCTGAACACGCGGCTGGAGGAAGTTTCCACACGAATGACAAACATGGAAGAAAAACTATCACTTCTAGATGATCTGCCCCACCTCGCGACTCGTCTTTCTGCTGCTGAAGAGGCCATATCTCAAGTGCAGACTGAACAAGGTAATCTTCGTCGCCTGTTCGATGACCTCTGCACATCAAATACTGCCACTGCTCCAAATGAACCTACTGTCAGACGACTGGAAAAACTCGAGCATGACCTTCAACATCTCAGTAATACGCAACGAAACCTCTCCAGCGAGCTGGTGATCACTGGACTCTCTATCCCGGATACAACATCCTTGAAAGGCGCTGTTTACGCTGCTCTGAAGTTCCTTGACGGTGAGCTTCATGACCGCGATATACTACATGTGCGGAAAATGCGCCTGAAACCATCCTCGGAGTCACTGAAGCAGTCCTCACTCGCTACTCATGCAGAAGAACCACCAACTACTTCATCTCAGTCAACCAATGGTGATGCTGGATCAAGGGTCACACCACTCATCGTTACTTTATCGTCACGTGCACTAGCTCAGTCGCTCTTAAGCGCAAAAATAAAAATTGGAAAAATGCATACGTCTCAACTCAGCACCGATTTGTTGGTACATGCTAATGCCAATCCTCCGCTGCCTCACTCTCTGATTAATATAAACGAGCTTCTTCCTACTGAACTCTACCGCCTTCGTATATCTGCTCGCGCAGAAGCTAAAAAGAGAGGTTTCGTCAGCTACGTGCGCAATGGCAAAATTTACTTAAAGAAGAAGAAAGAAGACGACGCGACAATCATTTCTACTGCTGAGGAACTAACATCTTTTTTAGCATAGGCTCATCACATCCTCATCGCTCTCTCAACGCCATTCATCTCA
Organism: Torymus aiolomorphi; assembly: GCA_036365515.1. NCBI lineage: Eukaryota > Metazoa > Arthropoda > Insecta > Hymenoptera > Torymidae > Torymus > Torymus aiolomorphi. The sequence continues at coordinate 192,868,819 of CM070873.1, forward strand.
TTCCTACATGTCCACCCCGCTCACGCACATCTCGCATCTTAGTGTCTCAGAACCATGGCCTCAGAATCTGTTACTTTAACGCTAACTCACTCAAAAAACGTATAGAAATGCTGAAATTTTTTCTCTCAACTCGTTCCTTTTTTCACATCATAGCGGTCACAGAGACTAAGCTTGACCCTAATCTAGATGCTAGTTCAATAGTGCACCTTGATAACTATGAACTCCTACGTCGTGACCGTAACAAAAATGGTGGTGGGGTTGCTTTATTCATTCACAACTCTATCTCTGCCACTATCCTCTGCTCATCTGATGGCATCTGGACTGGTAAGCCCGGCAAACCAGAGTATCTGCTCTGTGAGATAAATATCGTAGGCCACCCTCCATGTTTTGCTGCGGTAGTATATCGTCCACCGCACGCTCTCTTCATTCAAGGAACAGACTTCATTGATAAAATCACGACATTCATGCACGACTATAGCACAAAAATAATAGTAGGTGATTTTAATGCAGATCAGCTCTGCTCGTCTGCAGATGCAACTTTCGTTCACCGGTTTATAGACGATAATGGGCTACACAACATTCCTTATGGCGCGACGTATCATAGGGATACCTCCGATACCTGGCTCAACCTCTGTCTTGTGGACAACCAGGACAAAGTCGTTGATTTCTGGAAATCTGAGTCATCCTTTGCAGATGGTCACGACTTGCTCACTGCCACTTTAGGTCTGCACATGCCTAATCCTCCTCAACCCTCGTTCTCTTATCGTGTTACAAGGCCATCTGTGCAACTACACTTATAGAATATCTTAAAGGTTTGGACTGGACTGCGGTCGAGTCAGCCCCACTTGAAGAGTGTGTCTCTGTCCTTCAAACGCACATCAAAGGGGCAATCGAGAGTCTAGCTCCTATAAAAACCATTTCACCACGTAAAAAGCGCCATCCATGGTTTAACACCGAACATCACTCTATGATTCAAGAGCGCGATCGCCTTTACAAACGTTTTCGTAGGACTAGACTACCACTGGACCTCTTAGCTTACAGACAGGCACGCGATGTAGCTCATCGTACCATTGAAGAGGCGAGACTAAACTACCATCACGCTCGGCTCTCCTCGCTTACAGACCCCAAGGATATATGGCGTGAGCTCGAACATCTTGGCATCTCTAGCTCCAAAAAGAAGTCGTCCGCCCAGCCTTTCACTACCACTGAGCTCAATGCTCATTTTAGGGGTGTCTCATTCGATCAAGACACTCCACCTGTCGCAGACTTCTTGGACTCTTTGGCCACCTCTACTCATAATGAGCAATTTTCATTTGATGAGATTCAAGTTTCTGATGTTGTAGCCGCAGTAGCACATTTTAAAACCCAGGCCAAAGGGCCAGATGGTATTCCACAACATGTAATAAAACTTGCTCTTCCTTTCTTAGCGCCTATCATCTGCAGGATTTTCAATCGATCTCTGCGAGAAGCACTCTTCCCATGTGATTGGAAGAAATCTATCGTGATTGCTTTGAGTAAGGTAAACTCTCCTTCGTGCCTAAGTGATTTTCGCCCTATATCACTCTTATGCTTTTTGTCTAAAGCCCTCGAATGGCTAGTACAACGGCAATTATCTGCTTACCTAGAAGCACGATTATACCTAGATCCGCTCCAGACTGGCTTTCGCTCGGGACATAGCACACAGTCATGCCTGCTTAAGCTGACTGATGACATCAGACTTGGAATCGAAAAACAACATGTAACCTTACTACTTCTTTTCGATTTTAGTAAGGCTTTCGATTCAGTCTGTCATGTAAGACTCCTTAAAAAGTTGCTTGACTACGGTCTCTCCAGACTTGCCATCCGTTGGTTAGCATCCTACTTAACAGGTAGAGAGCAGGCGGTTATTGATGGCATTGGAAACTGTTCCACCTACCTAAAACTCAATACAGGAGTCCCGCAGGGCTCTGTGCTAGGTCCCTTACTTTTCTCAATTTATGTCAACGATATATCTTTGTGCCTGGATCACGATATCTCTCACCTCATGTACGCGGACGATCTCCAAGTTTATATTCGCTGCCCTCTAGGCGAGCTTGATCGCGTTTCCGCTATAATGAGTGCAAACGCCATCCGAATCATGTGCTGGGACACTCAAAACCACCTTAGACTAAACGTTGGAAAAACAAAAGCAATGGTTATTGGCTCGCCATACTATATAAACAGACTATCGGCAGTGGCCAGAAACTACCTTGATATAGGTGGTGACCGTATCGTCTTCGAATCGTCGCTACGGATCCTGGGAGTGATATTGGACTCCAAGCTCTCTTGGGAAGACCACATCGCACAGACGAGCCGACGTGTGCGTTCCCTCATGTACAGGCTATACTTCTTTAGAAAAAGCACAAATCTCAGGCTACGTAAGCACTTAATATTAATGCTCCTCTTTCCAATCATAGACTACTGTTGTCTTGCTTACTGTGATCTGACATTGGATCTAGATGATAAACTCCAAAAGCTTGTCAACACTGGGATTAGATACATCTATGGTGTGCGAAGAAGTGAGCACATCACACCCTACAGACGCGAACTGGGCTGGCTAACCACATCTGGACGTAGAAAATATTTTGCAGCAAACCTACTGTGCAGGCTATTCAACACTGCTACTCCATCATATCTGCTAGCATTTTTCAACTTCCGTTTGACTACTCGTCCAATTAGGAGTAATGCGGCAGCCTTAGACATCTCAAGCTGTCAAACAGAGACACTGAAAAGGTCATTTCACATCAGCTCGGCATATCTGTGGAACTCCTTACCATCTCACCTTCGCGATATCACCTCCATCCCTCACTTCAAATCACTACTTCATCATCATCTCCTTGAATCCGTATAATACAATTATATTCTGTCTGAGCAATTAACTGTATTTAGCTTCTCTCACACTGATTATGCTTCTTTAACTTTATACTTAGCTCCTTTAAAACTATATTTTGCCTTGCGTAACTTATTTATATATTGTAAAATTTTTGCTCCATGTACTCTGTATTTTTGCTTGCGTTAACTTAAAACTTGTAAACTTATATATATGTATATACATATAACTTATATATATGTATAATATTATAATTCTTTATTTAACTTGTACAACATAATGTACAGATAATAAAACTATATAATCTAATCTAATCTAATCTCCTGTTATCCATTCTAACCCTTTCCAATTCCTCTCTTCTTGCCTTCTATTCTAGAAAACCTCTGCTGTCGCCGCTGCCACTTCACCTCCTTGTCCACCTACAACCATTTTGTACTCTCTGCTCTTCATCTCCTCCCTCCACTTTTTTAGGACCTCCACCTCTTGTCTGAGAGCCTCATTGCCTGGATTCTGTGCCCCTTCCTTCCCTTTCATTTCCTCCACATCGTTCTTCATTATGAGTATCTCCGTATTCATTTCTTTCAATTCATCGTTCACATTTTTCCTCCATTTTTGATTGCTGTCGTCGAAATGATTTTTAAGGTCTTCGAATCTCTTTCTCATTTCCAGATTGTCCTGTCTTCCGATCTTGACTTTTTCCTTTTCGAGTTCCTTCGCCCGTTTCCTGTAATCTATCATTACCTGCTTCAGCATAGAGTTAACCTCAATTAGACTACTTTTGTCAATCGTCTTTTCCATGTTTCTGATCAAGTCCCTATCCTCGCTCTCCTGCCTCTCTTGCTCCACGACTGTCTCATCCCAGCTACTCTGGCTTCCTTCTTCGTCCTCCTCGTTTTCTTCCTCCGTATCCTCCCCTTCCTCGTTCATTGATCTCTTATTCTCATTCTCTCCCTCTCTCCTTCCGCCGGTGAATCTTTCTTCCTCTTCTCTAGCCTTTCTTTCAACATCTGTGGTTTCTCTCTCTTGCTCCCTGTCTTTGACCTGGTGCTTAGTGTCCTAACTCTTCTCCCCGGTCCCACCGCTTTCACTCTGCATGGAGTGAGTTCCTCTTCCTTTACCTGTTTCTGTCCATTCTGCTCCATTTCCTTCCCGTCTTCTCCTTTCTGTACTCCTTCTACCACTTCTGTCACCTTATTGAAGAATCGCCCTCAGTTCATCAGTCTATCCCTGCTCTATACAGTGTGGCTGTAACTTAAGCCTCGTCTCCCGCTCTCTATACTATTATGAACTGCGTTCGCATGGACGAGTAGCAGAATATTTAAGATCGGTCTACAATGATAATTTAGAATTTAAAAGATTAATTTCAAAACAAATATTAAATAAATCAACCAACTAAATAACAAACGTACTGAAACGTATTGCCATAAACTAAAAATCCGATAAGACTTTAAAAATGAAATAATTGATTTACTTAATTAATCAGATAACTTATTTCAATTGTTCCGTAAATAAATAATAAATAAATAATAAATGAATTTACGATAACCCGAATGAAAATAAATGATTCTGATGGTAAATACTAACTCCGTACGTAATTAAACAAACAATAATCAGGTGATCGACAATTGGTAATGGGTAAGAAAACAAACCTAATAGTGATAATTAATAATTGAAGTTCGCTCAGGGTGGAAAGCTCTTCTAGGAATTGTTTATTACTCTGAGATTCTAGGAAATCCCCAAGTGATAGGTGACTGGAACGGTCAAGGCATTGAAGGACGAAGAGGGCCAGATAGTCGGAGTCAACAATACCAGGAATCCATTAGCACCAACGGTCACTCAACGTGAACACAAACAGCAGTGAAGCCTTTAGCCAAGGTCGAAGGGTCAAACAGCCTACTATCTCTCAGCGTCGAGAAAAATAAACAGCAACGTAGTCTGTAGTCAAGGACGGAAGGTCAACCAATATACGATCTTGTAGCGTAGTCTGCCTTCAGGAACGAAAGGTCGAGAAAACGGTTTGGCGAGGAAGTAAACACTTCCAATAGGTCGAGGGCACAAACGCTTCCAAGAAGTGGTTACTCGAGAGTCACCCCCAGGACAACTGACTATCGACAACAAAGGTCACCTCAAGGGCAAGTCAACGGACAACCAGAGACAAACAATTTCCAGAAATATTGCGCAATGGCGCAACGGCCTAACGGCCCGAGCCATCGTCAACAAACAATCACGAACTAGCGGCGTCCCACGCCACTGGAGAGGGCCGGTCCGTCACCCGCTGCTCATCACTCTCGACCCTATTTTCTAGTCTAGGGTCTCTCCATCGCGGGTCTCCCTACTTGAGAGTGGAGTTAGGCTTCTGAGGCAATCTGGCGCCCTACAGTCTCTACACCATTCTGCCTCCCACTACCAACCTGAAGCTCCACCCACGATCCAGAATATAAATTGGGCCACACCGCTGTCGAGTGAGTCGCTACCAAGTAGCTTGGTACTCTGCTGCACTTGTGCATGTTGCGCCCAAAAGTTCTATCTTATTGTCAGATTGAGTAAATCTTAGAGTCAAGCGTCATCGATTAATTGTTCGAGCCGATACAAAGACATTGTGTTAAGACAAAGTTAACAAACATCAAGTTAAAGTTAATTCTCTCGAGTACGAGTTTTATTTCAAACTTCCCGCGACTCCTTGCGCTTCAGCGCTTAAGGGGGTTTCACCAACCAGGCCCGAACCCACAGAGCACGGCACCCTGTGCGATGCGTACAGACTCTCGCATGCGCTCCCCCTCTTTCTGTTGAGAGTTGCTTTCTACGGGACTGAGCACAGACACCGAGAGACTCCTGTCTGTGTGTGCGCAGCAAGCGTGCGCGCCAGCGGCGCTCCCGCTCTCTCTCCCCTTGCTATGCATGCGTGTCACGCGCGCGTGAAATCTAACCTGATATTCCGCACTTTCAATTAACGTATCTCACGAGCAAGACCGCTGGGCTTTCTCAAATTTGAATGTCTTGTTCTAATAGATGTCATTAATAACATTTCGGCTTTTAGAAAAATTGCTAAGAAAACTTTTCGAGTTACAATCGAAAACGTTCATTTCGCGCGGGCCGTCCCATAAGGCGCTGTGTTAAAATACGCGACTTTGATATTTAATATCTCGAGAACTGAACCGCTGGGAGTTTTTAGATAGAAATATCTTATAGACAATAGTATTATCAACACCTGGTCAAAATTGAGAGAAATTTCTAAGAAAAGGCGTTTTGGGTGAAACCCCCTTAATCGAACAACGAACCCACAATTTAATTGGTCAACGAGGCGACCATTGCAGAAACGCCCTTCCTGCTCGCAGACCCCGACTCGGGTCGTAACAATACCTAGTCTATCCGTGGCTGAACCTTAGGGCTCGGACACTTAAATATAAAAAGAACAAGAATTACATGGGTTTCTATATCTATATATACATCTTGTTTCTTCTGTATCTCGCTCACTCGTTGTTCCTCGTGTTTTTTTCCATCTCCCTTAGTTTTCGAGATATTTGCCTGGTGGTTTTAAAATGGGACACCCGGTATATACAAGGTGTCCCATTTTAATCACCCCAGGCAAATATCTTGAAAAGTATGAGAGATGGAAAAAAACTTTAAAAACAAAAGTTGTAGGGTGCAAAGGGGGTCAGCTAATGGTAACAACGACTTTGACCTTGAACTCTTTTTTTTTCAAGGTTACTTCAAGGTCAAAGTGATTTTTTTAAATGAGAATCCCTACTTTCGACCCCGGAAATGGAAAGATCAGAAAATTTTACGTTCAGAAAGGTCTGATATGTTGGGGTTTCAAGGTCAACCAGCTAATTTAATGAGGTCGACCTGGGAATACCTCTAGGAAAGACAAAATTGACCTTGACGTTCAAGGTCATTTTAAGGTAAGTTGATTTTATAAAATGGAACCCCTTATTTTTGATCCTGGAAATGGAAAGAGCGGAAGAATTTACGTCCGAATATGACCTTGACCTCGACCTTGACTTTAACCGTGATCTGGAAGGTTAATTTAAGGTCAAGTCAATTTTTTAAACTCCCCTTATTTTTAACCTCGGAAATGGAAAGAGAAGAAAATTTTACGTTCAGATATGTACCGTCATATGGTGTCAAAGTTGGCCCTCTGGGGTCAATTAAGGGTCAAATCGTGCTTGAGGTCAATTGGGGTCAAATTAATTTTTTTAATCTGATGTGTTCTTACTTTTGTCAGCGTAACTCTGAAGGATTTTTGGGATTAATTTTCGGTATGAAAAGGTACTTTTCTTCTTGTTCTTTCTTGGTTAGGTTGGCACCATTGAAATGTACGGATACGTCAAATGATATTTTTTAAGTACGAGTGACCGATTACTTTAAGGTAGTTATGAGGCGATGATTTAATGGTTTTGTTATGAGTCAATTATAAATATTCGAATTCTTTAGTTTGGTCAATTTGGGAATATTTACATTTTTTTTAAAGAGTAATAACAATACTGTACTCGAAAATAGGTAGAGTTAGTTATTTTTAGTGGTGTCACTGTGCACAGTACAAATAAAGAAAACCTTTTGATTTCTTATTATTGAATAGCATACGGTAATGATTTAATGTGTTTATTAGAATAAATAACTTTTTCGCTCATTTCCGAAAATTGCCTTCTTAATTTCTTTTTATACATACAATTGAAGTGGAAAACCAAATTTCTTTTGTGGTACCATATTCCTTTTTGAGATGGCTGAATACACGCCCCAGGAGATTGTGAATATGATAACAGTTGTTGGTGAATGTCATGATAATTATAGGGCTGCAGAAAGACGCTATGCCGAGAAATATCCCAATGCCCGTCACCCAGATAGGAAAGCCATCAAAAGATTATTAACGCGAGCTGCACATCGTTCGTAAGAGGCGCAAAACTGGAACGAAACAGCACATTGCGCTGGGTGTGCGAGCTATTATTGCTGAAAATCCCCACATTTCAACACGAGATTTGCAACGAATGCATGGTGTTCCCAAATCAACAGTAAATCGCCTGTTGAAAGATCCCCAGACCTCACACCTCTTGACTTTTTTTTGTGGGGAGTAGTTAAAGGCAAAGTTTTTGCACATGCTCCAACAACCTTAGAGAACATGAGAGGAAGAATTATGGAAGCTTTCCAATCCATTTCAGTGGAAACATTGAGGAATGTTCAAGCAAGCTTCCGAAGAAGGATGCAAATGTGTTTCAGAGACGGACACTTGATCGAGCATTTGCTGCCTTAGATCTTCAAATGACAGTCCGTTAATCAATCGGCCCTTTTCAGGGCCAATGATGTGCGAAATCCTTTCGGCAACCTCCACGCGGTGCACATTGGGTAATGCTAATGTCGAGGGTAGTCTTTCTAATTTTCGATTCATTTGAGGGAGAAAAAATACTTTTAGATTCCTAAGTAACTCATAAAAACAGTGAAATCCACTTCAAAAAAATTAATTTATTTATTATTACCCTTAATTGACCCCAGAGGGCCAACTTTAACACCATATGACGGTACATATCTGAACGTAAAATTTTCTTCTCTTTCCATTTCTGAGGTCAAAAATAAGGGGATTTTAAAAAAATCGACTTGACCTTAAAATAACCTTCCAGATCACGGTTAAAGTCAAGGTCGAGGTCGAGGTCATATTCGGACGTAAATTCTTCCGCTCTTTCCGTTTCCGGGGTCAAAAATAAGGGGTTCCATTTTATAAAATCAACTTACCTTAAAATGACCTTGAACGTCAAGGTCAATTTTGTCCTTCCTAGAGGTATTCCCAGGTCGACCTCATTAAATTAGCTGGTTGACCTCGAAACCCCAACATATCAGACCTTTCTGAACGTAAAATTTTCTGCTCTTTCCATTTCCGGGGTCGAAAGTAGGAGTCCTCATTCAAAAAAATCACTTTGACCTTGAAATAACCTTGAAAATAGAGTTCAAGGTCAAAGTCGTTGTTACCATTAGCTGACCTCCTTTGCACCCTACAACTTTTGTATTTAAAGTTTTTTTCCATCTCCCATACTTTTCAAGATATTTGCCTGGGGCGATTAAAATGGGACACCTTGTATATATATATATTTGTTTTATGTTAGTTTCTAGGACATATTCCAGATGTTTAACGTTGGTTTCGGGGACACTTGTTAGTTTTGGGGACAGTCCCTGATTCTACATATGTTTAACGTCAGTTTTGAGGACATCGGCCCCCATAAGAGACATTATTTCTTTAGTCACGTATAGGTATACAGTAACATGGGGTCCTGGGAACTAACGTTATACAAGTTTTTATATATATATATAAATAAATATATATATATATATTTATATATATATATATATATATATATATATATATATATATATATATATATATATATATATATATATATATATATATATATATATATATATATGTATATAAAGACCCATGTAATTCTTGTTCTTTTTATATATGTTCCTTTTTAAATGTCCGAGCCATTAACCTCCTTCTTACATTGATTTTTTTTCAATCTTTTCCCTCCTTTACCCTCTACTTCACACCACCTTCCCTTTTGCAACTTCCTGACCCTTTCAAACAGCCCTTCCTATTTCACTATGCCTACCTTTGTTGTTTTACGTGTAACTTTAATTATCTTTTACTTTCCTCACCACAACTAATCCCGCGTCTACACACTGTCGGACATTTTTCCATCCTCCCTCTTCAGGCTTTATTAACCCTGTTGTAAGTTAGGCGAGTGGACAAGGGAAACGGCTCTTTACGAACCAATAAAAACAATGAGAAGAGTATATTTACTTCTGTAAAATAAAACGAGATGCTTTATTGAAATCTTTACTTTACATCTTCTCTCTTTGGAGGTCCGATTACTTCTAACGTTGCATGCTCGAGCGCGCAGCGCCTCGTCGTCGCGCATTCTCCTCGCGCCCTTTATAACGCGCCAGGCAACCATGCGACAGCCACGCCAGCTCCATACATACATACATACAGTCACAACATACTCCCACCTTTTGAGTACGAAAAGGACTCAAAATCATAGTTAAATCTACGCAATATCTAATTTTCAAAAGTATTGGTTTCTTAATGACTCGACCGCCTCTCGTCTCAGTTACTACAGCAGACTCACCTTTTCCATTCACCGACTTACATACCCGTTTACATTTTTTATCTGCTACTTTGATTCTATTACCCTCGCTTTCTTGATCCACACATTCATCTTGACAAACAGGTTGATAAAAACTGTTCTCCTCGCTAGACATTTCCAATGGGTACACGCGCTGTATGGGTCGTATTAATTCGCCGTTTTGAGTTCTTAAACGTACAACTCTGACATCACCACCTTTTCCTTTGATTAATTCGAGTATGCGAGCCAAAGGCCAATCAAGACGTTTTTGTAAATCATTTCCAATTAGAACAACATCCCCCACCTTAATTTTTCGTGCTTCTACTCTTTTGTTCTTTATTGTCAACTGGCTCAGATACTCGGATCGAAATCTTTCCCGGAGAGCCTCACTTACGCTTTGTCGATACTTTATTCTTTTTAACAAGCTCTTACGATCGTTACAATCAAGATCCGGTACACCGCTTACACAAACATCTTGTATGAACATTGCGGGGGTTAACGGACATAAATCAGACGAATTTTCCGATACAAATGTAAGAGGTCGCGCGTTTATAACTGCTTCACAATCACATAGGATTGTTAAGATCTCTTCATAACTCACACAAGACTTACCTAGAACTTTACGCAATATTTGTCGCTCCCACCATCCTCCCCACCATGCCGCGCTCGGGGGATTAAAACGCCAATCAATCTTGTGAACTGAGCTATATTCCGCGATTTTTTGCCAATCGATTTTTTCAAACAAATTTACCGCGCCCGGAAAATTCGTCCCGTTGTCACTATATACCACGGATGGCCTACCGCGTCTCGCGATAAAACGCCTGAAAGATTCTATAAAAGCGTGCGTCGACAATGAAGTGACAATTTCGAGATGAACGGCTCTATATACCGTACAAGTAAATAAAACGATCCAAGCTTTCTGCTGAGCCTTCAAAAATATCGGACCGGCTAAGTCCACTCCCGATATTTCGAATGCCGCGGCGTCGCAAACGCGCTCTACTGGTAACGGGGCTGTTGTACATTCTATTTTCTTAACGCTTTGTCGTTTACATATACCACATTCCCCAATGATCGAATTCGCAGATTTTCTTGCCGACGTGATCCAGTACCTTTCGCGTAATTTACATACAAGCGTTTGCGCGCCGGCGTGACAGTTATCTCGATGCGTTTGTCGAATGAGAATTTTCACAATTTCATGACGCGAGTCTAAAACTATCGGGCAGCGAAAACTATATTCATCATCGCGATTAATAATTTTCGTTTTAATTCGAATCAGTCCGTAATCATCAGTAAGAACCGCTAAAGACCTCAGTTTCTCGCTTTTATTCCCGTTGAACATTTCGGTTTGTACAATCTTTAGGAGCCTTCGCTCTGCTTCATTGACTTCTTGCAGCGTCAAGCCTTCATTAACCGTGTTGAGCGTAGAAGCTTCTTTCTTTGCCTTGATTCTTAGTCGAATATTATTTGTAAATCTAAGGATCCAAGCTATCATTCTAACGAGTCCATGATATCTAGAAAAATATCGAGTATACCACGGACTTTCGTGGCCGTCGTCTACGTTACCGCTTGATAATAATGTGGTAACAGTTTTCCGTTTTTCGCGAGCAACTTCTTCTTCATCAGCGTGATAATCTCCATCGGGCCACTTATCTCGAGACATTTTCAACCAAGGTGGCCCCTCCCACCATCTTAACGCGATTAACTGTCTTGGGCTGCAAACGCATGATAGTAGATCAGCGGGGTTCTGTTCACCGGGCACATGCCTCCAATTTTTCGGCGAAGACAGACGTTTTATTTCTTGAATACGATTCCATACAAATACGTTCCATTGACAATCACGTTGAATCCAACTCAGGACTGTAGTCGAATCAGTCCAATAAAAAATCGGAACCTCTTCGAAATTCAACGCCGAAATCAGGGAGTCAGTCAATCTTGCCGCGATCGCCGCTGATAATAATTCTAATCTGGGGATTGTCATTCCTTTTAACGGCGCGACTTGGCTACGCGCTCCGATCAATTCGACTTGTACTCCATGTGTTGATACCGTGCGCAAGAAAACGACCGTAGCGTAAACGCTACCGCTTGCGTCGCAAAACGCGTGTATGCTTGCGTTCTCAAACGTATTATCTTCAGAGATATTTCTCGGGATTTTTATATCCTTGAGTAAATATAAATCCTTCAACCAAAGTAAAAACTCGTTTCTTATCGGGTCATCGAGTTCGTCGTCCCATGCTCTATTGCATACTATAGCAACTTGGGTTGTAGCAAAACGGGACACGTAAATCCGATTGGATCGAACACCTTGTGCGTCGCTGATAAAATAATTCTTTTCGTAATTCTCTCGGGCTCTGGTTCATCTATCAGAGACATGTTGATAGACAGGGTGTCTTCTTTCTTGTTCCATAACATGCCAATGACCTTAGCAATCTGCCCAGTCCCATCAAAAGAATGCTCCCAGGCTCGGAGCTCAAATCCTCCAGTGGACATCAGTGACGTCGCTTCTCGCATAAACCTTTCAAGTTCGTCCTCGGAACCGACGCTCGCGACGCAATTATCTACATAAAAGGAAATCATAAGTGTGTTTATTGTGTCACTGGAGAAATCGCTCGCATTTTCAGATTTCTTTTTCAGCGCATTTTTTAAGTGTGATTCGAGGGTCGCGCCGAGTAAAAACGGACTAGATGAAACACCGAAAACTACCCTCTTATGACGAAGTACTTGTACTTTGCCCTCGCAATACCACAGAAAGCGTAAAAAATCGCGATCTCTCGGACAAAGGCTTATTTGAAGGAATGCTCTTTTTATATCGGCAATTACTCTTAATTTTCTTTTCCTAAAACGCAATATTATAGACTGCATTAGTTCAATAACATTAGGTCCTTTATATAAACATTGATTAAGGGCAGGATAATTTTTCTCGCGCTTCGACGCATCGAACACGGGTCGAATTTTCGTAGAACTATCACTTTTGACTACGGCACGATGAGGTAAATAATGTCCGTGGTTACTTACTTCACTTTCGCAAACCTTTTCAATAATACCCTCATTTAACCAATCTTTGAAAACCTGGTCGTAGTCATCCAAGAGATCGTCCTTTTTAAGCCTTTTAATCGTAGACTCCAATCTTTTCTCAGCAATCTCTCGATTAGTTGGCAGTGGAGCATGATCCTCGATCCATGGGAGTTCAATTTCGTATCGCCCTTATCATTGATTTTCACGGTTTCATTAAACCTTTTCTTGATTGCCGCGTCAGTCTCGGCTTGAACCCTTCGCTGGGTTGGATCATCGATTCCCAAAACATCCAAATTCCACAAATCCGCAACGCTGGCTTCCTGTACAAACAAATCGGTAATTATTAACGCGTCACTCGATGTTGTATTACTGCTGGGAACTTTTCCCATGATGGTCCATCCGAGGTATGTCTCCACGGCCGTTAAACCGTTGCTTAATTTTTCAAAGTTTCCCGTGAGCAACTTTCCTGCAACGTCTGCCCCGATAAGAACATCGATAGCGCTACTGCTGACATCTAGGTCCGTGAGGGTAATCCGCTTTCGTTGCAGCTCTTGCATCCACGGCGCCGATTTGATACAAGCAATATCCTCGCAAATTACATCCTGGCCCATAACCTCAAAATTACAATCATAGTCACCTGCAAGACTGCTTAGTTGTATCCTGTAAATGTTATGTTTTTGCGTAGTTGTACTCACTCCTCCAAATAATGAATGAGTCATTTCTGTGCTTCTTGTCGGTACATATCCCATTGCTACGGCTAGCTCGCTTCTCACATACGATCTCTGTGAGCCACCGTCTACCCAATATAATTTTTACACGTAAAGTTTGTAAATACACTTGCGGGCAACTAGAAATGTTAGCTAAACTACACCCTATAACGCCTTGAGTAGGCGACTTCGCGTCTACAGGTGAGTCGTCCTTCTTTTGCAAACCGGGGCACATCAACAGAACGTTTTTGCGCGAACACCAACCGCACTTGACCGGCATCCGACATTTTTTAGCGCTATGGCCTATCTTTAAGCAGCAAAAACAGCAGTTAAGCTTCTTTACGATCTCGCGCCTTTCATCCAAAGATAATTGTTTAGCTTTTTCGCAATCTGCGCTGCTGTGAGCACTGTTGCAAAATATACATTCAAGCCTTTTTTCAACTTTAGTTGCTAATAATCCCGCGGCCGTAGGAACGTCTTTAGCGTTGTTTGATTTCATCTTATTCTTTTTCGATTTGTCTTCATCTGTGAGCAACGAAAAACCAGTGGCCGCAATGCTTATACGTTCCTCGTTCTCTACTTCGGACTGTAAAAATGACATCAGACTCGTGAGTCGTGCTTTGGAGTCGGTGTTGTTACCCGGCGTCGATAAAGAAGCTCTCTGCCATATCCTCAACAGCTCTTCAGGTAAAGCAGACTCTACAAGCGAAAAGAGCATGGCTGCGCATTTGTCGGTTGTAACACCGAGCGTCTCTAGAGCTCTCATTTGTGACTCAAGTCTATCATATAACGAGCCGAGCGACGGCTTGTCCTTGTTGTTTGCAGAATTTTGTAGTACTAGTCCTAAGAGTTCGCGCACATACACCTCTACCAACAGCTCATCGCGGCCAAATCTACTCTTTAGACTTTCGATGACCTTGTCATAGTTGTCGCTCGTTGGCGGGAAGCTACTTACTAATTCACTCGCGCGTGTTCCAGGAACTATGGCTTGGATGAGATATTGGAATTTATCTTCTTTTACGATGTTTGCGTCCATATGTATCTTTTTAAACTGCGACCAGACATTTAACCACTCTTTGACGTTACCGTTAAATTTTGGCAATTCGATTCGTGGTAATTTAAACTTGTGCTTCTTTTCCACAGTGTCGTTGCTTTGAGCGGTCAGATTAGACGCAACGATTTTGGTTAAATTTTGTACTTGTAATCTTGCACCGAAATACTTGGTTTTACACTCGTCATTACCACTTAATTCCTCTTGAATTACCTCATCGGTAACTTTAGTGTCTTCTAGCATCAGGTCGCATAACTGAGTTGTACACTTATCAAGCTCCATCATTCTTTCTTCTAAAATCTGGAAAGATACAATCACCTTTTGCTTATCCGGTACCTCCAATTTGAGTTGTTCTTCTAATTCGTTCCATGTTCTGGTGAAAGCAGTGCGATGCGTTTTACGAGCCCGTTTTAACTTATCCATCTTTCAAAATGGCCGTTGCAATGTCTCTCACAGATCAATTTAAATTCACTCGCGAGAACCTTCTTTTAGCGTCCACTGCGTCCTGTCACGGTCGCCAGATGTTATAAGTTAGGCGAGTGGACAAGGGAAACGGCTCTTTACGAACCAATAAAAACAATGAGAAGAGTATATTTACTTCTGTAAAATAAAACGAGATGCTTTATTGAAATCTTTACTTTACATCTTCTCTCTTTGGAGGTCCGATTACTTCTAACGTTGCATGCTCGAGCGCGCAGCGCCTCGTCGTTGCGCATTCTCCTCGCGCCCTCTATAACGCGCCAGGCAACCACGCGACAGCCACGCCAGCTCCATACATACATACATACAGTCAGAACAAACCCCTTAACTGACAATGGATCATATATGTACAAAAAAAGTCGAGCCAAATCTTTTACAATTCTCAACAGATTTGGACAAAACTTGGTATACAACTGTTTTTGAGGTCGCTGAATCTGAATCTGACATCAGAATTATTATTTACAGCTACCAGTTTTGGCACGAAAAGTTGTAAAAGTCGCACCAGTTAAAAGGTTAAAAACATATTAAAAAATACATACATGGCTAAAATCTTATCACAGATAAGAAAAACTGAGTGAATAAATAAAAATACAAATACAATAGCCTTACCACGACATTGATCTATGCTCTTAAAGAGTTCCTTTATCGGCAGCCTCAAAAGTTATATAGTCAATATTGTGGGAAACATATATATATATATACTATTTGGTTTGTTTACATTTTATTATATAAACATTATTTAAATTTTGTGTGTCTTCTATTTTGTTAACAGTATTCTTGTTAATATTTAAGTGAAGCATTTAAGATCAATGTGATGGTAAGGCTTTTGTTTTTGTATTTTTATTTATCCACTTGGTTTCTCTGTCTGTGATAAGATTTTAAGGACGCTCTTGCATGAAAATTTTCAAACTGGGATATAACATTTTCAATAGTTCAAGATGTACCGAATCTTGTGGTATGTTTATTTTACCCTATAACCGTGGAAAATTTTGAGAAATTAACGTTTGAACTTATCATGTTTTACATGTACTCTTATGGGACGGCGGGAAAAAATAGGTTAAGTCGAGTATTTCTGAAAAGGGATCAAATTTTTTACCAGTGAAAAACATATGGCGTAAAGATTGCGGCTTCTCCTTTCAAACCACACCTTGTAAATTGTACGTAGGCGTGGGAAATTTCCTTTAATTCATGATTATGAACACAAATAGCAGACGACGTGCACGAGAGCGAGAGAGACAGAACGACGTGTTTGGTATAGTTTGTGCTCTCGCTGAGCGCACAAACTGTATTGTCGTGCAAGAGCGTCCTTAACCATGTATGTATTTTTTAATATGATTTTAATAAAGTCTCAAGAGGTCAAAAGTCAACTGATGAAACATTGCACATTTTAAATCAGATTCATCATTTAATACGCATTGGCCCTCAAATGATCCTTTCATGATTTGAATCAATTATGGAGGGTGACACGAGCAATTATAATTAGTAGAAATTGAACTGCACATTTATCACTTTTTATTACGTTGATATGGTACAGTGCTCTATACCACAGCACATGTTCTTTAGACTTTTAAAGCGTATTATATTTAAGTCTGTCGTAATGTTAATTAAATATGTTGGTATCTTATGAATATATTTATTTTATAGCACTGCATGACCTAAGCCTGCACTTAGGTCACACCTATCCATGACCTAAGTAGTACTTTTGCACCATGTTTATCGCATCCACTATGCTGGTGCGCTAACCTTACGGTGCAAAAAAAGGACTACTTAGAGCATGGATACGCATGACAGGATAAGCAGGATAAGCAGACTTAAGGCAGGCAGTGCTATAAAATTCTATATGGTACTTGTGACCTAAGTAGCACTCTCAAAAAAGTGCTACTTACGTCACACGTGTCGTAATGTACTATTATATATATTTAGATAATTTTGTACTAAAGCAAATGAATGGATAACAGCTTTGTAAATAAATATTTTTAATAAATGTTATTTACCATTTCTACATATTTTTATGTTGGTTTAATAATATTACAAAATTAATATAAGATTGTAAACATTTAAAATATAATTACCATCATATAAACAACAAAATATCCAATAAATAATAAATAAACCAAAAGTAGGGATGAGAATGATATGACAATCACATAAAATATCATATGAAAATCATTTGATTTTTTGGCATGATTTCAGGGATGATGATCAATGATTGACAATCAGTGATTGTCATATAATTTTTTTCAACCGGGAAGAGACTGGATACGATAGTGTAACCTTCCAATAATAGAGTGAAGGCATCAGGACTGTATATACATAGTCCAGTACCATATTTTTTACCTCATTGGAAGATAACTAAATGAGTTATGAACTAAGAAATTTGCTATTTCATTGATTAATGTTTTAGTTGGAAACTTGAACATGATCATTTAATATGCAAAGCATGACAGTTATTATCAAATTCGCATAAGAAGTTAGTATTTTTACATTCTTATAGGTCTATATTATTTATTATTAGCAGTCCATATGATGTTTCCCGATTGTGAAGGTCTGATATAAACAAATAAAAATTTGCACATTTCTTCTTATCTGGTTTTATCAGACCTTTTCAACCAGGTTGTATTATAAATAAGATATTTTTTAAAATAATTCATATAATTTATAAGTATTTTTTTAAAACATAGCCACAAGTTAACAATTAATTAATATCATATTATTGAGTTATCAGTTTGTATTTCATAGCTAGGACATCAGAATTTAAAATTTAAATGCCATTTCAAAATGTTACTCATAAATAAGCTACATATAGATTATAAATAAAAGATAATAAAACATATGGGCCTATAAGAATTTTTAAACGCCTCTATTAAACGACTGTCAGATCTGACGGACAAATAACCTGTAACACATTTAAAAACACATAAAAACCGTTGTTTTAAGAGTCTGACCTGGAAGGGACTATTATTTCTTTAATCAAACCTCAATCCTTGTCTATTTTTTTCTTTATTCAAGCATCAATTCTTCAACTACAGAAAATTGAAGGTTAGGTTTTACCAATATATAGGTATATGCGCTCTCATGAAATCTGACGGTCATTTAGCAAGAGCCATTTTTAAATACTAAGTACTTATGCCATTATATGATTATACTCATGTCAAATGATACTGTAATATATATAAGACAATGTACTAAAATATAATGTAATTTACGCTCTTAAAACTTGTAAAATCTGTTTAAAATATCAATTTTTATGAAAAGTAAACTTTAGTAAGTATAGAAGTTTATTTCTTATTCCAATAACATTTTTTTCCATTTGTCACAAAAATCATTTCTGTTGTCTGCAGTATCTTTTTAAAGTCTATCTTTCACTCTTTATCTTCTTAAAATAAATCTGTAAAGTAACGTTTCAACTTTATTTTGTGAATATTTGTCAATAATATATTTTTACAAAAATCTATCTCTCAAGTATGTGTGTACTTAGAAGAAAATTAGGCTGCAAGAATTTTTAAGACAACTTTATTAATTAAACATACAATAGAAGCATTATAAAATGCATCCCACATCTAAAAGTTATTCTTTTGTAAGTTAAATTAGAAACATCAATTACTTTTCAACAGATTTAATGTTTACAGAGACAATACATCATTTTTTTAAAAGATCGATTTGGATGGCAGACTTTTCAAAAAAATTGTATGTAAACTAAATATAACTAAACGAAATAATGATTATTATTTCGAATAAGTATCAAAGTTTTAGAAGATTTTTGTAAAATACATCAACAAATATTTACAAAATGAAGTTAATGAGGTATGTACTACAGATAACAAAGATGATTTTTGTGAGATGGAAAAAATTTTTCCTGGGAGTTTATACTGCAGACAACAGAAATAGTTTTTTAATAGTTTGGAATAGTTTTAATGGTAGAGTCAAGTAAATTAGATAACATTTATCATTCTTTATTAATTTAAGTGAGAATGGAAAGTTGGAGAGGGGAAGGTGGATAGCGGTGAGGGTAAGAGGAAATAAGGAGGTATGGTATAAGGAGCTGTATCGTGGGTTTCATTTCAGTCCCTGAGGAGGAGCCGGAGCAGGCTCGAAACGTTGGGCAATTGGGCAATTTGGTGGAGGGCGGCAGTCAGATAGTCCTTTGCTAATAAAGTTTTTTTTTTCCAGGTTTTAATTAAGTTTTTATTTCAGATTCTGCGGGGGTGATTATAAACAAGAGCAATCTGACTGCCATAAATATTAATTATTTTAATTTAATTTATAAGACTGTAAGACCGATGGAAAAATTCTTATCAGTTAATAGTTTTTGTAACAAATGGAAAACATTTTTATAGGTATTAGAAATAAACTTAAGGCCGTTGTTATATGTACGACAGATTTCCTAACCTCAAAAAATGTACAACATGTATTAATAGATGAAAGGATACTCGAAAATTTTTTAAATTAGATAAATTTTGGCAATTAGGTATTGGTAATTGACTAAAGAAATAATATTCCTTCTTGTGTGGAAACTATTTTCTTGTGAAAATTACACGATGGTAAAGTACGAACTTTACGATGGATGTGTTAAAAACGTTATTTGTACGACAAATTTCCAAACCTCAAAATGTACGATATACATATTAAAAAATGAAAGGACACTTGGAAATTTTGACAATTTTTGATAATTGACTAAAGAAATAATATTCTTTCTTGTGTGGAAACTATTTTTTTGCCTGTTATATCAAAATTCTTGTACTGAAACGATGAGTATTTTTGTCGCGGTATACAAATCTGTCGTACATATAGTAACGCCGTAAACTTAAACTTCCTAAAGTTTACTTTTGAAAAAAAGTATTGTTTTTCAGCAGATTTTTTTATATACAGGTAATTTGTTGTCAACAAAATCTGTTAAGACTAATTCTAAAAATTACTTGTTAATATTCTTATTAATTTACAATAACCAATTTTATTAGCATGACATACTGACAATAAATAGGTAATAAGTTTCACAAAATAAATATTTAATGTTTCATACGATGTATATCAAGTTTGTCTAGATATTAAAAAATAGCTTATTTAATAAAAATAATTAGGCAACTCAACAATGTTTACACTCAATTCAAATACATGATACAAAATCTAAAAATATTAAAATATTGAAAAAATATTGGAAATGTAAGCAGTAACCAGTAAGGGTCAATAATTTTGGCTTAGTCATTAAATTTACGGCGCGGCTATTTGTACGACAGATTGTATTCGTGGTATATCTATATATACAGATACGACAGAAACGCGTATCGTTTGAGTGCGGAAATTTTGATAGAGCAGGTAAGAAAATAGTTACCACACAATAAGGGATATTATTTCTTTAGTCATCTATCAAAGTTTGTCTAATTTTCAAAATGTTCTAGTGTACTCCTTTCATCTATTGACATATTTTAAGGTTAGGAAATCTGTCGTACAAATAGCATCAGCCATTAATTTATATGAAAAAATGGAGTAGATATGAAACAATTTTCTGGCATAATGAGAAACCCAAAATAATGGTTTATTTACTAAGCTAAGTGGAAATTAGGATAAATTACTGAACCTATCATGATTGCAAAGTTCTTCTTGAATAATAATAATAATATATATTCAAAACTATAAACAAAGATTTTATTAATGAATTTCGATGAATATTTAAAAATGTCAATAAACATCAAACCTCTATTATTTTCAGAGTTGTTTTTTGTAAGAAGTTATCAAAATTGCGTTTTGTGAAAGAGCTTATCAAAGTTGAGTTATTTCTTTACACCTTTACATTAATTCTTTACATTAATAAATTATATGGAAAGACAGTATTTTTTCTCCTTACTGCTAATCCACATTGCGTGCTATATGCCATATGCAGTATGAGTTTACTACTCCTAGCCTTTCTCACTGTTTGGTTGCCTTTTAAGGCCACTGCCACATAAGCACGTATGCATCCGTATGCACGCGTATGCATCCCACATGCACACAACTCGTGCGGGCGCGCGCGCTCGCTTCTCTCATTGGTTGGGAGAGAGCTCAGGCCTTCGACGACCAATGAGAGAAGCGAGCGTGCGCGTCCACACGAGATGTGTGCACGTGCGTACGGATGCATACGCGTGCATACGGATGCATACGTGCTTATGTGGCAGGGGCCTAAACCTCAACCAATCAGCGGGGAAGTAGTAAACGCATACGGCATACTATGTGAATTAAGGTGGTTCTATGGGCAGATATAGCCAGGGTTGGTTTTACAACATGGTGGAGAGGTTTTACACCGTATAATACTAAAATCAGTATAATACTCTAAAGGCTACAGTAGGATAAGAGGGTCAAAATGGCACTCACCTGGATTTTTATTTGGGATTGGCCATTCGAAAGTACATTATTAGAAACCTCTTTAGCCTAATTTTCAGCTCCCTAGGTGATGATTTAAGTCTCCTAACCTAAAAAACGTCTTTTTTCGAAATTTTTTTTTTCCGCTTGACCCTTTCTTTCAAAAAATCTGAAAAAATTCACAGACGTGTGTTTTTGAGTAAGAAAACAGCCTGATTTTTTCAGATTTTTTAAATACAAATTGAGCTCAGGAAAAATTTTTTAATTTTTCAATGATTTTTTAGATTATGTAGGTAATTTTTGGCTAACTTGTAAATAATGATTTTTTGTGTATATTTTCCCATTCTTTCAAATGGCGGTGTCCGCATTTGCGTTTTCAAGCCGGAACATACTCAAAATTCGAAAAAACCGATTTTTTAAGCATTTTTCCCATATTTTTGGCACATAACCTCAAAACCAATAGCTAAATAAGTGTTTATAAACAATTTTTTTTCAATTTCTTTCTATATCTTTATATCCCACTGTCATAACTACCATTTTTGCATCAGATAATACTCTAAAATTAAATTATAAACATTTTTTTCGTGTTTTTACCATGTTTTTGGAACATAACCTCAAAGAATATTGTTCAATACGTGTTAGAAAATACAAAGCTATTCTAAAAATTTTTTTTAATGAAAAAAAAGAATTTTTAATGAAAAAAAATTTTTAGAATTGAGTATTATTTCATCGGTAGCTACAAAGGGCCTGATATAGCCTTTTTGGGAGAATGTACATAAGCGCTGCGCTACGCTGAGCTACGCTGCGCTGCGCTATGCTGTCGCATTGATTACTTGTAAACCACGTCGCTGATTGGCTAACATTTAAATATTAGCGAATCAACGACGAGGTCTACAAGTAATCAATGCGACAGCGCAGCGCTTATGTACATTCTCCCTTTCAGGCGCAGGGAAACTGCATATTACAGAATTATTCGTGCAACATATGAACATATGTATGTATTTGTAACTATGCATCAATATTAATTATTACGAGTTGATATGCTGATAGTCAAGTGCTGCATAGAAGTATATATTCATTTGTGCTTCAACTACCTATCTGCAAAATTATAATGATAAAAAATGCTTTAAAGTAACAAAAGATTGGAATAGTTCAGTAATTAAATATCAACATGTGGGGTGCGTTTTTTTATTGGTTGTTTCGCTAGTGAACCGACTATTCCGGTCGATTCTGTTGTCTAATTATAAAAGAAAAGAGTTGAAATAGACAAATTGTATTAAAATAAAATAAAAAAATGTTACTTTTCTTCATTCCATTTAATTCAAATTGTCTATTTTAACTTATTTATTTTGTTAATTAGGCACGAGAAACGACCGAAATGGTCTGATCACTAGTGAAACGACGAATTAAAAACGTACCCATGGTGCAGCGCTATTTCGCTCTAAAGCGCTAGACTATGTATGCGGCCATAACTGCATTCCGTGTGAACGTGTAAAACTGCATATTACAGAATTATTCGTGAAACATATGAACATATGTATGTATTTGTAACTATGCATCAATATTAATTATTATGAGTTGATATGCAGATAGTCAAGTGCCGTATAAAAGTACATATTAACAATATAAAGCTTAGTATATGTAACAGTATGGCCCGTTAGGCCCGTTACAGTCAACAAAATATAAGGAACAGATGCCGAAATACCATGGGTTAAGGGCGCTACAGGCAAAAAGAAAAAGTAAAAGAACAGGAACAGATATAATAATAACATGGATAAGTATATCTATATATATGAGGAACAAGAATAGCTAAAAGGAATACCTCGTACAATTCAGGGCGATACAGGCAAAAAGAAAAAGCAAAAGCACAGGAACAGGTATAAGAATAACGGATATGTATATCTATATATATGAAGAACAGGAACAGCTAGAAGGAACACCTAGATCTGTTCCTGTAGTTGTTCCTGTTCCTCATATATATATATATATCCATGTTAATCTTATATCTGTTCCTGCGCTTTTGCTTTTTCTTTTTGCCTTAGCGCCCTGGAGCTGTTCCTGTTCCCCATATATATAGATATACATATCCATGTTATTCTTATATCTGTTCCTGTTCTTATGCTTTTTTCTTTTGCGTGTAGCGCCCTTTAGTATATCTATATATACGAGGAACAGCACTTATTCCTCGCTGTTCCTCATATATATAGATATACTAACCCATGTTGTTTCTGTATATGTTCCTTATATTATTATTAGTATAACGGGCCTAACGGGCCATACTGTTACATATACTAAGCTTTATATTGTTTAAGGCTGAATATGTACTTTTATGCGGCACTTGACTATTTGCATATCAACTCATAATAATTAATATTGATGCATAGTTACAAATACATACATATGTTTCACGAATAATTCTGTAATATGCAGTTTTACACGTTCACACGGAATGCAGTTAAGGCTGTATACACAGTATAGCGCTGTAGAGCGAAACAGCGCTGCACCATGGGTACGTTTTTAATTGGTCGTTTCACTAGTGATCAGATCATTTTGGACGTTTCTCCTGTCCAATTAACAAAATAAATGAGTTAAAATAGACAATTTGAGTTAAATAGAATGAAGAAAAGTAACATTTTTTTTATTTTATTTTATTTTATTATATTTTAACACAATTTGTCTATTTCAACTCTTTTTTTCTTTATAATTAAACAGCAGAATCGACCGGAATAGTCGGTTCACTAGCGAAACAACCAATAAAAAAACGCACCCCACATGTTGATATTTAATTACTGAACTATTCCAATCTTTTGTTACTTTAAAGCATATTTTTATCATTATAATTTTGCAGATAGGTAGTTGAAGTACAGATGAATATATACTTCTATGCAGCACTTGACTATCAGCATATCAACTCATAATAATAAATATTGATGCATAGTTACAAATACATACATATGTTCATATGTTTCACGAATAATTCTGTAATATGCAGTTTCCCTGCGCCTAAAAAAGGCTATATCAGGCTCTTTGTAGCTACCGACAAAATAATACTCAATTCTAAACATTTTTTTTCATTAAAAAAAATTTTTAAAAAGCTTTGTATTTTCTAACACGTATTGAATAATATTCTTTGAGGTTATGCTCCAAAAACATGATAAAAACACGAAAAAAATATTTATAATTTAATTTTAGAGCATTATCTGATGCAAAAATGGTAGTTCTGACAGTGGGATGTAAATATATAGAAAGAAATTGAAAAAAAAAAATTGTTTATAAACACTTATTTAGCTATTGGTTTTGAGGTTATGTGCCAAAAACATGGGAAAAATGCTTAAAAAATCGGATTTCTCGAATTTTGAGTATGTTCCGGCTCGAAAACGCAAATTCGGACACCGCCATTTGAAAGAACGCGAAAAAATACACAAAAAATCGTTATTTACAAGTTAGCCACAAATTACCTACATAACCTAAAAAATCATTGAAAAAATAAAAAATTTTTCCTGATCTCAATTTTTATTTAAAAAATCTGAAAAAAAAACAGGCTGTTTTCATACTCAAAAACAAACGCCGGTGAATTTTTTCAGATTTTTTGAAAGAAAGGGTCGAGCAGAAAAAAAATTTTCGAAAAAACACGTTTGTTAGGTTAGGAGACTTAAATCATCACCTAGGGAGCTGAAAATTGGGCTAACGAGGTTTTTAATAATGTACTTTCGAATGGTCAATCCCAAAAGAAAAATCCAGGTGAGTGCCATTTTGACCCTCTTATCCCACTATAGTCTTTGTCGTAAACTGCAGTATAATACCACAATTGGAATTATACCAAAATGTTCTCATAAACAGTAGTATTATACCAAAACAGATTTTTTGTTAAGACATTTTTGATACATTTAATATTCTTTTTATGAAAGGAAGAATGTGCAAGTTTAATAGCTCGATCTATAAGAGAATAAATGATGGCTATTTTATTACTCATCGGATAGTGTGAATTAAAACTTAAATATCTACCGGAAAAAGTGTGTTTTCTATTGTTGGAAATATGCGCGCTTCCCGCGTGTGTGTGTGTGCGAGTGTCTGTGTATGTGAGTGGGAGCGCCCTCCCCTCTGCACTGCGTGCGGCTGTCTCCGCGAGCGCCACTTCTCACTAAGCGCTGGACTAGGAAGGACGTGCGAGAGACAGAGAGAAAGACCTATATTAATAAACCCTCGTTAAAGTAAAGTGTGTGCGAACAGTTTATTCACCTCATACTCACCAAACATCCAACAGGTTATGGGCCCAGAACGCTTGACTGCGCCGAGCCAGGAGGCCCAGGAGGCGGCAACATGTAAAGGTATCAGAGTGTTAATAACTGAGTCACGAGGAAAGGTCCTTGTCCGCGAGTGACGAAAACAATGACTACTACCGCTCCGTGCGTGGAGAGTCATGTTCGGGAGAAGAAAACTGTCGAGAGTTTAAGGAATTAGATTCATATCGAACGCGGCGAAAGTATACGTGAAGTTTGGCGAAAAATTAAATAAAAATGTCGGACGCGAGAGAAAGTAACAGTTAAAGTTTTATTTACAACTTGTACGAGTCGGGAATTTTTGTTTTGCTAGAGGTTGTGTATATATATATATAAAAGAGATGCGAAAGATAAAAGCAAGCGAAGGTCGGAAGTTACACTCAAAAACGTAAAATAGAAAACTAAAACATATAGAGTAAGAATAATTCGGAAGTTAAAAGTGAATTATCAAACTGTCTAAAGTTCGTGGAATTACAAATCACGGTATATTGTTTGTGTCGGCCGAGCGTGTTCGTACAAGAGTTTTCGGTTGTATATACCGGTAACGGGAAGTGGACGCACTTCTCGGAACCGGCGCGTGCCGAGCGATGAGTACTCGTCGGCATGTCAACACAGGCTCGGTCGCGAGGGGAGGGAGCATGCGCGGCTGTGTCTGATCAACATGGTCGCGCGCCGGCTTCCCGCGCGAACATCGGAGGGAGCGAGAGACATAACGAACAGGCGCGCGCAAGCGTAAAAGGGGCCGCGAGTCAAAGCGGCAGGCGCGCGCAAGCGTAAAAGGGGCCGCGATTCAAAGCGGCAGGCGCGTGCAAGCGTAAAAGGGGCCGCGAGTCAAAGCGGCAGGCGCGCGCAAGCGCAAAAGGGGCCGTGAGTCAAAGCGGCAGGCGCGTGCAAGCGCAAAGTGGCCGTGAGCCACGGCGGCAAGCGCGTGCGAGTGTATAGTGACCGCGAGAGACGAAACGACAGGCGCGCAATACATTCACACCATGTCTTGCGCCGATACAAGCTGACGCAAGACGCTGTGCGTCGCGGAAGCTACAGATGCTGCAAACATGGAAATATGAAAAGGTGCCTTATGTAAACGGAAAAGAAAAATAGCGAACGGCGCGAATGGTATATATATACACATATACATACATATACATAAACATGCATACATTGAAACATTAAAATCGAAAACTGACTGCGCAGTCTAAACAAATAAATTAAAAATCGAACATGCATAAAAAATTAACGTTCTCAAACAATCTACTTAATCTGATTAAATATATATCCCAAAATAGATGAAACTGCCCTACTCCTTTTTCTGAAGACTCAAGAGGTCATTCATGAGTTTCCAATAAAACACGCGGACGAGCGAATGTGGGTGGAAGTAACCGAAAAGGACATAATCTTTGTAGCAGAAACAGGAGTGACATATAAACTTGGTACTATTAATTCTTATTCAACATGGCTTGTGTACAGCAAAATTGAATAACAATTATAATCTAACTCTTTTATAGCAAAACACTTTATAACTGAAGAAGAAGATAAGTTGCTGAAGGATGCCATAGGCGATGGCAAAGAAAAATTGCTTTTGCCCTGTTGTAGTGATAGCGAGTTAGAGTATGCCAAATTAAAAGCGAAAGAGCGTGATGAAGAGAGAGCGAAAGAGCGTGACGAAGAGAAAGCGAAAGAGCGTGATGAAGCGAAAGCGGAAGAGCCTGAAGAAGAAAAGGAGAAAGAGCGTAAGGAAGAAAATGCGAAGGATCCAGATGAACATGTAAAATCGAGTGGCAGTAAAGTACAGCAGGTGTGTCCTGAGTGCAAGCAACTCGCGGGACATCTTGCTGCTCACTGTCCACTAAAACTGGTAGACAAAATAGCGAAAGTAGTGGCAGCAAAAGAAAAAATAAAACTAGCGGAAGACAACGCGAAACCAGCGGAAGACAACGCTTCATCAAATGAAAGTCAGAACGAGAAAATTATCAAACAACTGGCAGGTAAACCAAAAATTAAAAATATACAAACAATAACCTCTATGAACAAAATTTTCATAAACAGACATGTAAATATAACTGAGTCTAAATTCTTTGACTCTATTTTGACAGAATTTCAACGCCAGATGTCGGAAATAGACAAGCGAATGAAGCGAATGGAGGCAAACCAAAAGAAGCTGGCCGACAAGGTTGAGGAAAACTACAACCAAGTCCTTGAATACGCGGATAAGGAGCTGAACGTTATGTGGAACGAACTGTGCGAACAGGTGGGAAATAATGTTTCTAACGATAATGAGGGACACGTATTGAATAAATAAGCATGTTTCAATTCCGCACAAATGCCCTCCGAAAATATTAATAAAACAGATGTAATTCAGATAATTAAAGACGAATTGCAAAAGTTAAATAGAACGAACGATTCGAATAACGGAAGTATTCTTGATGTATCACGAAAGATAACAGAAACTTTAAAATCCGAATTATCACAAAAGGGATCTATCCTTAAAAGAGACTATAAATTAACTAAACAGACAAAGTTTGAATACTTCTTTGATTTCTTTACTTCAGAATTAAGAGCGAATGATCTTTTGTATGTGATTGATGATTCAGTTAAAGCGAATGATAATCTAAGCGAATCAGTAAAAGAAAAACATAAATTTAGAATACGTGATATACTGATAAATCACCTAAACAGTGAATATCATGCGAAAGTAATGGATATTAAAGATCCAGTTCAAGTATTGAAAAAGATTAAAGAAATTAAAATAAGTGAAGTTAACATAACGTCTTCGACGCTCAGAAGACAGTTATATAACATGCATTATAAGCCAGAGAAAGAAAAAGCAAACGAATTTATTGATAAATTTGAAAAAGCTGTCCGTAATTACAATAATCTTTCGGGAATTCAAACTTTGTCTGCCGAAGAAATTCGTGATGCATTTTATAACGCTGTAGTTGGGTCAAACAACAAAATTCAAAGTGTTGACTTCGTGATGAGAAGTACAACTGATAAACCCCTCAGTTTTGATCAAACAAAGATGCTTGTATTACAGATTGAAAGCGTGAGAACCCAAGCGAAAGACCAGGCGAAAGGATAAGCTGCAGCAATGGTAACATACCTTGAAGTGGACGCCACACTGATCAAGTGTTACAACTGCGACGACTTTGGGCACTTCGGAAGGAACTGCCCACATGCCGGCACAGGATTGAGAGTCTGCTTTGAGTGCAAGCAACTCACCAATTACATCGCTGCCTAATGTTCTAAAAGACTTGCGAGGGAAGGTCGGAAGAACTCGCAACAAAGATACGAAAGTAGAGTTTTTCATAACTACAATAGAAATAGAAGCGAAAGTAGAGGCACTAAGCGAAAGAATGATAGGCAATACGATAATAACGCTAAAAGACATAGACCAAATAACTTCAAGAGCAACTGTAATAGCGATAGGCAAAATCGATATAATACGAACAGAGGAAGGAATGGAAGATCGAATAGAGGCAGAGGCGGACGAGGTAGAGGAGGCCAGAGACCGAAAAATCCCAATAATAACAACAACAAAGAAAATGGTGAGTACTCATTAGCAGAGCATAAAGGAATAAAGCGAAAGTTAGAACTAGAGAAAAGTAGTGCTCTTAATGTCACGAATATAGATAGAAAGGAAAATGAAAATGTTTTACTGGCCGAATTTTTGGCGGATACAGGTGCTACAGAGCACTTGACAAATTCGAAACTTATATTTAAAACTTTTAATAAACAGGCGAAAGAAATTAAATGGGCAAACAAAAACGAGTACGCTAATTTAAGATCAGAGGGAGAAGGTCAAGTTCAGGGTTATTCGGAAATAGACAAATTAATTAACTTGGAAAATGTTATATGTGCTGAGAATTTGTCCGATAATTTACTGTCATTGCGAAAGTTTGCAGATCAGGGTTTAAGTATTTATTTAGATAATAAGAAAATTGATATTTATGATCCAGTGTCGAATGAAACATTTATATCAGGTATATATAAGCGACCGTATTGGATAATAGAATTGAAAGTAAACGACGGAAATAGCGAAAGAGATAAATCAAATGGTAAAATTATAGCATATATGACTACCAGGCGTATGAAAAATCAGATAAATACAGAAACTATGAAAGAAAACGAAAGAAATGACAAAAGTGAAAATAAGACAGTGAGTAAGAATAATAAAAATGTTGCAAACACTGATTTTGAAAATACTGTGTTAAACAGAAAATTGAATGATGTAAGTGAAATTGAGATAAGCGAACGAAAAGAAAACCATGATAATTTCACTGAAACCCAGAACGAACCTTCTACCTACAGCAAGGCTATGCTGTGGCACGCAAGATTGGGTCATGCTTCTCTGAACTATTTAAAGACAATGCAGCGAAAGTATCCTCACATCGAAGATTTAAGGGAAACAGTCTTTGATGATGCCATTCTTGATTGTGAATTATGTATAATCTCAAAGATTAATCGATTACCGTTTAAACAAACACGACTTAGAGCGTCAGAGCCCTTACAAATTATACACACGGATACAATGGGAATGATAAGTCCAGTCACTTATCCAAAGAGATACAAGTATATTTCGGTATTTGTTGACGACTATTCTCGCCTTGCCATGGCATATCCTATGAACACAAAAGACGAAACTGCGTTCTGTTTTGAATCTTTCATAAAAAGTGGTCGAAATATGTTAGGGAAAGATGCGAAGGTATGTTATTTAAGATCTGATCAAGGGACGGAGTTTACTGGTAGTAAGATGTTGAAAGTTTTAAGTAACTTGGGTGCAGAGTTACAACTTGCCTGTCCCGATACACCTCAGCACAATGGAGTAGCAGAAAGGTTTAATCAGACGATACAAAAGAAAGTGCGAACGTTCATAAATGACTCTGGATTACCCGAAAATATGTGGGATTTAGCTCTAGAAGTAGCCGTATACGCTTACAACAGAACTCCACATACGTCTATAGATATGCAAATTCCTATTCAAGTGTTCAAGCCTGACTATAAGACTGACTTAATGCAGATAAAACGCTTTGGATGTTTGGCGTACACGAAAATACAGCGAAAGACTGGACCAAAATTCAGATCCATAGGAAAGCGAATGATTCTAGTTGGTTATAAAATCACTGGTTATGTCCTGTTCAGTCCAGATGAAGGAAAACTGTACGAAAGCAGGGATGTTAGATTTAATGAGAAATTGGTATTTGTCAATAAATACAAGGCTAAGGAACTTGAATACTGGGAAAAGGTTGAAACTGAAATAGATTCAGATACCTGGTTTACAGAATTCGAGAAAGAAACAGAAGATGTAGAAATGAAAGAAGAAATGAAAAGAGGAAGAGGAAGACCGCGAAAGAACAAAGCGAACGATGATATTCAAATTACAGACGATGATACGCATGCCTTGTTGGCAAATATAAATGGTGACCCTGTTACATACAAAGAGGCTATAAATAGACCTGACAAACTTGAATGGATAGAAGCTATAGAAAGCGAATTGGACTCATTAAACAAAAATCAAGTCTGGAAGCTCGTTGATCGATCCTCGATAATCAGTGAGAACAGAAAACCCAATATAATCGATTCGAGGTGGGTGTTAAAACGTAAGATAGAGTCAGATAACAGCGTACGATAAAAGGGTAGACTTGTAATAAGAGGTTTTAAGGATCGCAATGAATATGAGCTTCAAGAGACGTATGCGCCAGTGTCTCGACTACCACTTATACGAACTATACTAGCTACAGCAAACAAATGTGATTTCCATATTTGTCAAATGGACATCGAAACAGCCTTTTTGAACGGACAACTTCAGAGTGAAGTTTACATGGAAATTCCGGAAGGAATAGAATGCTCGAATGAAGTAAGGAAGCGAAAGGTTTGTAAGTTAGAGAAAACACTATACGGTCTGAAAGTGAGTCCGAAATGCTGGAATGAAAAATTTAAGGAAAAGGCTGCAAAAATGGGTTTGACACCCGATCCTGATGAGCCCGCACTGCGTGCGGCTGTCTCCGCGAGCGCCACTTCTCACTGAGCGCTGGACTAGGAAGGACGTGCGAGAGACAAAGACCTATATTAATAAACCCTAGTTAAAGTAAAGTGTGTGCGACCAGTTTATTCACCTCATCCTCACCAAACATCCAACATCTATACCAATCGGTAATAATTTTATTTCGTTCGTTAATAACGATCTTAACATCCAAAAAGCTAGTACTGTTATTTTGTAGTTTTTCAACTGTGAATTGTAGATTTTTATCATAATTATTAAACGTGTTTAATGTTTCTTCTATGTGATCTTTGTGTATACACAACAATACGTCGTCAACATATCGAAAATAAAATAAAGGCTTTTTACTTAAGGGGGTCGGACACCTTTAGAATGACGAAAAATCAATTTTTTTTTTATTATATATTTTACTAAAAAAACACTTGTAGAATATGTCCCAATTAGTTTTAAAGCATTATCTATTTCTGTTTTAAGAATATACACAAAACACTGATAAAGCTTTTCATTTGTTTTTTGTTCAAATTAAATTTTTCCCCTTGTATACATAATTATATAATCATATATTATTTCTACTATTTTTTTTAATTTCACTGTTCTTAATATATTTAAAATTCTCACTCTAAATATCTGTCTGAATATACTTTAAAAGATCCAAAAATAATATTTTAATCATTAATACAAAGATAAAAAATAAATAATATAATTTATGGACGGTATTTTTGACAACAATAAAAATTTGATTTTAAAACTTATATAGCAGTTAAGTTGGCACCGTAACAACCTGGCTTATCAACGACAGCCTCTTACAGGCTCATAGCTCACTCCTTTATTGTAACAGTGAATCCACATTGCATGCCGTATATCGTATGCCGTATGCCGTCAGAAAAATAGTTGTTGTCCGAAATCTATAATATTTATAACTCTATGGTTACAATTCCTATAGGGCCTTCACACAGCTCTGAAGAACAGATATAAAGTACAAAAATAACATGGGTTATATATCTATATATACGAAGAACAACAAGGAACAAGACTCTTGTTCCTTGTGTATCTCGCTGTTCCTCGTATATATAGATATACTAACCCATGTTATTCTTGTAATTAAAGGGCGCTGCAGGCAAAAAGAAAAAGCAAAAGCACAGGAACAGAAATAAGAATAACGTGGATATGTATATCTATATATATGAGGAAGAGGAACAGATCTAGGTGTTCCTTCTAGCTGTTACTGTTCCTCATATATATAGATATACATATCCATGTTAATCTTACATCTGTTCCTGTGCTTTTGCTTTTTCTTTTTGCCTGTAGCGCCCTTTATATCTGTTCCTCAGAGCTGTGTGAAGGCCCATAGGATTTATAACCATAGAGTTATAAATCCTATAGATTTCAGACAACAACTTTTTTTCTGACGGCATACGGCATACGGCATGCAATGTGGATTCACTGTAACAGAGCTGATTTTAACCTATGTAAAAGTCCGCAATCAATGTAAACATGCACA
The DNA here is from genome assembly GCA_036365515.1 of Torymus aiolomorphi. NCBI lineage: Eukaryota > Metazoa > Arthropoda > Insecta > Hymenoptera > Torymidae > Torymus > Torymus aiolomorphi. Next base: position 192,902,141 of record CM070873.1, read on the forward strand.
GCTGTCATTTCATATAAACACTGTGATATCAGCATCAGCACCTTTTCTATACAAAGTGTTGTTCTTAATTTTCATTGTTTCCAACGGATTTTGGAGTAAACATTTAGTGTATTATAATAAGTAAAAGTATTTTAAATCAGTTTTTAAAAGTTTTGAATAATACGTGTGACAGTTGAATTAATGTTTTAGAAATAGCTTTTAGTAATTGAACTTTTATTGGATACTTTATACTTAAAATAACAGGGATTGATACTAAAGAAAAATTAAGTCTATATTGACTATTACAAAAAACATTTAGTGTACAGATTTAAATCAACTTTTAAAGGAAGCGAAAGATATGCTATTGTGCAGAAAAATGTTATGGAACCTTCGCTTCTGCCAGAAAGCTACCATTATCAGCCATTTCCTGAATCTCACTATGATATAATTGACATTTTATTTTCTGAAGTAAAAACAGTTATGCACTGCAATAAATATGTATCACTCGTATTGTCTTTATTCAGTAATAATATTATATTTGAAAAAGAATAATGAAGGACAAGTAAAGAAGTTCACCTTATCAGACATTAAAAGAAGATCAATATAAGAATGTTGCTGCTATAAACATTTTTTTCAAGCATTTGGCTATGGCGATACTGGCTTCATTCCATGCATGAAGGATTTTGGATTTCTCAACACATTCTTTATTTACCTCAGTATATGTACAAGAATCGAATATATGTGATAAAGATTATTAAAAATATATGGATTTAAAAGCACCAAAGGATCTACATATTAAACCACTTAACAAACTTGACTGACTGATGTGGATATGACTGTTACGCGTGCTCATAGCTTACAAGTCTGATAGATCGTATACTGAGGTATCAGAATATTTGTTCTAAATGTAAAATATTTCGAGCGAAAAACAATATTTTTTTGTATTTCAGGGCAGAGATGGAGTTAAGAAATAAAGAAGAAGAAATAAAAAAGTTTTTAGTAATTTTGTCTTTAAAGCTGTTTTCTACATAATGTAAAATTTTGAGCTCTGCCGTCGACTCCAGATTCAGGAACTGCATATATTTTAATGGGAGAGATCCTAAAATTTTGGTATTTTATATGTCTATTGACTGAAGAGTTGTATATATTCAATTTATTTGATTAAATAATTTTTTACGGTCAAAGATTGCTAAAAAATCTGAATTTCACTTAAATTTAAGATTTTTTAGCAATTTTTTACCGTAAAAAATTATTTAGTGAAGTAAATTGGATACGTACAACTCTTCAGTCAATAGTCATATAAAATACCAAAATTTTAGGACCTCTCCCATTAAAATATATGCAGTTCCTGAATCTGGAGTCAACGGCAGAGCAAAAATTTTGAAATGGCCATATATTTGGTTAAAATCGATCAAAATTTTTTTTTTGGGTCTCATTTTATCATAAATTGAATATATTTTTAGGATATTACTTCTAAATATTTCTAATTATGAAAATTAATTTTTTTCAGGTCATTTTATGAAGAAAACTGTAAAGGTGTCTGACCCCCTTAACTGATTTATACAACATGTCTCCAGATCTTCCATAACAATATCAGATAAGACAGGGCTTATCGGGTTGCCCATGGCAGACCCAAAAGTTTGTCGGTAAAATTTATTGTTAAACTGAAAGTAATTGTTATTTAGAATGAACTTGATCACTTTACAAAATTCTGAGAGATTCAAATTAGTTTTATTATGTAATTGGTGCCATCTATTTTCAATAGCTTGTAATACTAGATATTCTGGAACATTAGTGAATAGGCTTACAACGTCAAAGCTAACAACTTCGTGATTATAAGGGATTTTATGAATAAACAATTTGAAATAAATAAACTTCCTAAAGAATATAGTGTGACGATAAGTAATTTTGAATTTTTATCTCCTTCCTAGTATGAAAGCGGCAGAATTTGGTTGAGCTGATATCAGGAAAACATATACCGTACTTATATATAGTCATGTCTTATAGCCATTTAAGAGCAACGCCCTTCTAAGCTATATCTTTATATTGTTATGTTTTCTTGATACCTCTCCTTTGCGTTCGAACTCGTCGGAGTGGGCTGCGCCCCACCTAAACCATTTACCATGTCATTGGCCACATATACATTGTTAGACGTATATAGGTGTCTCATTTTAATCTATGCAGCCAAATATCTCCGAATGCAGGCCAGATACAGAAAAATGGTTCAAATGAAAATTGTTCGTGACGATGGGGGTCAACTTTTGGTCACCTTCAATTTGACCTTGAGATCATTTTTCAAGGTCATTTCAAGGTTAAGATCATTTTTTTCAAATTAGAACCCCTATTTCTGACGTCGGAATCGGATAGAGCGGAAACTTTTACGTCCAAAACTGTTCTTTAAACATTTTTTTGTGACCTCCACAAGGTTATATCAAGGTCAAATGCTTAAAAATTGGTCAGAACGCGAAATTTCATAGTTGTCTCAAGCAGAACAAGCCTTGATAAACCCAACCAATCAAAGGATGTCTTCTTTGTAGATACAGCTCAACATGCCGCCTAGCTGCTGCACGATAATTGCCATTACATTGTGTTAAAATAAAGGGATAGTCGTGGTTGGTGGTAAAATGATTATTTATTATAAGAGAAAGAAAGTACAACAAAGCGCCATGCGCTTGGGCACCGCGTGCCGCTTCGGACGAGAGCTGAGAGCCAAGAGAGAAGCGCGAGTCGGCCGCTGCCGCTTGACATACCTTCTGCCTCACGGACACACTAGGGAGGGGAGACTTACATGTGTGCATACGTGTGTCGCGCGCTGTAAGATCCCTTCGCACGGAACCTGAAGCGATATATACAATATATGTGTATCACATTTTCAACATGTCTCCTTACATATATATTGTGCGCTTAAATTTCACAATTAACAATCTTTGGTTTTCGTTTTTCTTTAGTATAATAATTACTTTGTCTAATATTCTAATTTTAAGTTTGCTCTAAACTTTTCAAATTTTATCCGTCCTAATGACTTAGTGAAGATATCTGCAGGATTTTCATCTGAATTAATTTTTATAACATCAATAGAACCTTCTAAATAATTTTCATTTACAAAGTGGCAATGTGTTTCAATGCACTTAGAATTTTTTGTTAAATTTCCACATTTACTTATACTAATCGCACCTGCATTATCCTCATAAATACATATCTGATTGTTAATTTCTATTTCAAATTCTTTTAGCAATTGTTTAATTAATTTTACTACACTCACGCATATAGATAACGCAACACACTCAGCTTCGGTAGATGACTTTGTTACAATATTTTGTTTTTTTGATTTTCAATATATGCTATTTCCATTCATTTTAATTACATAACCAGTCGTAGATTTTCTATCAACTACATCTCCTGCCCAATCAGCATCAAAATAACATTCTAAAATATCAGCATTTAGATTTTTCTCGTATGTTAATTTCAATTCTTTTGTATAATACAAATATTTTAATATTCTTAGTGAATATTTATAATGACTCTGATCATAACAATTTTGAAATCTACTTAGGTAATTTACAGAATAACAAATATCTGGTCTAGTACTAGAGCTTATGTACAAGAGTGCTCCAATTAAATTTCTATATTTTATATCATTTGATGCTGATAACGCAGGTTCACATTTTAAATTTTGTTCCATCGGAGTAGCATATAATTTCGCATTTTCGATATCATATTTTCTCGCTAAAGACTCAATATAATCCTTTTGATCTAAAGTCATAATACCCATACAGCATGAAAGAAAACTGAAATAATTACAAGAAATAATTCATGAATTAATACATTGAAATGATTTAGAAAGAATTTTAAAAGGAAAAAAAAATTAATTTTAAATTAATTTTTAAAATAATATATGGAATCCTTACAAAATACTTTCAAAAATCTTCCAAAAAAAAAAAAAAGTGTTACCAAAAAATAATTACACGAATTAATTCTGAAAGGGCTTTGAAAAGATTTTTTGAAAGAATACATAAAATAATTTCGAAATTATTGCAAGTATTCTTTCATGCAATAATTCAGAAATAATTTAAGAAAGATACAAATTAATCATTCACAAAAATAATTCAATATCTATTCAAAAATCTTACATGAATTATTTCATGAAATCTTCTGGGAAACTCGTGTGAATTAATACAAGAAATAATTTTGAATTCTTTTGAAAAAGATTTTTAGAATAAAATTTTTTAAAACAAAATAGCAAAAAAAATAATTACACGAATTAATTCTGAAAGGACTTCGAAAAGATTTTTTGAAAGAATACATAAAATAATTTCGAAATTATTGCAAGTATTCTTTCATGCAATAATTCAGAAATAATTTTAGAAAGATACAAATTAATCATTCACAAAAATAATTCAGTATCTATTCAAAAATCTTACATGAATTATTTGATGAAATCTTCTGGGAAACTCGTGTGAATTAATACAAGAAATAATTTTGAATTGTTTTGAAAAAGATTTTTAGAATAAAATTTTTTAAAACAAAATAGCAAAAAAAAATAATTACACGAATTAATTCTGAAAGGACTTTGAAAAGATTTTTAGAATAAAATTTTTTAAAACAAAATAGCAAAAAAAAACAATAATTACACGAATTAATTCTGAAAGGACTTTGAAAAGATTTTTTGAAAGAATACATAAAATAATTTCGAAATTATTGCAAGTATTCTTTCATGCAATAATTCAGAAATAATTTCAGAAAGATACAAATTAATCATTCACAAAAATAATTCAGTATCTATTCAAAAATCTTACATGAATTATTTCATGAAATCTTCTGGGAAACTCGTGTGAATTAATACAAGAAATAATTTTGAATTCTTTTGAAAAAGATTTTTAGAATAAAATTTTTTAAAACAAAATAGCAAAAAAAATAATTACACGAATTAATTCTGAAAGGACTTTGAAAAGATTTTTTGAAAGAATACATAAAATAATTTCGAAATTATTGCAAGTATTCTTTCATGCAATAATTCAGAAATAATTTTAGAAAGATACAAATTAATCATTCACAAAAATAATTCAGTATCTATTCAAAAATCTTACATGAATTATTTGATGAAATCTTCTGGGAAACTCGTGTGAATTAATACAAGAAATAATTTTGAATTCTTTTGAAAAAGAATTTTAAAATAAAATTTTTTAAAACAAAATAGCAAAAAAAATAATTACACGTATTAATTCTGAAAGATCCTTGATAAGATTTTTTGAAAGAAAACATAAAATAGTTCAGAAATTATAGCAAGTATTCAACACGAAAAGGGCAGCGTCCGTATATAAGAGGCATCGTATAATGTATTTATTTTGTTTTTAATTCGAATTTGTTTCAATCAAATAAGTCCTAATTAATACAATATTTAATAAACAAAACTTACTAAATAAGTATATACTAATTAAACAAAGTTAATATTAAAAAATAAAGAAATATTAGAAATAAATATTCTAATTTATTTTGTCAGTCATTTTGCACTATAGAATGAAAAAAATGAAATGATTGGATAATGATCGGATTTAGTCGTCCATTGTTTTCTACATTCGTATGATCCTATTAAAGGACGTATTAAAATGTGTGGGGGGTATATAATTTTTCGTTTTTGTGAACTAAGATAGATTGAAACATTTACTAATTGCGAAAAATATTAATTTGAAAAGTTAATGTAAGAATATAAAAACTTAAAATAAAAGGAAAAAAAAACATTTAAAGATGAATAATATAGGTACTTAAAATAAGCAATATTTTTTATTATTATTCATAATAGTATTCTTTCAGTATGACAATGTTTAGAAGTCCCCTCAAAATCGACAGAAATATTATTTATACGTCTGCCAAGAGTAAAGAGCCTTTGACTTTAAAAGTTGATTCTAAATTGAAAACACTACAAATAATAATAACGTCGGTAAGGTAGAGCTCATTCTATTCATCTCTGCATTATATGCAATTATCATTTTTTTATTTTTATCGAATTTCGGGAAAAGAGCTCTTTATTGCCCTTCGTAATGACAAAAATACACTATGTGTAAATTTTCAAGTTATTGCTCGTTATAGATTTTACAGGAAACGGGTTGAAAAATTTTCTACCAGTTTTTTATGAAAAATAATGAAAAGAATTTCTGAAAAATTTATAGGTGTATTATTTATGCAATTACGGAGTGCAGTGAAGAGCTTCATTCATCAAAAGTTGAATCTAAGATCAAAAAAATGTAAAAACTCATAACGTCGGTAAGGAAGAGCTCCCTTTATACACACACATTTCACATCGACTTAATACAATATTTAATAAACTAAAAGTATTAAATAACTATGAATTAATTGATCAAAGTTAATATTAAAAAATAAAGTAATATTAAGAATAAATTTTCTAATGTATCGTATCACTCATATTGCAGTATTTAATGAAAAAAATGAAATGATCTAACAAGCGAGCGATAGCGTAATGGATAGCGTATTTGCGTAGTACCCAAGCGACCCGGGTTCGAATCTCCATCATGTAAAAAATTTTTCTGCGTTTTTTTCTGCGATAAAATAGTGTAAAATTATTAACAATGTAAATATATGTAAAATAGTTAGAATATTATTTAAATAATATTCTAAATTATAAAAATGTACCTTCAAATACGGGATTATATATACCCTTCGAAATTTATTGTTAGTAATATTTACTAAATATTTTCTAATTAATTCACAATATTTATTCCTGAATCCTTCCAAAAATCTTTCATTGAAAGGATTCTGCAATAATACATGATTTTATAACCTTCGAAATTTTTTGTTAGTAATATTTCCATTATATTTTCGAATTAATTCACAAAATTAATTCCTGAATCCTTTCAGACATCCTTCATTGGAAGGATTCTGTAATAATACGGGATTTATCCTCTTCAAATTTCTTGTTAGTAATATTTCCATAATATTTTCTAATTAATTCACAATATTAATTCCTGAATCCTTTCATACATCTTTCATTGAAAGGATTCAGGAATTAATTTTGTGAATTAATTCGAAAATATTATGGAAATATTACTAAAAAGAAATTTCGAACAGTATAAATCACGTATTATTACAGAATCCTTTCAATGAAAGATGTCTGAAAGGATTCAGGAATTAATTCACAAATTAATTCCTGAATCCTTTGAGACATCTTTCATTGGAAGGATTCTGTAATAATACGGGATTTATCCGTCTTCCAAATTTCTTGTTAGTAATATTTTCATAATATTTTCGAATTAATTCACAAAATTAATTCCTGAATCCTTTCAGACACCTGTCATTGAAAGGATTCTGCAATAATATGTGATATTAATTCTGAAAGGATTCTGAAAGATTCTTTCAGAAATCATTCAGTGAAAGGATTCTGTAATGATGCTATGTCCGGGGTATTTTCCTTTCAGAATTATTTCAGGAAATAATTTTGAAATATCTTTTAGTAACCTTTTGGTAATAATCCATGAATCCTTTCAGAAATCTTCTATTGAATAAAGTTTGCAATGATATTATAAATTATTTTTGAATTATTCCATTGAATTAATTCTGAAAGGAAAATACCCCGGACATAGCATTATTACAGAATCCTTTCACTGAATGATTTCTGAAAGAATAAAATTATTCATGCATTCTTTCAGAATCCTTTCAGAATTAATACATGCTGTGTGGGTATTATTATCATAGCCATAATTGATATTTATCCCTAAATAAGTTTTTATTTGGCCCATATCTTTCATTCTAAATTTCACAGATAATTTCTTTTTAATAAAGTCTATCAATTTTTTATTTTTACCACTAATTAATAAATTATCAATAAAAATTATTAAATAAATCTTCTCATTTTTAATTTTTATGAAATATAAACAATAATCGATTTTACTTTTCTCAAAACCTAATTCAATCAAATATTTATCTAAGCACTCATACCATGCACGTGGACTTTCACGGAGTCCGTACAAAGCTTTATCTAATTTGCATACTCTTCCTGAATTATCATCATAACCTTGAGGTTATTTAACATAAACTTCGGATTTTACTTTTCCATCAAGGAATGCTGACTCGGCATCCATTTGATCAATTTTAAAATCATTTTGCACACAGTAATTTAATAAGATTTTTAATGTTTGAGTTCTCGCAACAGGTGAATAAATATCATCAATTATTTCCTTTTGCTGAAACCCTACAATTCTAGCTTTAAACTTATTATTTGCCTTTTTTGTATAAACCCACTGTAAGTCTAACGCCTTTTTATCTTTCGGTTTGTCAACTAATTTCCATGTTTCATTTTTATTTAAACAATCAATCTCATTATTCATAGCTTCTTGCCAATTTTCACTCTCATTACTATTTATCGCTTCGTTATAATTTTCGGGATTATCAACGTTTACATAATTCACATAAATACAGTTTGTTACCGGATTTCCGTATCGATTTACAGGGCTTTTCTTTCTTGATGACCTTCTCGGTACTATTAAATTATCTTTACTAGAACCAGGTACGTTATTTTCATATTCATTATTTTCAATGTTTACATTTTTATTTTGAATGTCTAAATCATTTTCCCTTCCCCTACTCTCCCCGAGGGTCGAAGTAGGGGGAAGTATAATTTCATCATTGTTTCCATTTATTTCATCATTATCACCAAATCCAACTAACTTTACATTTTCTTCAATTATGTTTACATGTTTAGCTATAATTACTCTATTATTTGTTAGGACTCTATACCCACACAGCATGTATTAATTCTGAAAGGATTCTGAAAGAATGCATGAAATAATTTTATTCTTTCAGAAATCATTCAGTGAAAGGATTCTGTAATAATGCTATGTCCGGGGTATTTTCCTTTCAGAATTAATTCAATGGAATAATTCAAAAATATTTTATAATATCATTGCAAAATTTATTCAATAGAAGATTTCTGAAAGGATTCATGGATTATTACCAAAAGGTTACTAAAAGATATTTCAAAATTATTTCCTGAAATAATTCTGAAAGGAAAATACCCCGGACATAGCATCATTACAAAATCCTTTCACTGAATGATTTCTGAAAGAATCTTTCAGAATCCTTTCAGAATTAAGATCACATATTATTGCAGAATCCTTTCAATGAAAGATGTCTGAAAGGATTCAGGAATTAATTTTGTGAATTAATTCGAAAATATTATGAAAATATTACTATCAAGAAATTTGGAAGACGGATAAATCCCGTATTATTACAGAATCCTTCCAATGAAAGATGTCTCAAAGGATTCAGGAATTAATTTGTGAATTAATTTCTGAATCCTTTCAGACATCTTTCATTGAAAGGATTCTGTAATAATACGTGATTTATACTGTTCGAAATTTCTTTTTAGTAATATTTCCATAATATTTTCGAATTAATTCACAAAATTAATTCCTGTATCCTTTCAGACATCTTTCATTGGAAGGATTCTGCAATAATACGTTATTTATACTCTTTGAAATTTCTTTTTAGTAATATTTCCATAATATTTTCGAATTAATTTACAAAATTAATTCCTGAATCCTTTCAATGAAAGATGTATGAAAGGATTCAGGAATTAATATTGTGAATTAATTAGAAAATATTATGGAAATATTACTAACAAGAAATTTGAAGAGGATAAATCCCGTATTATTACAGAATCCTTCCAATGAAGGATGTCTGAAAGGATTCAGGAATTAATTTTGTGAATTAATTCGAAAATATAATGGAAATATTACTAACAAAAAATTTCGAAGGTTATAAAATCATGTATTATTGCAGAATCCTTTCAATGAAAGATTTTTGGAAGGATTCAGGAATAAATATTGTGAATTAATTAGAAAATATTTAGTAAATATTACTAACAATAAATTTCGAAGGGTATATATAATCCCGTATTTGAAGGTACATTTTTATAATTTAGAATATTATTTAAATAATATTCTAACTATTTTTACATATATTTACATTGTTAATAATTTTACACTATTTTATCGCAGAAAAAAACGCAGAAAAATTTTTTACATGATGGAGATTCGAACCCGGGTCGCTTGGGTACTACGCAAATACGCTATCCATTACGCTATCGCTCGCTTGTTAGATCATTTCATTTTTTTCATTAAATACTGCAATATGAGTGATACGATACATTAGAAAATTTATTCTTAATATTACTTTATTTTTTAATATTAACTTTGATCAATTAATTCATAGTTATTTAATACTTTTAGTTTATTAAATATTGTATTAAGGGGATGCCTTACTCGTACTATTACCGACCGAGCAATTCACACAGTTTCAAGCTGATTAAAAATAAAATACGTCGAATCACAAAAAATCAAGAGAACACTCTTCTGTGTTTTTTAACGTTCTATCATCCAGTCAAAGTTTGGAGTCGAAATATCAAGCCGTTTTTTCAAAAACTTTGAACGAAATTAAAGTTTTTGCAGAAATGACTTGATATTTCGACTCCAAACTTTGACTGAATGATAGAACGTTAAAAAACACAGAAGAGTGTTCTCTTGATTTTTCGTGATTCGACGTATTTTATTTTTAATCAGCTTGAAACTGTGTGAATTGCTTGGTCGGTAATAGTACGAGTAAGGCATCCCCTTAAGTCGATGTGAAATGTGTGTGTATAAAGGGAGCTCTTCCTTACCGACGTTATGAGTTTTTACATTTTTTTTATCTTAGATTCAACTTTTGATGAATGAAGCTCTTCACTGCACTCCGTAATTGCATAAATAATACACCTATAAATTTTTCAGAAATTCTGTTCATTATTTTTCATAAAAAACTGGTAGAAAATTTTTCAACCCGTTTCCTGTAAAATCTATAACGAGCAATAACTTGAAAATTTAAACATAGTGTATTTTTGTCATTACGAAGGGCAATAAAGAGCTCTTTTCCCGAAATTCGATAAAAATAAAAAAATGATAATTGCATATAATGCAGAGATGAATAGAATGAGCTCTACCTTACCGACGTTATTATTATTTGTAGTGTTTTCAATTTAGAATCAACTTTTAGAGTCAAAGGCTCTTTACTCTTGGCAGACGTATAAATAATATTTCTGTCGATTTTGAGGGGACTTCTAAACATTGTCATACTGAAAGAATACTATTATGAATAATAATAAAAAATATTGCTTATTTTAAGTACCTATATTATTCATCTTTAAATGTTTTTTTTCCTTTTATTTTAAGTTTTTATATTCTTACATTAACTTTTCAAATTAATATTTTTCGCAATTAGTAAATGTTTCAATCTATCTTAGTTCACAAAAACGAAAAATTATATACCCCCCACACATTTTAATACGTTCTTTAATAGGATCATACGAATGTAGAAAACAATGGACGACTAAATCCGATCATTATCCAATCATTTCATTTTTTTCATTATATAGTGCAAAATGACTGACAAAATAAATTAGAATATTTATTTCTAATATTTCTTTATTTTTTAATATTAACTTTGTTTAATTAGTATATACTTATTTAGTAAGTTTTGTTTATTAAATATTGTATTAATTAGGGCATGGTGTGGTTTGTGCACATAAGAATTATGCACATATTTATTGTGCAAACTTTAGCATTGGTGTATATCTATATCTATGTGTATACTCCAATGCTAAAGTGTGCACAATAAATATGTGCATAATTCTTATGTGCACAAACCACACCATGCCTTAATTAGGACTGATTTGATTGAAACAAATTCGAATTAAAAACAAAATAAATACATTATACGATGCCTCTTATATACGGACGCTGCCCTTTTCGTGTTGAATACTTGCAATAATTTCTGAACTATTTTATGTTTTCTTTCAAAAAATCTTTTCAAGGTTCTTTCAGGAAGAATTCGTGTAAATATCTTTTTTGCTATTCTGTTTTAAAAAATTTTATTGTAACAATCTTTTTCAAACGAATTCTAAATTATTTCTTGTATTAATTCACGTGAGTTTCCCGCAACATTTCATGAAATAATTCATGAAATTATTTTCAATAGATATTGAATTATCTTTGTGAATGATTAATTTTTATCATTCTGAAATTATTTCTGAATTATTTCGTGATATAATTCTTGACATGATTGCTGAATTGTTATGTTTTCTTTAAAAAAATCTATTAATTCACACGAGTTTCCCGGAAGATTTCATGAAATAATTCATGTAAGATTTTTGAATAGATATTGAATTATTTTTGTGAATGATTAATTTGTATCTTTCTGAAATTATTTCTGAATTATTGCATGAAAGAATACTTGCAATAATTTCGAAATTATTTTATGTATTCTTTCAAAAAATCTTTTCAAAGTCGTTTCAGAATTAATTCGTGTTATTTTTTTTTTTTGCTTTTTTGTTTTAAAAAAATTTATACTAAAAATCTTTTTCAAAAGAATTCAAAATTATTTCTTGTATTAATTCACACGAGTTTCCCAGAAGATTTCATGAAATAATTCATGTAAGTTTTTTAATAGATACTGAATTATTTTTGTGAATGATTAATTTGTATCTTTCTGAAATTATTTCTGAATTATTGCATGAAAGAAAACTTGCAATAATTTCGAAATTATTTTATGTATTCTTTCAAAAAATCTTTTCAAAGTCCTTTCAGAATTAATTCGTGTAATTATTTTTTTTGCTATTTTGTTTTAAAAAATTTTATTCTAAAAATCTTTTCAAAGTCCTTTCAGAATTAATTCGTGTAATTATTTTTTTTTTGCTATTTTGTTTTAAAAAATTTTATTCTAAAAATCTTTTTCAAAAGAATTCAAAATTATTTCTTGTATTAATTCACACGAGTTTCCCAGAAGATTTCATGAAATAATTCATGTAAGATTTTTGAATAGATATTGAATTATTTTTGTGAATGATTAATTTGTATCTTTCTGAAATTATTTCTGAATTATTGCATGAAAGAATACTTGCAACAATTTCGAAATTATTTTATGTATTCTTTCAAAAAATCTTTTCAAAGTCCTTTCAGTATTAATTCGTGTAATTATTTTTTTTGCTATTTTGTTTTAAAAATTTTATTTTAAAAATCTTTTTCAAAAGAATTCAAAATTATTTCTTGTATTAATTCACACGAGTTTCCCAGAAGATTTCATGAAATAATTCATGTAAGATTTTTGAATAGATATTGAATTATTTTTGTGAATGATTAATTTGTATCTTTCTGAAATTATTTCTGAATTATTGCATGAAAGAATACTTGCAATAATTTCGAAATTATTTTATGTATTCTTTCAAAAAATCTTTTCAAAGTCCTTTCAGTATTAATTCGTGTAATTATTTTTTTTGCTATTTTGTTTTAAACAATTTTATTTTAAAAATCTTTTTCAAAAGAATTCAAAATTATTTCTTGTATTAATTCACACGAGTTTCCCAGAAGATTTCGTCAAATAATTCATGTAAGATTTTTGAATAGATATTGAATTATTTTTGTGAATGATTAATTTGTATCTTTGTGAAATTATTTCTGAATTATTACATGAAAGAATACTTGCAATAATTTCGAAATTATTTTATGTATTCTTTCAAAAAATCTTTTCAAAGTCCTTTCAGAATTAATTCGTGTAATTATTTTTTTTGCTATTTTGTTTTAAAAAATTTTATTTTAAAAATCTTTTTCAAAAGAATTCAAAATTATTTCTTGTATTAATTCAGACGAGTTTCCCAGAAGATTTCATGAAATAATTCATATAAGATTTTTGAATAGATACTGAATTATTTTTGTGAATGATTAATTTGTATCATTCTGAAATTATTTCTGAATTATTGCATGAAAAAATACTTGCAATAATTTCGAAATTATTTTATGTATTCTTTCAAAAAATCTTTTCAAAGTCCTTTCAGAATTAATTCGTGTAATTATTTTTTTTGCTATTTTGTTTTAAAAAATTTTATTCTAACAATCTTTTCAAAGTTCTTTCAGAATTAATTCGTGTAATTATTTTTTTTTGCTATTTTGTTTTAAAAAATTTTATTCTAAAAATCTTTTGCAAAACAATTCAAAATTATTTCTTGTATTAATTCACACGAGTTTCCCAGAAGATTTCATCAAATAATTCATGTAAGATTTTTGAATAGATACTGAATTATTTTTGTGAATGATTAATTTGTATCTTTCTAAAATTATTTCTGAATTATTGCATGAAAGAATACTTGTAATAATTTCGAAATTATTTTATGTATTCTTTCAAAAAATCTTTTCAAAGTCCTTTCAGAATTAATTCGTGTAATTATTTTTTTTGCTATTTTGTTTTAAAAAATTTTATTCTAAAAATCTTTTTCAAAAGAATTCAAAATTATTTCTTGTATTAATTCACACGAGTTTCCCAGAAGATTTCATGAAATAATTTATGTAAGATTTTTGAATAGATATTGAATTATTTTTGTGAATGATTAATTTGTATCTTTCTGAAATTATTTCTGAATTATTGCATGAAAGAATACTTGCAATAATTTCGAAATTATTTTATGTATTCTTTCAAAAAATCTTTTCAAAGTCCTTTCAGTATTAATTCGTGTAATTATTTTTTTTGCTATTTTGTTTAAAAATTTTATTTATAAAACTTTTTCAAAAGAATTCAAAATTATTTCTTGTATTAATTCACACGAGTTTCCCAGAAGATTTCATGAAATAATTCATGTAAGATTTTTGAATAGATACTGAATTATTTTTGTGAATGATTAATTTGTATCTTTCTAAAATTATTTCTGAATTATTGCATGAAAGAATACTTGCAATAATTTCGAAATTATTTTATGTATTCTTTCAAAAATCTTTTCAAAGTCCTTTCAGAACTAATTCGTGTAATTATTTTTTTTGCTATTTTGTTTTAAAAAATTTTATTTTAAAAATCTTTTTCAAAAGAATTCAAAATTATTTCTTGTATTAATTCATACGAGTTTCCCAGAAGATTTCATGAAATAATTCATGTAAGTTTTTTAATAGATACTGAATTATTTTTGTGAATGATTAATTTGTATCTTTCTGAAATTATTTCTGAATTATTGCATGAAAGAATACTTGCAATAATTTCGAAATTATTTTATGTATTCTTTCAAAAAATCTTTTCAAAGTCCTTTCAGAATTAATTCGTGTAATTATTTTTTTTGCTATTTTGTTTTAAAAAATTTTATTCTAAAAATCTTTTCAAAGTCCTTTCAGAATTAATTCGTGTAATTATTTTTTTTTTGCTATTTTGTTTTAAAAAATTTTATTCTAAAAATCTTTTTCAAAAGAATTCAAAATTATTTCTTGTATTAATTCACACGAGTTTCCCAGAAGATTTCATGAAATAATTCATGTAAGATTTTTGAATAGATATTGAATTATTTTTGTGAATGATTAATTTGTATCTTTCTGAAATTATTTCTGAATTATTGCATGAAAGAATACTTGCAATAATTTCGAAATTATTTTATGTATTCTTTCAAAAAATCTTTTCAAAGTCCTTTCAGTATTAATTCGTGTAATTATTTTTTTTGCTATTTTGTTTTAAACAATTTTATTTTAAAAATCTTTTTCAAAAGAATTCAAAATTATTTCTTGTATTAATTCACACGAGTTTCCCAGAAGATTTCGTCAAATAATTCATGTAAGATTTTTGAATAGATATTGAATTATTTTTGTGAATGATTAATTTGTATCTTTGTGAAATTATTTCTGAATTATTACATGAAAGAATAGTTGCAATAATTTCGAAATTATTTTATGTATTCTTTCAAAAAATCTTTTCAAAGTCCTTTCAGAATTAATTCGTGTAATTATTTTTTTTGCTATTTTGTTTTAAAAAATTTTATTTTAAAAATCTTTTTCAAAAGAATTCAAAATTATTTCTTGTATTAATTCAGACGAGTTTCCCAGAAGATTTCATGAAATAATTCATGTAAGATTTTTGAATAGATACTGAAATATTTTTGTGAATGATTAATTTGTATCTTTCTGAAATTATTTCTGAATTATTGCATGAAAAAATACTTGCAGTAATTTCGAAATTATTTTATGTATTCTTTCAAAAAATCTTTTCAAAGTCCTTTCAGAATTAATTCGTGTAATTATTTTTTTTGCTATTTTGTTTTTAAAAATTTTATTCTAAAAATCTTTTCAAAGTTCTTTCAGAATTAATTCGTGTAATTATTTTTTTTTGCTATTTTGTTTTAAAAAATTTTATTCTAAAAATCTTTTGCAAAACAATTCAAAATTATTTCTTGTATTAATTCACACGAGTTTCCCAGAAGATTTCATCAAATAATTCATGTAAGATTTTTGAATAGATACTGAATTATTTTTGTGAATGATTAATTTGTATCTTTCTAAAATTATTTCTGAATTATTGCATGAAAGAATACTTGTAATAATTTCGAAATTATTTTATGTATTCTTTCAAAAAATCTTTTCAAAGTCCTTTCAGAATTAATTCGTGTAATTATTTTTTTTGCTATTTTGTTTTAAAAAATTTTATTCTAAAAATCTTTTTCAAAAGAATTCAAAATTATTTCTTGTATTAATTCACACGAGTTTCCCAGAAGATTTCATGAAATAATTTATGTAAGATTTTTGAATAGATATTGAATTATTTTTGTGAATGATTAATTTGTATCTTTCTGAAATTATTTCTGAATTATTGCATGAAAGAATACTTGCAATAATTTCGAAATTATTTTATGTATTCTTTCAAAAAATCTTTTCAAAGTCCTTTCAGTATTAATTCGTGTAATTATTTTTTTTGCTATTTTGTTTAAAAAATTTTATTTATAAAACTTTTTCAAAAGAATTCAAAATTATTTCTTGTATTAATTCACACGAGTTTCCCAGAAGATTTCATGAAATAATTCATGTAAGATTTTTGAATAGATACTGAATTATTTTTGTGAATGATTAATTTGTATCTTTCTAAAATTATTTCTGAATTATTGCATGAAAGAATACTTGCAATAATTTCGAAATTATTTTATGTATTCTTTCAAAAAATCTTTTCAAAGTCCTTTCAGAACTAATTCGTGTAATTATTTTTTTTGCTATTTTGTTTTAAAAAATTTTATTTTAAAAATCTTTTTCAAAAGAATTCAAAATTATTTCTTGTATTAATTCATACGAGTTTCCCAGAAGATTTCATGAAATAATTCATGTAAGTTTTTTAATAGATACTGAATTATTTTTGTGAATGATTAATTTGTATCTTTCTGAAATTATTTCTGAATTATTGCATGAAAGAATACTTGCAATAATTTCGAAATTATTTTATGTATTCTTTCAAAAAATCTTTTCAAAGTCCTTTCAGAATTAATTCGTGTAATTATTTTTTTTGCTATTTTGTTTTAAAAAATTTTATTCTAAAAATCTTTTCAAAGTCCTTTCAGAATTAATTCGTGTAATTATTTTTTTTTGCTATTTTGTTTTAAAAAATTTTATTCTAAAAATCTTTTTCAAAAGAATTCAAAATTATTTCTTGTATTAATTCACACGAGTTTCCCAGAAGATTTCATGAAATAATTCATGTAAGATTTTTGAATAGATATTGAATTATTTTTGTGAATGATTAATTTGTATCTTTCTGAAATTATTTCTGAATTATTGCATGAAAGAATACTTGCAATAATTTCGAAATTATTTTATGTATTCTTTCAAAAAATCTTTTCAAAGTCCTTTCAGTATTAATTCGTGTAATTATTTTTTTTGCTATTTTGTTTTAAACAATTTTATTTTAAAAATCTTTTTCAAAAGAATTCAAAATTATTTCTTGTATTAATTCACACGAGTTTCCCAGAAGATTTCGTCAAATAATTCATGTAAGATTTTTGAATAGATATTGAATTATTTTTGTGAATGATTAATTTGTATCTTTGTGAAATTATTTCTGAATTATTACATGAAAGAATACTTGCAATAATTTCGAAATTATTTTATGTATTCTTTCAAAAAATCTTTTCAAAGTCCTTTCAGAATTAATTCGTGTAATTATTTTTTTTGCTATTTTGTTTTAAAAAATTTTATTTTAAAAATCTTTTTCAAAAGAATTCAAAATTATTTCTTGTATTAATTCAGACGAGTTTCCCAGAAGATTTCATGAAATAATTCATGTAAGATTTTTGAATAGATACTGAATTATTTTTGTGAATGATTAATTTGTATCTTTCTGAAATTATTTCTGAATTATTGCATGAAAAAATACTTGCAATAATTTCGAAATTATTTTATGTATTCTTTCAAAAAATCTTTTCAAAGTCCTTTCAGAATTAATTCGTGTAATTATTTTTTTTGCTATTTTGTTTTAAAAAATTTTATTCTAAAAATCTTTTCAAAGTCCTTTCAGAATTAATTCGTGTAATTATTTTTTTTGCTATTTTGTTTTAAAAAATTTTATTCTAAAAATCTTTTGCAAAACAATTCAAAATTATTTCTTGTATTAATTCACACGAGTTTCCCAGAAGATTTCATCAAATAATTCATGTAAGATTTTTGAATAGATACTGAATTATTTTTGTGAATGATTAATTTGTATCTTTCTAAAATTATTTCTGAATTATTGCATGAAAGAATACTTGTAATAATTTCGAAATTATTTTATGTATTCTTTCAAAAAATCTTTTCAAAGTCCTTTCAGAATTAATTCGTGTAATTATTTTTTTTGCTATTTTGTTTTAAAAAATTTTATTTATAAAACTTTTTCAAAAGAATTCAAAATTATTTCTTGTATTAATTCACACGAGTTTCCCAGAAGATTTCATGAAATAATTCATGTAAGATTTTTGAATAGATACTGAATTATTTTTGTGAATGATTAATTTGTATCTTTCTAAAATTATTTCTGAATTATTGCATGAAAGAATACTTGCAATAATTTCGAAATTATTTTATGTATTCTTTCAAAAAATCTTTTCAAAGTCCTTTCAGAACTAATTCGTGTAATTATTTTTTTTGCTATTTTGTTTTAAAAAATTTTATTTTAAAAATCTTTTTCAAAAGAATTCAAAATTATTTCTTGTATTAATTCATACGAGTTTCCCAGAAGATTTCATGAAATAATTCATGTAAGTTTTTTAATAGATACTGAATTATTTTTGTGAATGATTAATTTGTATCTTTCTGAAATTATTTCTGAATTATTGCATGAAAGAATACTTGCAATAATTTCGAAATTATTTTATGTATTCTTTCAAAAAATCTTTTCAAAGTCCTTTCAGAACTAATTCGTGTAATTATTTTTTTTGCTATTTTGTTTTAAAAAATTTTATTCTAAAAATCTTTTTCAAAAGAATTCAAAATTATTTCTTGTATTAATTCACACGAGTTTCCCAGAAGATTTCATGAAATAATTCATGTAAGATTTTTGAATAGATATTGAATTATTTTTGTGAATGATTAATTTGTATCTTTCTGAAATTATTTCTGAATTATTGCATGAAAGAATACTTGCAACAATTTCGAAATTATTTTATGTATTCTTTCAAAAAATCTTTTCAAAGTCCTTTCAGTATTAATTCGTGTAATTATTTTTTTTGCTATTTTGTTTTAAAAAATTTTATTTTAAAAATCTTTTTCAAAAGAATTCAAAATTATTTCTTGTATTAATTCACACGAGTTTCCCAGAAGATTTCATGAAATAATTCATGTAAGATTTTTGAATAGATACTGAATTATTTTTGTGAATGATTAATTTGTATCTTTCTAAAATTATTTCTGAATTATTGCATGAAAGAATACTTGCAATAATTTCGAAATTATTTTATGTATTCTTTCAAAAAATCTTTTCAAAGTCCTTTCAGAATTAATTCGTGTAATTATTTTTTTTGCTATTTTGTTTTAAAAAATTTTATTCTAAAAATCTTTTTCAAAAGAATTCAAAATTATTTCTTGTATTAATTCACACGAGTTTCCCAGAAGATTTCATCAAATAATTCATGTAAGATTTTTCAATAGATATTGAATTATTTTTGTGAATGATTAATTTGTATCTTTCTGAAATTATTTCTGATTTATTGCATGAAAGAATACTTGCAATAATTTCGAAATTATTTTATGTATTCTTTCAAAAAATCTTTTCAAAGTCCTTTCAGAATTAATTCGTGTAATTATTTTTTGGTAACACTTTTTTTATTTTTTTGGAAGATTTTTGAAAGTATTTTGTAAGGATTCCACATATTATTTTAAAAATTGATTTAAAATTAATTTTTTTTCCTTTTAAAATTCTTTCTAAATCATTTCAATGTATTAATTCATGAATTATTTCATGTAATTATTTCAGTTTTCTTTCATGCTGTATGGGTAACCTACACTGTCATATCCAACTAATACTCCGAAATCTGCTTTCCTATCCCATTTACTTTTTCTTTTAATTTCTGGAACTCGAACAAAAACTCTACTTCCGTACAATTTTAAATTCCTAATATCTGGTTTTTCTCCCATCATAATCTCATATGGAGTCTTTTTCTCAAAAGTATTTGCTAACGTTCTATTTTTAAAATAAACAGCCGTCTCAACGACCTCTGGCCAAAATCTGTTGTGTATTCTCGCGTCTGCTAGTAAGCATCTTGCTGTATCCATAACCGACCTATTATACCGCTCAGCAGTTCCATTCAATTCGTGAACATACGGAGGGTATGGTTCAATATAAAACCCTTTTTCTTTAGCAAAATTGTAAATATCTTTATTTAGGAATTCTCTACCGTTATCACACCTTAATCTTTTAACCATTTTTCCTGTTGAATTTTCAATTAAATTTACATAACTCACGATGCAATCATAAACTTCATTTTTCTCTTTCATCGTATAAACTTTTGCAACTTTACTATAATCATCTCCTAAAATTAAAAAATATTTTTCTCCCCTAAATTCTATTGTACTATGTGGTCCATTTACATCCGCGTGAATAATTTCTCCTATATCTTTGGCTCTATGCCTATCATTTTCAAATCTAGTATTAGTCATTTTATTTTGTACACAAGTACCACATTTTAAATATTCAGTTTCTAAATTATTTGGCAAGCCTTCAACTAAATTATTTTTACTCAAAATATTCAAATATCCAAAATTAACATGCCCTAGCATTCTATGGAATTTTTCTTTCAAAGTCATGCCGTTATTTACATTTTCTGTTACGTAGGTCTGTTTATTCTCTAACACAGTGTTTATCTTATACACATTATTTACTTTATTTGCTACTGCTATTAATTCGTTTTCACGGTTATAAATTTTTGAAGTATTTCCTATCGAAACAATTTTTAAATTTTCTGCTACTCTCCCGAAACTCATTAAATTCCTATCCATTTCTTTTACAAAAAGATACATCTTTTATTTCAATTTCTGTTTCATTATAATTTGTTATAAATTTAGCTTTAATATCTCCTATACTAGTTGCTTTTAAGGTACGACCATCTCCCACTTTTACGTTAATCGGGTTTTCTAATTTATTTACTCTACCAAATTATTTATCATCGTTAATAATATGATCGGAGCATCCGCTATCTAAAACCCATTCCAACTTACTTTCGCAACTATTTACCTCTACATTACTATTTACGATACCCTCTGTTTCGGTTATGAAAGTCGTCGGGTCTCGACTCGTGTTCTGTCGATCTTGCCACTGTTGACTGCCTCGTCCTCGCTGACCTCTGCCTCGGCTGTGATAGCTGCCGTCACACTGCAGCTGGTGTTGAGAACGTGCGCCTCCTCGCGCTTGTTGTCGTCCTCTTCTCGAGCCTCTCCACGAATTTCTTCTGTTGCTTGTACATTCGTATTGAAAGTGACCGGGCTTCCCGCATTTGTAACATTTATTGTCTCTTTTCTTCTCTACTTTAAATGCATTTGAATTCTCATTTTTATTTCTTGAGTTCTGATTTTCTTCTCTTTCACGATTCTCGTATAATTTAATTTTATTTATGGTGTAATCAACGGTTCTTTCATTTTCGGGTAATACATCAATTAAATCTCCAATATGACTTAATGAACTTGGTAATGTTCTTAACATATAGTTTAGTTTTTCATTTTCAGTCACTGTAGCACCGGTATTTTTTAATTCAGTAATTAACTTTTGGAATTCATTATAAAATTCACTTGTCCCGGTATACTCTCTTAGTCTTAATCTGTCCAGTTTATTTCGTACACAAATTTGTAACGCGGTTGACTCACGCAAAAACAACTTATCAAATTCGTAATTATATCAAAGCTGGTATTTTCATCATTCACCAACTCCATTTGTCTGTTCGACAAAGCGCTACATATGTAATTCATCGCTTTCAAGTCTTTCTCGTTCCATGTGGCTTCATTTTCATTACCTGCTCTCAATTTCAAAAATACAGTAATTCTTTTCTTCCATGTGCTGTAGTCTTTCCCGTCGAAAATCGGTAGCGTCATCTTGAATTCGTCCGCCATGTCGATTCGTATTTCTTCTTGTTTAATTATTTCTAACACTTTTCTTGTCTTATTCAAAATAATTATTTTCTTTACTATTGACACAAATCGGTTTAAACTATTCTTTCCTTCAACTCTCTTCGTTTTTGTCCGATATCTCTTGTTTAGCTTTTAGTCCCTCACTTTTCTTTTCTGTGTCGCTGCCTCGTGATACCATAACCTCAAGATCTAATCTCTCTGCATCGCCTTGATTTCATATTCTTTTTCCAAAACTTTTCACTGTGTTTTATTCTTGATATATTTGTCCATATTTTCTCACCAATGTTTTCTCGATTATTCAATTTGTTTCACTTATTCTTGTATCATAGCCACGTGTTTTCCTCTACTTTCCCCGAAGGTTAGCTAGAGAAAAGAATAATAATTACCCCAACCATCAAAATCATCAAAACCACGGATCTCTGCTACCATGTTAAAATAAAGGGATAGTCGTGGTTGGTGGTAAAATGATTATTTATTATAAGAGAAAGAAAGTAAAACAAAGCGCCATGCGCTTGGGCACCGCGTGCCGCTTCGGACGAGAGTTAAGAGCCAAGAGAGAAGCGCGAATCAGCCACTGCCGCTTGACATACCTTCTGGCTCACTGATACACTAGGGAGGGGAGACTTACATGTGTGCATACGTGTGTGGCGCGCTGTAAGTTCCCTTCGCACGGAACCTGAAGCGATATATACAATATATATGTATCACATTTTCAACACATTGCTCTAAAACCATTATCATGTCAACTATTTGATCAGCTGGATAATTCACAGATACAATAAAAAAGGGATCTGTAACCAACACCAGACCTATCAACTCTTATGAATTTTGATGTGCTAAAACCGAATCTGGGGCCAGAATTATGCCATCACCTTCCATTTTTTATTAAAACTCAAGAAATCACCCTCCCACTTACCAAAATTCATGATTTTATGGGAATAAGCGTTACGTAAAAAAATATAAAGTAAAAGAAATTGTTATCTTTATCACAGGAATAACGATGTCAAAAGTTTAAAATCTAATAATTGATAACAAGATTAACTAAGTAAGAGGTTAAAATACAAGTTTTAACTATTACATTGTTGAAAATAAGCAAGAATCGAATTTTCAACAATTTGTATTGAATTTGTAACTTAAGTTAAATTTCCAAGACACGAAGGTTTATTTGTTCTCAATATTTTAAAAATTAAATCTTTTTCAATTGTCTCATCTATAAGTAAAATTACATCATGGCTGATTATCCAGCTGATCAAATAGTTGAAACGATAATGGTTTTAGGACAATGTAATGGTAATTATCGTGCAGCAGCTAGGTATGCTGAGTTGTATCCACAAAGGAGACATCCTACTGATTTGACAGTCAGAACTTTAACTCAAAGAGCTCGCGGTGGCCACCTTATTCATCAGCGCAGGCACCACGAATACGATGAAAACGATGCTCGTGTCGTGACTATTTTAGCAATTGTTCATCTCGACCCGCATATTAGCACACGCCAAATTGAAAGAGAAATTGATATTTCCCGTCCGGCGGTTTCAAGGATTCTGAGAATTATTGACTATCATGCCTACCATATAACTTTAGTTCAGGAACTAAGGCAGAACCATATTCAATTGCGCATTGAATTTTGTCACTGGGCTTTAAGAATGATAGAAAATGATCCAGACTTTTTCAAATACGTCCTTTTTACGGATGAGGCAAAATTTTGTAGCGATGGGCGACTGAACAGGCACAATTGCCATTATTGGTCAGATGTGAACCCTCACTGGCACAGAGCGATGGATTATCAAAATCGGTGGAGCATAATGGTGTGGTGTGGAATAGTCAATGGTTACTTGATAGGTCCGTATTTCTTTGAGCGAAATGTCGATAGAAACAGCTATTTAGAGCTAATAAGAGATCATTTGCCAGTAATTTTGGAAAACGTCGACCTAGCTACAAGACAAAGAATGTGGCTTCAGCAAGATGGTGCAGCACCACATTTTGCACAAATCGTTCGAGAATTTTTAAATAACAACTACAATGATAGGTGGATTGGACGAGGAGGTCCAGTTAACTGGCCTGCTAATTCACCAGATATGACGTCACCAGATTTTTTTTGTGGGGGTACGTAAAAAATGTAGTTTTTGCTCAGCGGCCTACAACAAGGGAAGATTTTATGGATAGAATTCGCAGAGCTTGCGAATCTATTTCTAGAGCAACATTGCTCAGGACTGTGGATCATTTCCAACGGCGATTACGCCTCTGCCTGGAAGCCAACGGAGGTAACTTTGAACATGTACTCCGTGGATAGATAATGTCAACTGCAGTAATAATGGTGAGAGGCAAGGGGACTCACGTTAAACAAGCACCCCAGTGAGAGGCAAGGAGACTCACGTTAAACAAGCACCCCAGTGAGAGGCAAGGGGACTCACGTTAAACAAGCACCCCAGTGAGAGGCAAGGGGACTCACGTTAAACAAGAACCCCAGTCAGAGGCAAGGAGACTCACGTAAACAAGCACCCCAGTGAGAGACAAGGGGACTCACGTTAAACAAGCACCCCAAAGGAAACAGGCCTTACTACGTCCGCGTCGTTGTTTCTGGGTAACGCTAAAAGAAAGGATCCAGTATTATCAAAAAGAGCTTAAAGCCAATAGAGCAATGTTGCTGGAACTTCTGTAGATAAGTGACCGTGAAAACTCGCAGGATAGTATTTTTAGCGATTTTCATGGAAATTGGAAAATTGACCCCACTTAAAGCGATTCAATCTCCATGTGGTACTCCGGCATCGCATCTGACTTCGAATTTATAATCAGCGACCCTTGAAGCTTTCAGAATGTGTTTTTAGTGATTTTCATAGTGATTCAAAATGACCTCATTTGGGATATTTCAGCCTCCATGCGGTACCATCGCATCGCACCCCACAGAAACCTAAAATCATATTCACAATTGGCGACCACAAAAATTTCTTAATTGGTTGGGTTTATCAAGGCTTGTTCTGCTTGAGACAACTATGAAATTTCGCGTTCTGACCAATTTTTAAGCATTTGACCTTGATTTAACCTTTTGGAGGTCACAATAAAATGTTTAAAGAACGGTTTTGGATGTAAAATTTCCCGCTCTATCCGATTCCGACGTCAGAAATAGGGGTTCTAATTTGAAAAAATGATCTTAACCTTGAAATGACCTTGAAAAATGATCTCAAGGTCAAATTGAAGGTGACCAAAAGTTGACCCCCATCATCACGAACAATTTTCATCTTAACCATTTTTCTGTATCTGGCCTGCATTCGGAGATATTTGACTGCATAGATTAAAATGAGACACCATGTATATGGGAGCGTCCAGCAGAAACGGGCCACCGAGCGCGCGAGGTGCCTTTCTTCGCGTAAAAGGCGCTCTGTTTAACTCGTTCATAATCGTATGCTGCGTCTTTGAAAAAAAAACCAAGCACTTATATCGATAGATTTTTTCCTGCTTTTTCCAATGGTGCCATTGTTTTTATTGCGAAACGCTTTCTTCCGGACGAAAACTCGAGTTGAATATTGAAAGCGATTTTTCTCAAAGTATATCATGTTTTTTTTCAAAATAAACTACACCATTGGAAAGTACAACTCTTAAGCTTCAAAACCCTATCTTGGAGAAGTTGGAGAAATAAAGGTGTTCCGAAATCTCAATCATTTATGTCTACTCTTTTTAGTTTTGATTCTAAGCGACTTTGTGGCGTAGCACTATTTGATAACTATACTTAAAAATTCACTGTAATTTCCCCCCTTAGCGGTTAACGCAGAGGTTAACGCGCTAATAAGCCGTGATCATGAAAACCAGTGGTTTTCGGGGACACATCTTATCCTTCCACTGACTTTGTCAATAAAAGGAAGGACCACGACACGGTAAACGTAGAGGTGGACCCGTGGGCGTTTGGCATTCGGGGAACATTACAGAGAATACATACGTATATATACGTTTAAAAGATTCGAAGCAAAATTGAATCGCGTTGCTAAGCTACGGGGTCGTTTGGAGTTAGAACGAAAAAGAGAACGATTCATTCTGCGTTCTGACGTTAACGAGAACGCATCGCTTGCATTACGATTGTACTTACAAAAACTAACTTAAAACAAGAAAAAAATATACATTCAAGCTTTCCACACAAAATAAAAAGTCTCCTCTTATTTTTCGACGTGTCCCGAACAAAAGGGTTTAAAAGTAGCAACATGAAAAAGACAGCGCCGAGGGTCCGCGCAAGCCCCTCGCGCCCGTGCGTACGGCACGTTTAAGTGCACGCTCTATTCAATTCGCTAATAATCGTGTACCAAGTCTCTGAAAAAAGAACTAAGGACATATATCGATAGATTTTTTCCTGCTCTTTCCAATAGTGCTATTATTTTTATTCCGAATTTCGCTGGTTTCAGTGCGTTCATGGATATTTTTATGTTTAATATATTATGTTTTTCAAATTTTGTTATATAAATGAACAAAGTTCATTGTAATATTATACTAACTGTTACAACTAGATCCACAAAATTATGTCCACGCATTGGCATTGTAAGTTACAAAACATTTTATATTTACAAAAAAGAAAGGGCGAAATAGCACATCGCGAGTATTAATCCGCCCTTGAGCATAGCGTAAAAAGTTCGGGCAGCCGCTGTCTTTTTGATCTTACTATTTTTGAACTTTTCATGTTTCAACTTAAAAATATAATATTTTATAGTTTAAGACTTGTACTTTTGAAGAATATAATTCATTTTGAAGAAAAGACTGATATTTTATTGAAAAAATAGAGTTTAAACATTCAAATGGAATTTTCAACTAGAAGGAAGCATTTCGGAATAAAAATAATAGCACCATTGGAAAGAACAGGAAAAAAGCTATCGATATATGTCCTTAGTTCTTTTTTCAGAGACTTGGTACACGATTATTAGCGAATTGAATAGAGCGTGCACTTAAACGTGCCGTACGCACGGGCGCGAGCGGCTCGCGCGGACTCTCGGCGCTGTCTTTTTCATGTTGTTACTTTTAAACCCTTTATTTCTCCAACTTCTCCAAGATAGGGTTTTGAAGCTTAAGAGTTGTACTTTCCAATGGTGTAGTTTATTTTGAAAAATAACATGATATACTTTGAGAAAAATGGCTTTCAATATTCAACTCGAGTTTTCGTCCGGAAGAACGCGTTTCGCAATAAAAACAATGGCGCAATTGGAAAGAGCAGAAAAAAATCTATCGATATAGGTCCTTGGTTTTTTTTTCAAAGACGCAGCATACGATTATGAGCGAGTTAAACAGAACGCCTTTTACGCGAAAAAAGGCACCGCGCGCGCTCGGTGGCCCGTTTCTGCTGGACGCTCCCATATATATTGTACACACACTCTCAATTATTAGTATATATACGAGATTTTCGGATTTAATTTTTACTGTGACAAACGGACAGCTCGCCGCACTATATCAAAAA
This sequence comes from Torymus aiolomorphi, assembly GCA_036365515.1. Lineage (NCBI taxonomy): Eukaryota > Metazoa > Arthropoda > Insecta > Hymenoptera > Torymidae > Torymus > Torymus aiolomorphi. The sequence goes on from CM070873.1 coordinate 192,929,963, forward strand.
TAGACGTTGTAAGTGTCATTTGTCAATTGTTCTTACGTGTTGCTTAATTTATTTATTCGTACGTGTTGTAAAAAATAAAAATTGTATCTATTTTTTGTTTATTAGTGACCTGAAGAGGGACATTCACAAATAAAAGATGTCCGAAACGTTGTTAATGTGAAAAAAATTTGTTGTTTTATTTATTTTTACCATCTCGTACAACAAATATTGGTAGTAACCTTGGCCATTAGATGCAATCAACATTTACTTATCACTACTACCATGAGCGTCTTCATTAAATATTATTTACTGTAACTTTGAAAAGCTTAATAAATTTTTATTTATTCCATTAACTTAGTAAACATTTTTTTAAACAATTTTCTCTTTTCCATAATAAGTTTTAAAACTATTTCTTATATTTCCTAACTTAGTAGCTTTCAAATTTTTGCCATCTGGCATTTTCACAGCATCGGTTTAGTTAATACAACAAAATTTTCAAAATATCTCTCATCGTTTATAATATGGTTAGTGTATCCACTGTCCAATAACCAATTTATCTGATTTTCATTCGTTTCTTGATCTGCGTTTATCTGGTTTGCTTCTGCGTGTTTGACCTCCATCAGCCAGGTTTCCGCCGAAGTATCATCGTTGGCTTGGCTTGTTTCTCCGCCTTGTTAGCTCGCTGCTCTGCCTCGTCTTTGGCCGCGGGGAGAGCTGCCCCTTGAGTTGCCTCGCTGCTTTCCTCGTAATCCTCGCTGACCTCTTCCTCTGTTGTGTAAAACCGTTTGTTGTTAGTTTGACTGCTCGCCCATGTTTTGATTTTGATTTTGATACGCCTGCGAAGGTCTCCAGCAGTCCTTTATGTAATGACCTTGTCTACCGCAGTTATGGCAGCCACCTCGCACTTTTGTGTTGAACGTACTCGCGTTCCTTTTATTGTCTGTTTCGGGCTTAGACATATTTTCCTCTAGAACTTTCGATTTCACATAGTCCACCGTTCTCTCATTTTCTGGGACTAAATCGATAAAATCACCAATATAACTATAGTTCAGTGGCAATGCTTTAATTAAATACCTCATTTTTTCTGGCTCGCTGAGAGATCCTCCAGCAGCTTTAAGTTTATTACAATTTTGTTCAAAATCAGCGAAAAAATCTTCTACCTTTTCATAATTTTTTAATTTTACATCCTCCAATTTTCCTCTACATACAATCTGTAAAGCTATAGATTTTGTAGAATACATACTTTTGAATTTCTTCATTATCTCAAATGTAGTTTTGCAATCTCGGATGTATTCCAACTGCTTGTCTGATATTGAGCTTATCAGAATAGTTTTTACTTTCAAATCACCTTTTTTCCACGTTGTTTCAGCGTCATCTTGAGTCCTCTCTCTCTAATGGCTTGTTCCTTACATTCTTTATATTCGAGAATGCTTAATATTCTAAATTCCCAGCTTAAATAATTACTGCCATCAAACACTGGAATGTGCACGTCGGCAATCTTCACTTGTTTAGCCATTTCAAATTCTATTGACTTTGCTATCATCAGCACGTTTTTCAATGTTCTCAAAAACACTTTCCTTAAACGATTTCTTTTTTCTTTGTTTAACTCGAAATTTTCACTGTTCACCTTTTGTTCCTCTTGTCCTTTTTTCTGATCAAACTCACAATCAACTGACTGCTCGTCCTCTTCACTCTTCATGGATTTCCAGGTTCTTGCTTGTCTTACGTCATCCGAAGGTAGACGTACGGCAAGAAGAAAGAAACACTCCCGCACGAAATCACGGAATCACAGAACCACGCTCTGCTACGATGTTGTTAATTACTAAATAAACTTAGACGTGGTTGAGAGTGTAAGAGTAGTAACTTTATTATAGTCAACATATTACAGTATGTGATGCAAGACTCATGCTTGCGACGTGCGACACTTGACGCTTGGGCGAGCCGAGCTGGTCTTACAGCGGCGTGAGAAGAAGTGAGGTGCGAGTCGGCAGCGCCCGGCTCGCGGACCGATGACGCGATGTGTACAAAAGTGGGGAGGCGTACATGTGTTTATCCATGTGTCGCGTATGCCCGAGCTTGTACTGAGATTCTCTATAACGTTTGGGCTCACGCGCTACACTTTCTTACATATTTATTTGCTTATTCTTCTCGGTATAAATGTATATTTACAATATTTCCAATCAATGTTCTATATAAAAAGTTTCAAGATTTTGAGTAAAAAAATGAATAAACTTGGATTTTAACCAAAAATTGCAAAAACTTTGAATTTTCAATGTTGTATAACTTTTTTATTTATGCAAATATCGACCTAAAATTTGAGGAACATGTTTTTTTCATAAAAAACTAAAAGTAAACGAGTTTTGAGCGATTTTAAAATTTTGACATGCTCACTTCACCTGAAACATCCCATATATATATATATATATATATATATATATATATATATATATATCTCTCTCTCTGGAAGGCAAGTATCTGGGACGGATCCGTACACGTAACGCATGCTTCGGTGATTTTCGCATTTTTGTGGGATGTCCCAGAAAAGTTCTATCCGTAACGCAAGCTTCCAGTCAGACTAAAACTAACTGTCACACAATAAGAATTTGATTTCTTTAGTCGTTTTTCCGTAATTTTCTTCCGTAAAAGCGGGTGCCGCAGGCCCCCTGCGTAAGTCAATAACCTGAGGGTCATTATTTCTTTGTAAGGCTTTAAATTGTTCACATTTTGGTTGATTTAGAATGGATATGTATACACTATTGTAGAAGTACCTTTATGCTTTATATAGGAAATCCCAGAAGATTGCCTTGTGGATACTCACACACACATACACACACACACACGCACACGCACACACACACTAGAGGGAGTACCCCCCTTCTCACTCCGCACGTCAACCCCCTACCTTTGACAAAAAATAAGTAACATTCTTGGTTTCAAGGCGAATTGCAATACATATTTTTCATATGTTATATGAATTTAAATATTCAACGTAACGCTCAAGAGAATCTTCCAATTCTTCTTTTTTTTATTGAAACAAAAAAAAAGTTTCCAACGTCATTTTTGAGGTACTATTAACAGACGCGTTGGAGTTTTATTTAAAGTGGTATCATTCGCGAGTAGCACTACATAACCACTTCTCATATTAAAATATATTACAAATAATCATTTAAGGAATAGCTTAAAGGAATTCTCTCGATTTTGAATAAGAAAACAGATATTAATAAAATTTGAAGGACTGGTTAGTATAACTTAAAATAACTCAGTTAAAATTTTCGAACCAAAAGGTACCTAGGAAGCAAGCTATTGATGTTTTCGTTTAAGTAATTTAACCTGGAGTCTTATGGGAATTCGCACAAATTTACGTATTTTGCAGGGCATTAAAAGTTTTTTGTAATGAAAAAATTTTCATTCAAAGATAAGCATGCGACGAACGATTATTACTCTTAAAAAGTATCATTGGATACCGCTATGCATTAAAAAAAATTTAGTGAATTAAAAAACGGTACATTTAACCTCAAAAAATGAGTAAATCAGCTTCCTTACGAAACTTGTTAATGATTATTCAAACGAATAGAATTCTTTGGTTTGGATGTATAATTATTAATTAGTTAACCAGTATTTGTGAGACTTTCTTGAACAACATTTACTTTGTAAATTAACAAATAAATCAATGGCCCTCATTTTCACTAGTTTGGTATCGAGAGAATTCACTTCATGTTGAAGCAAAGCACATATATTTTTCGCTGATCGTTATAACCGATAAGTTGCATAGTATAATGTGTTATATAGAATATGAGTAAACTATCGCACTCCCAAATTTTTTCTAAGAAGGTAATGAGTTAAGTCGATCTAACGGAGGCGAGGATTAGAAATAAAAAATTCAACGATTTCATTAGAAAAAGCAACGTTTCGTTGGCTTGGTCTGCCAACCTCTTCAGGCTACAATTTTTTATTAAACAGAAAAAAACAATTAATACAATGTAATTAATAGAAACTAAAAACACTCGCGTGATACAATAATTAATACCTTAAATTATAACGTGTGTTACGTAGTACACATGAAGTCGATGTTAACACAAAACAATAGATTGGTCAGTATTTATAGTATACACAGTAAAGGGTTGGTGTCTGTGTTTACAAACAAAACGCAGATACATATAGAAAGAAAAATCAAACGACAACAAATTTAATTTAAAAGTCTCAATAAAGGAAAATAAGACGTATTTAAAAATTTAACGTCTTCTTTCTTATTTATGTTATTACTGTTGCACTTAATGTGGATCATTTCTGACAATATACGTTTTTTGTAATTAGCTTCCTGATCTAGAATTTTAGTATTGTTCCAGTCAAAATCATGGAGAAATTTATTCCTATGTTGTAGAACTACTGATTCTATGTTGTTATTTTTTTGATGTTCGTTAATTCTGATTTTTATTGTACGTTTAGTTTCTCCTACATATGACGCAGGACACGATTTACAAAAGAACTTATAAACTACGTTGGTCTTATTCCATGTTTTTGTAGGGTCTTTACCTAATTTTATTACATAACTTAGACTCTTATTAAGAAGAGGCAAAACACGGAAGTTATAAGGTTTTAGAATGGTTAAAATTTTTTAAAAAATGTCATTGTACGGTAATGAAATATGGGATACAAATTCGTTTTGTACAATATTGTCTTTTTGGTTGTTCTCATATTTAATTTTGTAAAATCGTTTGTATGCATATTGTTTGATGAATCTCCGAGGGTAATTATTATTTTTGAGTAATGTAGTAACAATATTTAGATTTTTCCTATGAAATTTTTTATTTGATAATTTGTTGTACACAATATTGATCTTCTGTTGTGGTGGATGATAGGAATGATAATTAATAAGTCTGTCGGAAGAAGTGGGTTTATTATAACAATCTGTGATAATCGTATTATTATGGTGGATTAAAAGAATATCTAGAAAATTTATTTTTTTGTCCTGTTCTAATTCATAAGTAAATTGTAACTTGTTATAATAGGAATTGAACGTATTTATTACGGTATTGATATGTTTTATGTCGATACACATAATCGTGTCATCAACGTAGCGGAAATAAAAAAGTGGAAGAATATCATGGTTTTCATTCAAAATTTTTAGACAGTCAGTTTCCAAATCGTCCATCACAATATCTGCAAATAATGGCGATATCGGAGAACCCATAGGTGTACCATCAATTTGTCTATAAAATTTGTTATTGAAAGAAAAAATGGTATTCGAAAATAGAAATTTTATACATGTAATAATTTCGTTGATTGGGATTTTGCATCTATTATGTATGGAATCAAATCTTCGATCTATACTGTCTAATACTAGTTGTAGTGAAATGTTTGTAAATAGAGAAATAACTACATCGAAAATATACATGGTCCACAAGTTAAACGACATCTGAAACGATGGATTAATTTAAACTATCAACTCGCCGTATCAATTCCGCAACGCTGGTTTCTTTTGAGGTACAGATCCAACAACGTCTTTCCTCAACATATGTTAAATTTAAGTAAGCGTTTTCGTACTTTTTCGTTTCACAGTGAATTTTGCAAACGAAGACTCGTTGATATGGAAAAACATATCTCCTTTAAACTTTTAAATCTGGAAATCCGTGATATCAATATTCATATGAATTTTTTAAATAAATCATTATCTTCTCTTAAAAACCTAATTTCAGAACTCAACATTGATACTTTAACTATTAATAATTTCTTTAAATATAATAACAAAAAAGCCAAATTGATTAGAGAAAAACACAACAAAAATTTAATTAAAAAATTTGAATGTATATCGAAAAAACAAAAATTACAAGCGAAGAATACCACATCAAAAGAACAATTCTTCAAAAACTTGACAGAGGTACATAACTGACGACATAATAGATGTAATTTCATTCGGACCAAAATTTAGTATCAACAAAAGGTGTGATAAAAAAGACATCGTGGACACAGTTAAAAATGTTGAGTTTAGTTTAATGAATTCTGAACTATCGACACCAAAACAATCCGAAATCAAGGAAAAAATTGTATCAAATCTAACAACAGCGTTTATGAAACAAAAACATGTAAAGCCACAAGAAAAAATGTTTAAAAGGAAATTAACTAATACAAAAAAGTTTATTAAAAATAATCCAGATATATGGTTTACAACTTCTGACAAGGAAAATGTCACCGTCTGCTTAAGCAAGACTGAATACAACTCAAAAATGCACTTGTTACTATCTGACACAACTGTTTATGAAAATATTAAAAAGAATCCCTTAAGAAAAGTACAACCTCACACGTCAACGATTCTTAAGAACTTAAATAATAATAACTATTTGCGCACAAAGTTTCATAATAACTCTCTCTCTTGTTCAAATACTACACTGGCAAAATGTTACGGTCTTCCAAAAATACATAAAAAAGATATACCATTCCGTCCCATAATCTCATTAGTCAATAGTCCGAGCCACTTTTTAGCTAAAATTATTTACAATGAAATCAAATCGTCCATAAAAATCGCAGAGTCGCATATCGACAACAGTTTTCATTTGAAACAAAAATTAAATTCAGTTATCATACCAGATGACTATGTATTACTCTCTTTAGACGTTATTTCTCTATTTACAAACATTCCACTACAACTAGTATTAGACAGTATAGATCGAAGATTTGATTCCATACATAATAGATGCAAAATCACATTCAACGAAATTATTACATGTATAAAATTTCTATTTTCGAATTCCTTTTTTTCTTTCAATAACAAATTTTATAGACAAAATGATGGTACACCTATGGGTTCTCTGATATCGCCATTATTTGCAGATATTGTGATGGACGATTTGGAAACTGACTGTCTAAAAATTTTGAAAGAAAACCATGATATTATTCTACTTTTTTATTTCCGCTACGTTGATGACACGATTATGTGTATCGACAAAAAACATATCAATACCGTAATAAACACGTTCAATTCCTATTATAACAAGTTACAATTTACTTATGAATTAGAATAGGACAAAACAATCAATTTTCTAGATATTCTTTTAATCCACCATAATAATACGATTATCACAGATTGGTATAATAAACCCACTTCTTCCGGCAGACTTATTAATTATCATTCCTATCATCCACCACAACAGAAGATCAATATTGTGTACAACCTTGTTGACAGAGCAATTTTATTATCAAATAAAAAATTTCATAGGAAAAATCTAAATATTGTTACTACATTACTCAAAAATAATAATTACCTTCGAAGATTCATCAAACAATATGCATACAAAAGATTTTACAAAATTAAATATGAGAACAACCAAAAAGACAATATTGTACAAAACGAATTTGTATCCCATATTTTATTACCGTACAATGACATTTTTGAAAAAATTGTAACTATTCTCAAACCTTATGACTTCCGTGTTTTGCCTCTTGTTAATAAGAGTCTAAGTTCTGTAATAAAATTAGCTAAAGACCCTACAAATAAGTGGGATAAGACCAACGTAGTTTATAAGTTCTTTTGTAAATCGTGTCCTGCGTCATATGTAGGAGAAACTAAACGTACAATAAAAATCAGAATTAACGAACATCAAAAAAATAACAACATAGAATCAGTAGTTCTACAACATAGGAATAAATTTCTCCATGATTTTGACTGGGACAATACTAAAATTCTAGATCAGGAAGCTAATTACAAAAAACGTATATTGTCAGAAATGATCCACATTAAGTTCAACAGTAATAACATAAATAAGAAAGAAGACGTTAAATTTTTAAATACGTCTTATTTTCCTTTATTGAGACTTTTAAATTAAATTTGTTGTCGTTTGATTTTTCTTTCTATATGTATCTGCGTTTTGTTTGTAAACACAGACCCTTTACTGTGTATACTATAAATACTGACCAATCTCATGTTTTGCGTTAACATCGACTTCATGTGTACTACGTAACACACGTTATAATTTAAGGTATTAATTATTGTATCACGCGAGTGTTTTTAGTTTCTATTAATTACATTGTATTAATTGTTTTTTTCTGTTTAATAAAAAATTGTAGCCTGAAGAGGTTGGCAGATCAAGCCAACGAAACGTTGCTTTTTCTAATGAAATCGTTGAATTTTTGATTTCTAATCCTCGCCTCCGTCAGATCGACTTAACTCATTACCTTCTTAGAAAAAATAATGTGTTATACTTACACGTGCATTAGAATTAATTTTAATTTTATTGGATTCGATTTATAATTTAAGGAGGAACTACAAAATTAAGAAGGGACTGCATAGCGGCCGGAGTGAAAGTTTTTTGTAAATTGACGCTTAAGAGAAGCTTTCAACTCAGAACATTAACTCAATAAATTTTTAAGTTAATCCATTTGCAAATATATTCAAGAAGATATATTGTGTTCTATTTTTTCTACACCACCTTGGAGGTAAATAGAAAGTGCGTTTTATTTGTAAGTGTTATCCCCAGTAGCCCTAATCGACTGTTTGTCACTAAAATTTTGAAAAACATCAATGAGGTAAAAATGAAATTATATTAAACAAATTTTATAAATTGAATTGTCTTACAATTACCTGATTTAATTTAGTGCTTCTTGTTTCAAAACTTTTTGAAAATTGTTTCTATTTTCCATTTTATATCCATTCCATTTCATCACATATAATTTTGATGTATTCAAAATTTTAAATTTTCGAAACTTCTAATTTTGCTTGTGCCCGACTCTGTTTCTACGTCTCTAGGACTCGATCTCTACTTCCTTGTCCCTACATCTCTGTCTCTACGTCTCGGTCTCCACGTCTCCGTCTCTACGTCTCTATCTCCGTCACCATGCGCCTGTCTCAATGTCTCTGTCTCCACGTCTCTGTCTCCATGTCTCCGTCTCCATGTTTCCGTCTCCATGTCTCTGTCTCTACGTGCCTGTGTCTGCATCCCTGCATCTACGTTTCTGTCTCTATGTTTCTTTTCTACGTTTCTGTCTCCACATCTCTGTATCCACATCTCTGTCTCCACGACTCTGTCTCGACGCGCCTGTCTTTACGTCTCTGTATCTACATCCCTGCCTCTACGTCTCTGTCTCTAGGTTTCGTGTCTCTAGGTTACCGTTTCTACGTTTCTGTCTTTAATCTCTCTCTCTCTCTCTCTCTCTCTCTCTCTCTCTCTCTCTCTCTCTCTCTCTTTCTGTCTCTCTCTCTATGTCTATGTCTCTACGCGCCTGTCTCTACTTCCCTGTCTCTACGTCTGTCTCTACGTCTCCGCCTCCACGTCTTTGTCTTCCCGTCTCTGTCTCCACGCGCCTGTCTCTACGTCTGTCTCCACGTCTCTGTCTCTGCGTTTCTGTTTCAACATCTCTGTCTCTACGTCTGTGTCTCTTCTAGTCTGTCTCTATGTGTCTGTCCCTCCACCCCTGTCTCTACGCCCTTGTCTCCGGGTTCCTACTTCTACGTTTCGCGCTCTATTCTCTCTCTCTCGCTCTCTCTCTGGAACTTTATAATATTGCCATTGTCGGTTACAGTGATCAGAGGAAGATATATGTGCTTTATTTTTCCACTAAGCCATTCCTCAAAAATATATTTGTAGCATATAAGTGTTTATGTATAACTATTGGCGAAAGATACCCACTTTAAATAAATATCCAACGCTTCTGTTAAGGTACATTTAAGGTGACATAGATAACTAATTTTCGTTTCAATAAAGAAATGGGAATATTGAGCAAACGCCAACGAATTGGTGCAATGGAAATATTGTACTTTTTTAAATATGCACAAAACTCAATTAGAGCGCGGGCGTTGTAACAACTTACCAACATAGAGCACAGTGATCAGTGAAGTTATTTTATCTGAGATATGTTGTAAAAATGAGGGGGGTACAGGGGGGCGATGGATGTGATAGGGAAGAGAGGGGAGAGGGGACGAGGGGAGAGGGGGCGAGGGAGGGCTCTACCATTCTCCAAATAACGTAAATATCACAATTTTACGTTATTTTGAGGGGAGTCTGAGAGGGGTCTGGGGGGGGGGGGGGAGGTGATGGGACAAGGGGGGTCTGCGTGACAGGAATATCGCTTAGAACAATATAATATAGAGAGATATAATGTGTAATGTTATTATCCAGGACCTTTTAAGGTTTTCTACAATAAAATTGGGTAAGGGCAGCGCTTCACGAATAATATACTATTACGTGTAGTCGTACCGAAAAGTGGTCATTATTTGAAACATCGTATTGACACGTTCTTTCATACAACGTCAGTTTTTAGTATTTGTGGTATACAGTGCGTGTCATAACTATAAAACCACTTATTTTTTTTAAGAAAGAACAGAAAAAAATTATATAAGTGCAATGAACGATGTTACTTATTGTTCATTTTAACTAAATATATTATATAAAATTAGTTTAGACATAAATATTTAATATTTATTTTAACGAATTAAATATTTTAGATAACTATTACATATTTTCAAAAAATTCATGTTTTTTGTTGTTTCACAACTATAAAACCACCACGTAACTTAATACAAACATAAAAATACAACATTTTAAATATTATATAATTTACATAATCTTTTAGATTTAATATTTAGTTGATCCTCCATTATTTTTTATAACCTCGAAAATACGATTTTTTATACTTTCTATCAAGTATTTTGTTGTTTCACAACTATAAAACCACCACGTAACTTAATACAAACATAAAAATACAACATTTTAAATATTATATAATTTACATAATCTTTTAGATTTAATATTTAGTTGATCCTCCATTATTTTTTATAACCTCGAAAATACGATTTTTTATACTTTCTATCAAGTTTTCGATGAGTTCTTTGTCAATTTCCTGCCAAGCTTTTAACACAGCACTTTTTAATTCTAAAATAGTGTTATATTGTCTATTATTTGCATAAACCTTTTTAACAAGTGCAGCCCACATGTTTTCAATAGGGTTCAAATCGGGAGAGCACGCTGGCCATAGTAAAACCAAAATATCATTGTTAGAGAACCACGGTTTTGTAGCTTTACTTGTGTGAATCGCTGCATTGTCTTGTTGAAATATTAGATCATCTGTTTCGTGATTATTTAAATATGGTATAAGATGGCTTGTAGTACATTTATATATTCAGAAGAATTCATCTTACAAGAGGGGAAAGCAAGTGATAAGGTTCCATGTACACAGAATGCTCCCCACACCATAAGGCTTCCACCTCCGAAATTTCTTTTAAAATAATATTGTGGTTCTTTTCTTAAATCTCTCCAATAAGAATGATTACCATCAGGACCATCCAAATTAAACTTTTTTTCATCAGAAAAAATAACCTTAAAATAAAATAAAAGTAGAATTTTTAAAAGTAAATAAATTTTATTTATTATTTTCTTTTTTTAAGTTTAATTCCTCATTTAATCCTTACAAATAATATTACGATAATCAAATTTGTTTCGTTGATCACTCATTTTCCAAATATTTAGATAAGGATTACCTCATCTAAATATTACGATAATATTGTGACAACAACATTGTCACAATATTATAACAATATTATTGACAGTGTTTTGAAATTTTCAAAATGAACGCGAGTAAATCATGTTGTAGGCATAATGAGTATACACATAAATAAATTAATTAATTAAAGAATTCTTACGGTTTTCCAATTCATGGACATGTTTAATTCTGCAAATTCTAAGCGAGCTTTTTTATGGCGCTGTAGTAATTTCGGTGCTTGTTTCATTTTCTGTCTTTGAAGGTTTTTACTATTCCGTAGAGCTCGATATATAGTCGAGCGTGATGCATTCTCTTTTAATTCATCTTTTAGCTGCTTTAAAGATTTTGTAGAATTGCTCGCTAATCTTTCCAGTTTTCGTATAGCTCGTGTTGTAAGTTTCTTCTTTGGACCACCGACTTTATTTTTACCGTAATTTTCAGGATTTTTCAGGTAATTCATAATAACATTATGCGATCTATTTAGTTTTCAAGCAATTTCTCGTATACTTTTTTTATCGTCGCGGTAAGCTTTGATTTTACCTTTTTCTTCATCTGTCAAATATTTCCCTTTAGGCATTTTAATAAAAAAAATCACAACAATATAATTTATTTTCACTTATGTACAGTAATAAAAAAGTGTTATTTTAAATTTATTTAATACACATTAAGGTATGATTATGTAGCGAAACGTTTCAATGAAAAAAGAATATTGACTTAAAAAATACGTTTTTCTTTCCTGATTCACGAAGAAGTACCAACCTTAAATAAAAAAAATTTTGTATTTAGTGTCTTAGGATTTCAAACATGATTTTAATGTAAAATCAAAACAAAATTGATAAAAAAATTGATATTTTTTTAAAATGAATGTTTAATTATCAAGTGGTTTTATAGTTATGAAACAACAAAAAACATGAATTTTTTGAAAATATGTAATAGTTATCTAAAATATTTAATTCATTAAAATAAATATTAACTATTCATGTCTAAACTAATTTTATATAATATATTTAGTTAAAATGAACAATAAGTAATATCCATCATTGCACTTATATAATTTTTTTCTGTTCTTTCTTAAAAAAAATAAGTGGTTTTATAGTTATGACACGCACTGTAGATGAGGCTTATGGGGTTTTCCATTATAAATAATATTTGTAGATCACAATTTTTGCGATATTCATGAAATTGAATACTACTACTCCCAGAGAAGGTTCTTTAGCAACTTTATTAAAATTTACAATTTTATGAGTAGTAACGAAATATTACTAAAAAACGAAAGATATACAAATTTGAATTTGTATTTTTATGAATATCATCAATGGGTGTAGTAGTGCCCTGACGGCACGTATAAGTGCTAAATGTGACACTCTATGCCGGAGGGGCAGTGCCGCTCCATTATATATATCTAGTTACAATATTGTAATTCGTTATTACTTTCATTGTTGAATATGATATTTTATACGAAAATATATTGAAATTAAAAAGTTTTGATCATTTCAAAACTAATTTTTATTTCGTATTGTATATTGTATTTTCCAGTCACTTTTATATAACTTTCCTTAAGGGGGTTCATCCAATTTTCAGTTTATTTAGGAAGTCTTTGAAACTTTTTTCACATGTATCTGACATCATTATCTATATGATATCCTCACAAAAAAGAGCCTAGCTTCACCGTTATCGAGATATTAATTGTCAAATTTGAGCATTTTAACACGGCGTCTTATGGGACGCACACGCGCGAAAGATCGATTCAGTCTATAACTTCAAAGATACATTTAGCGTTTGTCTGAAAAACTAATATATTATTAAGATCAATAATTAGAATATCATATTACAAGTTCAGAGATCCTAGCTTCACCGTTTTTAAAATATTGTAGTTGAAAGTATGGAATTTTAGGTGTACGGCCGCGCGTGCAGACGACGCTGGAGCGGTGGGGGAACACACAGACGAGCGCCGCTCTGTGTGCACGCTCACAGACGGCACGAAGCTATGTGTATGTGTCAGTCCCGTATAAACACGCGCTCTGACTACAAGAGTGGGGGCCTCATGCGAGCAAGCCTGTGCGCGCGGTGCGGGCTGACATTGATTCTTGATACGTTCCTGGTTGGATGAACCCCCTTAATATAAATTGAGCGATCGAGATTCGTTCGGTTTTCGAGTATTTTTGCGAGGTATCTTGAAATCTCGAATCAATCTCGAAACTCGAAAGAAAACGAGAAACAGCGAAGAGAGGGCGCGTGTAGCCCGCCAAATTAATGCTAGTTCCTTAATATAAATTGTGCGTACTATATGGATGTCCTTTTACACTTCACATTTTACAATGAATTTCTTTAATGCATGCACTTACAAACAAAAAAATTCATGCTTCGTTTTCAATTGAAAACTTATTAAAAAAGCCAAATAATTATTTATGCATATTAAGGTGACTCATGCGGGCTAGTAGACCTAAAGCTATGAAATTTGTTTACGCAGATTCATTTACACATTCCAATCTGAAAACTGATATGACAGAAATAAGGATTCTTAACATAATGAAAAATTTTTTTATTATAAAATTTTCAATGTTGCAAAAGTAGATTTTGTCCCCTAAAAAGAAATTCAATAAGTATTTATAATCTTTTTTGTTTTTCATTCAATTTTAATTTGCAAGATCTCATTTTCTTCCTTGTTCAATTTCAAGAGGAAGTACCGATATAAAAATTGAAAAATTTTCAAAACCTGCAAAGTTATATGCAATTGTTTGTAGATTTGTCACTGAATTTTATAAACAATAGCATATAGCTTTGCAGGTTTTGAAAAGTTTTCAATTTTTATATCGGTATCTCCCCCTTAAATTGAACAAGAAAGAAAATGAGACCTTGCAAATTAAAATTGAATGACAAACAAAAAAGATTATACTTATTGAATTTCTTCCTAGTGGACAAAATCTACGTGTGGAACATTGGAAATTTATTTATTTATTTATTTAATTGAAAAAATATATTTATATAAATGTATTAATTATTATTCTTCTTTTATAGGGTCTCATTCATATCCTATTCTTCCCTATCATTTCTATTCCTTTTTTGCTTCCTCCTAGAGGAAGCTTTGTGATAGTAAATTTTTGAGTTGTTGTAAAAACATGTTATAATTGTGTTCCGAGGTGTTAGGAATCAAAATACATGGTTTTTGAAAAATGTCTGTATGGATGTGTGTGTGTGTGTCTGTATGGATGTGTGTGTGTGTGTGTGTGTGTGTGTGTGTGTGTGTGTGTGTGTGTGTGTGTGTGTGTGTGTGTGTGTCTGTATGGATGTGTGTGTGTGTGTGTGTGTGTGTGTGTGTGTGTGTGTGTGTGTGTGTGTGTGTGTGTGTGTGTGTGTGTGTGTGTGTGTGTGTGTGTGTGTGTGTGTGTGTGTGTGTGTGTGTGTGTGTGTGTGTGTGTGTGTGTGTGTGTGTGTGTGTGTGTGTACGCCTGGATCTCAGCTTCTACTCGGTCGATTTTGACCGGACAGGTCTCATTTTTTTTGTTTTTTTTTTTGCGTGATGGCAGGTCAAAAATCAGTTTTTTGATTGGGGCGATCCGTTTTTTTTTTTTTCAAATTTTCGATTTTCTCAAAACAGTTTTTTGATTTTTTTTTAATGATAGGATCGAGCTATTCGAATCTGATGGGTAGCGTTCGAAAGAGAATTAAAATACCTATATTTTCTAAAAAAAAAAAGGTTTCTAGCTATCACGGTTCTTTTGTTATTAACAAAAACATGTTTTTTTTTTAGAAGCTTATAACTCCTAAACTTAACGGTCAAATTTTTTGAGAAAAATCGTGATAATACAGAATATAAAAAGCTATAATCTGTTAAAATTTGATTACATTCTGTAGGCTAGATTTTCAGTAAAAAATTGAAAAATGAAAAAAATCAGTTTTGTATGTCCAACGATTACAAGAGTAAAATTGACTTAATGGCTTCAAAACTCCTTTTAGAGGTAGATTTTTTATAGTTCTCGGTCGAGTTCTTTGGGCAAAATGATTGGTCCATAAATTTCAGAGATGTTTGAGGTTAAAAATTTTTTGCCATTTTTTAAAAATCGTAATTTCTCGAGAACGGCTCTATGTATCTGAATGGGGTGGATGGCATTCGAAAGAGAATTGAAATACCTATATTATCTAAAAAAATTAATTTTCTATCTATCACGGTTCTTTAGTTATCATCAAAAACAAAAACGTGTTTTTTTTTTTAAACTCATTACTCCAATGATGTGTAACAAAATGAATTAAAATGTTTAAAAATTATATCTATTATAATCTATTATAATTATGAATTATGCTTTATGAATGCATTATATTCTGCATTATTATAATTTATTTGTGTGTTATGAACTTTTTTAAAAAAACACGTTTTTGTTAATAACAAAAGAACAATGATAGCTATAAATTTTTTTTTTTATTATAAAATATAGATATTTTACTTCTATTTCAAATGATAACTTTATTTATCAGCTCAAAATTTATATAAATTTGATATAAATAAATAATAAATAAATAAATAAATTTAAAAATTAACAATTTTTAATATTCATAAATGAATTTAATTATAATTATGCAATAAATTTTTTAAAAAATTATAAATTTTGTTATTAAAAATTAATTAAAGGAATCAACAAATTACGGTTGAGGAAGCTACGGGCCAATGAATTGGCAGCGGTTTTTTTCCTGTTTTCCTTTACTTTATACCTTTGTTTAAAATAGAGGTTAAAAAAAAAAAAAAAGAAAAAAAGGTATAAAAGAACACAAAAGAAAGAAAAAATATAGTCATCAAGAAGTTTAATTTGAATCTACGTTACTACTGTTTTGCCACCTACAAATTTACTTGGTTTTGGTACATAAGTACAATCACTGCAGAGCAATATTGATATGAGACTATAATTTGAAGAAGAAATGGTAAAACTTCTGTAGATATTCTCACAACTATTCTTATTATTCACTCATAAATCAATAAGCCGATCATGTTAAGTTATAAATTTACAAGAACATTATACTTAGAATATTCTTGTATTCCAAAATTTTTAGTCATAACATTAAAAAATGGCATAATAAATTGTTGAAATTATTGTTTATAATTAAATATTAATTGTTTTCTAATCAGAAAAATGTCTTTCGAGGGTGCAACTCCTATTTTCTAAAAAATAGTGAAATATGTGAGAATTCACCAGATAAAAACTGTAAAAAGAAGACGATTTTACTTATTTTATAAACCATCACAATATAGTACCAAGTTGAAGAAAGTATAGCCTCCACACGAAAGAAGGAACGGGATAAAAAGATCAAGAATAGCATGGGTAATTAGTATGTATACCTCTTGTGTTCCTCGTACATATAGATATAGAATAACCCATGTAATTCTTGTTCTGTTTATCTGTTTCATTTTCATGTTTCATTTTCATTTTCATGAAGGCCCTTACTGATCAACGTAGGTAGCTAATTTCATATTTTTTGTTTATAAACAAAAACGAAAGGCAACGCGTGTGAAGAAGGGGATGCAATAATCCTTCTGTTACTGACTGAGCTAATTACACAGCTTTTCAGCTATTAAAAAGAATATATTTCTATAAATGAAAAACCAGGAGATGATTACTCTCCATACTAATATACTCTACGACCATGCAAAATTTTAAGTGGATATTTCAAAATTTGTAAGTGACATGTGAATTACATTTTTTGACGAGTTAAAAACATGAGTTATCTAAAAATATTTTTTTTTTCTAAAAATGTTTCGACACAAGTTTTATGTATAAAATGGTGAACTTTGAGTCTTAAAATATTCTTTTATATTGCTGTGCACAATAATATTTTGCTCAATATTAAATTTTATTTTATTTTTCCTAATATGTGAAGTGCACAATCCAACATTTTTTTTGCAACTATTATTTTTATGTGCATAAAAATATTGTGCATAAACGTCGGTATCTAATTTTTTATTTTAATTAAAAATTATGTGAAAAACGTAAAATGCTTTATGAATGAAATTACGTGTTCATTTTTTGTGCACAATGAATTTGTGTACAATTCTTATGTGCATAAACCACACCATGTCACTTATTAGATGTCGGAAAAAATGTTGTGGTACATATATATTGTAATACAAATAAGTTTCCGCCATTTTTTTATAAAAATTATCAATTTATTGTAAAAAAAATATACGTTACATTTTATTCAAAATATTGTCCGTCATTGGCTACTACTTTTTGCCATCTTTCTGGCAGCATTCGGATGCTACGTCGAAAAAACTCTTCATCTTTTGAAGCTACCCATGAATCGACCCAATTTTTGGCTTCTTCGTAAGAAGTGAAGTGCTGCTTGACCAGGGCGTGAGTCATCGACCGGAACAAGTGGTAGTCCGAAGGAGCAATGTCTGGTGAATACGGTGGGTGGGGTAAGACATCCCATTGTAAAGCTTCCAAAGTATCCTTGACGACTTTTGCAACATGTGGCCTAGCGTTGTCGTGCTGAAAAATCACTTTTTCATGTCTTTTGGCATATTGGGGACGTTTAAGCTTCAATTCTCTGCTCAATTGCAACAGTTGCTGTTGATAACGTTCTCCAGTGATAGTTTCGTTACGCTGGAGTAGCTCGTAATAGATTACTCCGAGCTGATCCTACCAAATGCACAATATTAACTTTTTGCCATAGATATTCGGTTTGGCCGTTGAAGTTGGTACATGGCCGGACTTACCCCATGATTTCCTACGCTTTGGGTTGTCGTAGTAGATCCACTTTTCATCCCCCGTCACTATTCGATGTAAAAACCCTTTCAACTTTGTCTTTGAAGAAGTTGTTCGCACGTGAAAAGACGGCGCTCGACGTCTCTGGGTTTCAGTTCATGCGGAACCCAATTTCCTTGCTTTTGTACCATACCAATGGTCTTGAAACGGTGTGAAATCGCTTGTTGAGTCACTACCAAGCTTTCTGCGAGCTGCTCTTCAGTTTGGCATGAGTCTTGGTCCAATAATGCCTGTAACTCAGCGTCTTCAAACTTGACTGGCCTTCATTCGCGTTCTTTATCTTCCACGTCAAACTCGCCGTTTTTAAACTTTTAAAACAACTCACGACAACTTCTCTCACTTAAAGCAGCATCACCGTAAACTTCTACAAGCGACCGATGCGCCTCAGCAGCAGATTTCTTTAAATGAAATAAATAAATCAAAACTACCCGCAAATGACGCTTATTCGGTACAAAACTCGACATTTTCGAACAAAAAAAAATGTATACTGCTAATACAAAGTCGATAGTATTTTAAGGTTATGTTGTTGCCAGGTGTCCAAACTTTCTATGTGACATTTTAGATCTGACGATTTCAAAGTAATCTTGACGGTGGAGCCATCTCTTGAAAATGGCGGAAACTTATTTGTATACCCAATATATCTTCCTATATTATATAGTTGTAAGGGCAAAAATGGGTACCTACCCCCTCCACACCCCTCCACTCTCCTCCACCCCCCTCCACCGCCCCTCCACTTTTTGCCGTTAAATTCTTTCAAATTTTACGTTATTTTGAAGGGCGTCAGCCCCTCCACCCCCCTCCACCCCCATCCACTCTCCTCCACTCCCCTCCACGCCCCCTCCACCTGCCCCTCCACCTACCCCACTACAACTAATCTCTTATAGATATGTTGCTGAAAATTGTATATAGAGGGTATCGAGATTCGCTGATTAGGAATCTGAACTCAGATTTTGAAAATTCAAAATAGCGGAACGAAAATATCTGCCGCATATTGAAATATTACTGAATTTTGCTGAAAATTGTATATACGAGATTTCTGGATTCGATTATTACGAATCTGAACTTAGATTTTAAAAATTGAAAAAAGCGGCAAAATATTTAAATAACACTGGATTTTGCTAATAATTGTATTTAGGGGATTTCTAGATTACGAATCTCAACTCAGATTTTCAGAATTCAAAATGGCGGATCGAAGATGTCGGCCACATATTGAAATATTACTGTATTTTGTTGAAAATTGTATATAAGGAGTTTTTGGAGTCGCTTATTACAAATCTGAACTCAGATTAAGAAAATTCAAAATGGCGGATTCAAAGATGGTGGTCAAATATTGAAATATTATTAGATTTTGCTGAAATTTGTATTACCTTAATACGAGATTCTTGGTTTCGCTGATTAGGAATCTGAACATATATTGTGATAATTCAGACTGGTGGACGCAAGATCGTTAACAAAAATTGAAATTTTACTCGATTTTGCTGAAAATTGTATATAAGGAATATGTAGATTCGCAGATTACGAATCCCAACTCAGATTTTCAGAATTCAAAATGACTGATCGAAGATGGAGGCGAAATATTCTAAAACTACTGGATTTTGCTGTAAATTGTATATAAGGGGTATCTGGATTCGCTGATTACGAATCCCAAATCAGATTTTCAGAATTCAAAATGGCTGATCGAAGATGGAGGCGAAATATTCAAAAACTACTGGAATTTGCTGAAAATTGTATATAAGGGGTATGTGGATTCGCTGATTACGAATCACAACTCAGATTTTCAGAATTCAAAATGGCTGATCGAAGATGGAGGCGAAATATTCAAATACTACTGGATTTGCTGAAAATTGTATAAAAGGGATTTCTGGATTCGCTGATTACGAATCTGAACTCAGATTTTGAAAATTCAAAATGGCGGATTCGAAAATGGTGGTCAAATATTGAAATATTATTGGATTTTGCTGAAAATTGTATATACGGAATTTTTGGTTTCGCTGATTACGAACCTGAACATATATTGTGAAAATTCAGACTGGTGGACCCAAGATCGCTAACAAAAATTTTAATTTTACTTGATTTTGCTTAAAATTGTATAGAGTGGGTTTCCGGTTTCGCCAATTAGGAATCGTAACTCAGATTTTGAAAATTGAAAATAGAGGACACAAGATGGATGCCAAAAATTGAATTATTACTGGATTTTGCTGTAAATTGTATATAACGGGTACCTGGATTCGCTGATTACGAATCGCAAATCAGATTTTCAGAATTCAAAATGGCTGAACGAAGATGGAGGCGAAATATTCAAAAACTACTGGAATTTGCTGAAATTTGTATATACGGGGTATGTGGATTCGCTTCTTACGAATCACAACTCAGATTTTCAGAATTCAAAATGGCTGATCGAAGATAGAGGCAAAATATTCAAAAACTACTGGAATTTGCTGAAAATTGTATATAAGGGGTATGTGGATTCGCTGATTACAAATCACAACTCAGATTTTCAGAATTCAAAATGGCTGATCGAAAATGGAGGCGAAATATTCAAATACTACTGGATTTGCTGAAAATTGTATAAAAGGGATTTCTGGATACGCTGATTACGAATCTGAACTTAGATTTTCAGAATTCAAAATGGCGGATTCGAAGATGCTGGTCAAATATTGAAATATTATTGGATTTTTGGTTTCGCTGATTATGAATCTGAACATATGTTTTGAAAATTCAGTCTGGTGGACCCAAGATGACTAACAAAAATTGAAATTTTACTCGAGTTTGCTAAAAATTGTCTACAGTGGGTTTCCGGATTCGGCAATTAGGAATCGTAACTCATATTTTGAAAATTCAAAATAGAGGACCCAAGATGGCTTCCAAAAATTGAAATATTACTAGATTTTGCTGAAAATTGTATATACGGGATTTCTGAATTCGATTATGACGGATCTGAACTAAGATTTTAAAAATTCAAAATGGTGGCAAAATATTTAAATTATACTGACTTTTGCTAAAAATTGTATATAGGAGGTTTTTATATTCGCTGATTATGAATCTGAACTCAGATTTTCAGAATTCAAAATGGCTGATCGAAGATGGAGGCGAAATATTCAAATATTACTGGATTTTGCTGAAAATTGTATATAGGCGTATTTGGATCCGCTGATTATGAATCTGAACTCAGATTTTGAAAATTCAAAATAGAAGACCCAAGATGACGGCCAAAAATTGAAATTTTACCGGAATTTCCTAAAAATTGTATATTATGGGTTTCCGGATTCGCTGATTAGGAATCTGAAATCAGATTTTGTAAATACAAAATGGCTGCCAAAAATTGAAATATTACTGGATTTTGCTGAAAATTGTATGTTGGGTATTTTGATTCACTGATTATGAATTCGAACTCAGATTTTCAGAATTCAAAATGGCGCATCGAAGATGGAGGCCAAATATTCAAATATCACTGGATTCCGCTGAAAATTGTATATAGGGAACCCATCTGGATTCGCTGATTACGAATCTGAACTCATATTTTGCCAATTCAAAATGGCTGCCAAATATTGAAATATTGCTGAATTTTACAATTGCATATGGGAAATTTCTGGATTCATATGATGATGAATCAGAATTCAGATTATGAAACTTCAAAATGGCATACCCAAGATTCGCTGATTACGAATATGAACTCAGATTTTAAAAATTCAAAATGGCAGTAAAATATTGAAATAATATTGGATTTTGCAAAAAAATTGTATGTATGGGGTTTCCGAATTAGCTGATTACGAATCTGAACTCAGATATTGAAAATTCAAAATGGCGGAACGAAAATGTCTGCCACGTATTGAAATATTACTGAATTTTACTGAAAATTGTATATACACAGAAAGAAGCATTCAGAGCTATAGGCTGTGAGTTATAACAGAGTAAGCGGGTACCTCCTCTGCCATCGTGTGACGGCGCGACATTCAGGCATGTCAACGATGGTCTCTAGGCAACGCTATACGGGGTGACTGCCGCAATCGTCAGACGTGCCACTCACGCTTGCCACCGTGCGCGTTAAAGCTTGAACTCAGTGATAGTCACGGCCTACAGCCGTGTTACGCGAGCACCGTTCATCGAAATGACCACAGTCACAGTTATAGACGCATGAATCACGACATCCGGCGATGCTATATATATGGCACGCTATTTTTTTCTCGCGTGTCACGTGCTACAGCTTTGAATTCTTCTTTCCGTATACGGGATTTCTGGATTCGATTATGACGGATCTGAACTCAGATTTTAAAGATTCAAAATGGCGGCAAAATATTTAAATTATACTGTCTTTTGCTAAAAATTGTATATAGGAGGTTTATATATTCGCTGATTACGAATCTGAACTCAGATTTTGAGAATTCAAAATGGCGGATCGAAGATGGAGGACAAGTATTCAAACATTGATGGATTTTGCTGAAAATTGTATGTACGGGATTTCTAGATTGGATGATAACGAATCTGAACTCAGATTTTCAGAATTCCAAATTGCCAATCGATAATGGCTGTTACATATTGAAATATTACTGGATTTTGCTGAAAATTGTATATACGGGATTTCTGGATTCGATTATTACGAATCTGAACTCAGATTTTAAAAATTGAAAATGGCTGCAAAATATTTAAATAATACTGGATTTTGCTAATAATTTTATGTAGGGGATTTGTAGATTACGAATCTCAACTCAGATTTTCAGAATTCAAAATGGCGGATCTAAGATGTCGGACACATATTGAAATATTATTGGATTTTGCTGAAAATTTTAATTTAAACTGGTGGACCTAAGATGACTAACAAAAATTGAAATTTTACTCGAGTTTGTTAAAAATTGTATATAGTGAGTTTCCGGATTCGCTGATTAGGAATCTGAACTCAGATTTTGTAAATATAAAATGGCGGCCAAAAATTGAAATATTACTGGATTTTATAATCAATAAGTTACAAATAAAATCAGAGCTGACGTAATGAACTACATATATATTCTGCATTATTTTGTTAAATATAATATATTTAGTATTTTAAAAATTAATAAATGTTAAGAATAATGTTTTTAAAAAACATTACAGAAATTTTAAATGAAAAAATAAGTGTTTCATGATATTATGTAATAGAAGATTATCCTCATTCATTATTATTAATATTTATCTCTAATAATGGAGGTTGCGAGCGGAGCGAGCAGGGGGCGAAGCCCCCTAGTATATATATATATATTTATACCACGCCGGATCTCAAGCAGAGTGTGGTACAGATATGTTGTCACGGCCTGCCGTACCAACGTCGGTAATTAGTAAGTTCGTGGTAGCGAACGCTAGAGGGCGCGTCGATGCAGAATTTGAGCTGCATCGACGAGACGAGGAGCGAGCCGGCGCGAGAGAGCCCGGCATCCATCTTGTTGTTGTTACTCGTGAGATAGAGACGCGCTCGAGTTCGCGCGACTTTATAATCCCAATTTACACGATGGAGAATTCGTCTTTTCATCCATCCAACCTCAGGAGTGAACAGGTGTAGATCCCTGAGGCTATTTCCCCGCCGGAGAAGTGTGACTTCACGTACTTACGTGGAAAGTACGTGAAGTGTTCCTAGACTGTGCGACAGGCTGATTCTACCTGCCGTACTGTCAATACAAAGCGTCTTCCTCGAGCAGAAGACCAGCTCGCCTGGTATTGCTACAGTCCAAGATACCATAAGGGATCGAGCTACGAAGCCAGCCGAGTCGCGAGGATACACACCAAGAAGATATGCCACCAAGTTACGTCCACCTAAGATCTAACATGGTAAGCGTGCACGCATCATCCGCGACGCGAGTAATAGCGCGTAACCGCCCGTCCAGGTTCATCGTTCCTGGACAGCGGCTTCGAATAGGCGTTCTCGTGTGGAGAGAACGAGCGCAGAGAGAGCGCTGGCCCAGATCATCAGTTATCGGAGGTTACCAGCAAAGTTTAACTTGCCGGTAGTTTCGTAACCGACAAGTGCGCAGATTACATTGCGCGGTATAACCTCTCTCTCGCGCTCTGTCACGTGTGTGTGTGTGTGTGTGTATGTGTGTCGCGCAGCAAGCGCGACCGGTCTCTCACCCGCGTATTCAACGATGAATACGCGACGTAGAATACCGAGTACGCGCGGCGTATGTTACCGCGCGTGCTCGGCGTATATTACCGCCTCCGAGACAGCTGACGTCTTTAACGTTGTGCTGGCGCACCGTTAGGATAGATTATTCAACGTATCAATTTAACCCGTTCCGTCAATATCTAAATTCATTCCTTTTATATTATTACTCTTCTACGAAACCATCATATTACATTCAATAAATAATAGTCATTTGTTATTCACTTTAACTACTCGAGTTATCATTTCGCGACCTTGGTCATTCCCCGTTCCCCGCCGCCACCGCGGTCGTTACGTTAATGAGAACGTATCGTTTACATCTGAGCAGCTGGCTCACGAACCAGGGCTCCGGTGAGGAGTTCGAGTCCCTGGCAGAAATAAAGCGCGAGTCTCCGACTTGCGTGTTGCACGGTAAGTAACCAGATTAGGTTTAGCATTGCACGACGTTGTAGGGTCCGCTGCCTAATCTGGCTATTGGGTCTCCGAGAGTTAAACCGAGAGATACGGAGTTGAACCGTTGAGACACAGAGAGGAAACGTGTCTCAACCAGAAAATCCACCCCGTGACAATGTACCACATAACACTGAACGTTTTAAATATCTGTAATGTGCTTTTTAGCCCTAACTGCGGCTTTCTTCATTTTTTTATCTAAAAACAAATCGTACAGTTTGAGTTGAACTTATATCCCAAAGATCATGCATTTCCCTTGTTAATTATTATAGAAATATTAAAAATTGTAAGAAAATTTGGAAAAAGAAAAATTAATTGTTATACAAAGTTGTAAGTGATGATTAGATTTTACAAATTTTAAACTATTTAAATATCAAAGGGCGTGGTAACGCCCTGAAAGCAAGTACAATTCATCAATGTGACACTACGTTGGAAGGGAAGGGAGCTCTAGCTCAGTCTTTAATAAACAAATTTTTAAAATACGATATTTTTATTTTAAACAACTCTAAGCTATTCTCCGTCATTTTCTGAGAAAAATGTTCTTTGGCGATTTTCTGTCAGATGCATAGTTTCCGAGAAAAACATTCCCAAATATTTGAAAAATCGCATTTTTCTTTCAACTCATATTTTATGTTTAATATTGTAAAAAATATGTCCTGGTATTTATTCAATAAATATTACAATAAAAAAAACAATAGCTATTTATTATCGCTTACTATTGATTTAATCTAATTTACATAATAGTTATTAAATAATTTATAATATTTTTTTTCTATTCAAGAATTAACATTTACTTCTAAATATATAGTGCTTTATGATCAGTTGTATCAGAAAATATTTTAAACTTCATTTGAAAATAATGTAAACGATAATTACTAATTAAAATAAGACTTTGTTACGCCACAAATTTTTAACAAATGTAAAAAAAGAGTATCGCTATTTTTTCACACAATATTATGTGCTAATACACCTGAAATATTTTTTCTTTTTTTATTTAATCAAAAGTTCAAAAATCTGTAGATATGTCTACATACATATAAGTGTACTCGCAACTACTAACAGATATGTGACCATCACCACATGACGCCCTGCGGCGTGATGCCGGCTGGTGGTGGTAAGGGAAAATTGCAAAATTTGTATTTGTTTGAAAAATGTGTCTTAGAGTGTTTTTGATGTTGCTGAGAATGATTATGGTATTTATTTTGATTGAAAATGGACCAGAGGTGATAAATTAGCAAATATTATCCATTTCTTGACAATTTTTGACTAACAATGGCAGGAAAATATTTTAATGTTTTCAAATTTGTGAAAAATATTTGCATAGTTTGTTTGTTCCTAAAATGGATCAGAGGTGATCAATTTGCCAATGTTATCCATTTTTTACTTTCCTTGGCATTACCCAGGGCTAACGGCGTGTAGATATATGTGCAACTCTTTACCTCCCTAGTTGCGTTACATACTATTAAGTAATTTTATTACCATTTCCATCAGATATACTCGTTTCAAAACTAGATAAAAATTATACAAATGCAGATTCCTACTTACCGGCATTGCGGTTTTTATTTAATTAAATAATTTCTAAGTATTTTTTTTAAACAGGATTGTCAGGCGCTCCGTATATGTAAATACTATACTCTAAAATTTTTTTGAGTAATTCTATTAGTATTTGCATAAGATATACACGTTCAAAAATTATGTCGGTATTTCACATCACACAACGAAAAACCGCTTATAAATCGATATAAACTAGAACCTCAATTTCATGAATATTTCGGTGCGTTATCGGTCCTTAACTTTTAACTCTCATAACTTTGTAAGGAGTTGATATTTTTTAATTCTTAAAAAAAGAACGGAAAGTTTGTGCTCTCTAGTTTTATTTTCTTGTTTTATAATTGGGTGTAAAGCTTTTCTAGATGGAATAATTAACATGGTGGGTGTGGGTATGGGTATGGGTATGGGTGGGTGTGCGTGCGTGTGTGTGTGTGTGTGTGGGTGTGTGTGTGTGTGTGTACGTGTGCGCGTGTGCGTGTGCGCGTGTGCGTGTGCGTGTGTGTGTGTGTGTGTGAGAAAGACTTTGGAACTTTTTATAGTATTTTACGGTAAGTACACCCATTAACTTATGTATTTAATTTTTTTAATTTAGTTTCTAGAATAATGTTAAAAATTACATAATATTTTATTACTAGGTGATTTTTAATTTTTATAGAATATTTTTAATAATTGTTAAAGCAATAAGCTAACATGTAATAAATGAGTGCAAATAACCGACTGAGAATAATTATCTATTTGAATAATATTTAAATAGCTATGAGATATCTCAGAAGTCAATCTTCACTACCTTTGCGGATTCATAATATTTTTATAACAAGATGAAATAAAAAAGTAAGTATTTAACCATTTGATTTATAGCAAGAAATTTCAATTATTTAGTTTACTATCATTATTATAAATACAAACAATTTCGAGAGATTTTAATAAAATCAAGAAATTATTGATTATTAATGAGTAATGTATGAATGAAAAGAAGCAAGATGGCTGATTACAATACGCCGTCGATTAGCAGAAAGTCGAGCGATGGCGGTCTGGATAGCGCGTCTGATTTGCAAATCGGTAAAATCGGTTAAAGCCCGGGTCCTATCAGTTTTTTAAATTATTTAAGAGGCCTCACTCGTAACATTATGGTATTATAAAATTTTCAAATTAAAAAATGAGAATTATAATAATCACGTAGTTTAATATGTTAATCTTCTGCCATGGGTCACAAATATGCTAGATATCGGACAACAAATTTTTTTGAAACTCCGTGCGAGAAGTTCGATTTCTCGCATGCTGCGTTAAACGATGCGTGCAAAAATCTCACTTCTCGCACGTCGTGTCAAAAAATACGGTTCGACACTTGTGTGAGAAGTTGATTTTCTCCTCGTGTGACCTTTTCAAACAGTCACACGAGGGGAAAATCAAATCCTCGCACTAGTATCGAAATGTACTATTTTAGGCTTGGTGCAAGGCCCATCACCCTGAATGTTGACTCCCTCTTAATATAGTAAATTAATATATCAATTTTTAAATACCTTATGTATATCTGAAAACTTCTACTAAAAAAATTCTTTTTTATCTGAAGATAGTAAAAATATAAGGTAAAAGTACCAATAGATGGACGCTTAGTGAAGCTAGAATTTTCATGTCATATTTTAAATGCGAAATATTATTAAAAATGCATAGAATCAGTAGCCAATAGAAGTATTATTACTTTTTACTTGCGAAAAAAGTATTTAATTTGTGAAAATAAGCTTTTATGACAAAAAAATTAATTAAATTATGAATACACTGCTTGTACTAGTAGTTGGACCGTGTTAAAAAGTCATGTACTAGTGGTCGAAATTGTTAGTCCCAATACTTGGACCATATAATTTGTACTCTATATTTATTTTGATTTTTATGTAAAAATAATAAAATCGCTAAATTTTGAACTGGAAATACTTTTTAACACTAAATCAATCGTTAATACTCGTAATATGAAATTACAGCAAATCAATGTATAATAATCATATTATGATTTTCCAACCTACTAACCTACCAATACGTAGGAACCCTAACCATCAAAACATCGGTGAAATAAATAGGGCCAAGTATTGGGACATGACGTTTAAACTGTACTAGTAGATAACCTTGAATTATTTTTATTAAAAACAATAATTATTGGGCTCCTAACGACTGTAATTGAATTCGATGCATCTTAGAAGTGTCTTAAAACTTTCAAGAGTAAAGATTAACTTCAAATTTATTTAAAAATACCTAAAAGGCGAGTCATGAATCCTTACGAAAGCATTAAGGACCTCTCATAGAAAGTCGTGATCCCCGCGAGTAGCATTTTCAAATCGTCTTTTTAAGTATTAAATTTTCACTAAGAGTAATAATACTATTTAAACAATAAGCATTAATTATTTTAGAATCATCTTTTAGAATAAAATATTATCCAACAACTACACATTCTTTAAAGTAATTGAATATTTATCTAGATGGCCACATACTGAGCACTGGCCGCTCATTGGTACTTTTACCTTATATAAAGAAAAAAAATACAATTTCGAATAAAAATTCTTCTGGCTGTGATTTAAACTCGAAACAAAAAAGTGAATATGCGATAAGACGCGCGCCTTAATGTTTAAGAAATAATAATCGTTATTCATTTAATTTTCTATTAAAATCACAAGATAAGATAAAATTTAAATAATAAATACATTTTTATATATAATTAACTATATTTACTAATATTAAAACAATTACTTGATGATTTATACATAAATATTGAATTATAATGGTTTCAAAAAGAAATTCTTCAAATCACAACAATCCAGCTATAAAAGGGAGATTGCGATAGTATCGAATTGAAACTATTAGAGGGCCAATTCAAAGCGTTATCCAAGAATTTCATTGGTGGATATAGTGTAAATAGGGAGCAACTTCAGAGAGTTGAACAACAAAAAAATCAACGCGCGCGGCACGTGCGCTAAGCAATTTCTAGTCGATTTAAAAAACCGCTACCAATTCATTGGCACTTAGCTTCCTCAAACTTAATTTTTTTATTCTATTATATAAACTATTAAATTTAAAAAATATATTGTAAACAATTATTAAATTTTAAAATTTTAACTTATAAAATTATTAAAAAGAAAAATCAAAAAAAAAAGTTGTTGACATTTTCATGTTCATAATTTTTTATAATCTTATCAATTATTATAAATTTGCACGGAAGGAACTAAAAAACAGTATTTTTTCTCATTAAAAAAATGCTTTTATTTTTAGTTTTTGTGAAGTAATAAATATTAGAAGTAGGAAATTGAGGTTTTAATTTTTTGTATGTAAATGTAGAATTCGTACAAATTCGTGTAAATTTTTGTAAGAAAGCCTATATAAATGTAAATAAATGTAAATGCGTGTAAAGAATAAACGTATTCTCAAACTTTTATGTTCTATTAAACATTTGTTATTGTATCGACAGCTAATTATGTTAAAAATGCTAATTAAATACATATTATTTATTAATAATTTATTGATTTTAGTAATAATCTTTTAAAACTTTTTGCGTTTATTCAACTAAATTTTATTCTTTACGCCCGTACTACACACATTTTGTGTAAAATATAACATACGTGTTAAAAATTACACAATTTTCGTGTTACATTTCACGCATGATATGCGTATTTAAAATTTAAATTACACAAAACACAAAATGTTAAGTTTGAACAACCCATCACACAAACATTACACGCCCCTCTCCCGGCACCATCTTTTCCCGATTTCCCAAACATCGCAAACATACAGACTTAGGTCACGCAGTTTTATAAAAATTTTTAAATAGTTTGCGAGTATAATAGTAAAAACGTACACGGAAAAAAATTTAGGATCTCCAGACCACCGGTATATATGGACTCCGTACAATACCATCGATCGTTTTAATTTATGACGAATTTGGAATTAAGGCGCACCCAAAGTTGAACCTGTAAGAATCCAATATCTTCGGAGTCTTCACGATTCAAAAACGTATGTTCTGAACTCCAATTCGGTCATCCCCAGACTCCGAGATTTCCGGTATTGTAGCGATTCCACTTTGGACGTCTGAGGCCTCCATCTCTGGTATCGTGGCGCGACAGCATTGAGAGAAGGGGAACGGTCCGCATTCGCGCGCGTTTTTCTCATATATATATATGCGTTTCATCATTATATATCAAAGTATTATTATAGTATAATATAGCACACACGTTTTGAACCGTTTATATATATTATATTATTATATTTATGAAGCGGCGCGCGTGAAATACGTCCGAATGTATAGTCGACCCGCCGAGATACCAAGAATGGGGGCCTGAGGACTCCATCGGGCGGATCCCAACGGTACCGAAAGTCTTGGAGTCCCCGCCATTCCAACATGGCATACACATAATCCCATTTTGAGATCCGTACACAACCGAAATTGTTGGAGTCCACGCAATTCAATTTGGAAGTGACTACATTCAATTTTGGACGCGTACAGATACGGTATTTTTTGGATTTCTGTTAATTTCATACCTCCGATATCCCAGGCTTCCAAATTTTTTTCCGTGTATGGTTACTTAATTTTTTTTTATCTAGAAGCATCTTACAAGTATTCTAGTATTCCAATTTTAATCTTCTAAATTTCTAAATTTTTGAGAATAATATTAAAAATATTCAAAATATTACAGACAATGAAGATAAAAAAGAATAAAAAATTCCGCACTGAGTTTCGAACCCAGATCAAAAGAATGGCCACGTAAGGATACGCGCCTTAGCCCTCACGGCTACCGCTGATTATATGAGTATACAGTCAATTCACGTCGTATATCATTACCAGCAGCTGTAAGCATCCTTTTCGATATCCGTATCACTCGAGACTCGCATCTGTGCAATCTTCATCCAGACCATTCGTCCAGATCTTCATTTAGACCATCATCCAGAGAAATAATGTACATTAAATGTATTGTAATTGTATAACCTACCTAATGTAAAAGCTACCAAACGTGAATCACCTCTCTCTCTCTCGCTCTCTCTCTCGCTCTCTCTCGCTCCCTCGCTCTCTCTCGCTCTCGTTAAGTCTCTCTGAATTTTATCTGGGGCACGTGTAATCAGCCATGTTGCGCCCGGATTTTTATTTTGGAAAATTGGATCAGAAAAAGCGCTTCCTAATTCATCGCACGGTACGAAGAAAATAGTAGATCATGCACCAAGGCCACCAAAGCTCGCACTCGAGGGAATGATACATTTTGCGTTCGTGGTAGCATATACTATTTTTTTTTGTAAAGGCCGGAAAATGACCGCGAAATACTAAATGTATTTTGTGACCTAGGCCTTACTGTTCTTGTTAGTCTGGACTGAGCGAGGGAGCGGGGGACTTCTTTTGCCAAATAGCGTAAAGCACTGCAGCAGAAGTCAGATGTCGACTCTCGATGATAACATGGCACGAGCCCAGGCCACAAAGTCTGTGTCCGGGGGAGCATGGAGAGCGCATTTCGGAGCACAACAAAATACCTCAGCTAAAGAAGGGAGGAGCTTTCCTGCCCGCTGATTGGCCGCCACCGGGGCGGCAGTTTAAGTCAGCAGAGTATAGAATGCTGCTGATGCTGCGAGCTGCTTTCCCCTCCCCCCGCAATCCAAGGTATGGGTCGTTATTTTGAACATGCAGTTTATGGGAATTTGATCGAGAATGAGTAGATATACTAGGTACGTTCTGGCGCAGTATGACGTCATCGGCGACGAGCCCGCGATATACTAGGTACGTTCTGGCGCAGTATGACGTCATCGGCGGCGAGCCCGCGATATACTAGGTACGTTCTGGCGCAGTATGACGTCATCGGCGGCGAGCCCGCATAATAATTTATACGTAAGGGTGATATCATAATTTATATGTAAATTATAAAAAGATAATAATTTATATGTAAGGCCATGCATAATGGTCTAGAAGGAATCAAATAAAACACATGAACGTTTCAATTGAAAAAATTTTTTATTCATGAATGCTTTTATTAGTTTACATATTACGTTTTTAAAGTAGTCGTACATTTTTGTTTTATTACACAACTTTTGTAACATCTCCTTTAATTGGATTATATTGAACAATTCGATCATGCAGAATTAAACAGTAGGCAGCAGTATTGTCGGGAAAGTCATCTCTAGACTCAAATTCATAAAAAATTTTTTAAATAAATTTTATGTAAGATCATTTCATTTGAGAGAGAGAGCCAGCGAGAACGAATGTGAGAGAGAGCGAGAGCCAGCGAGTCAGCGGGAACGAATACGAGAGAAAGAGAGAGAGAGAGAGTCAGTGAGTTAGTGAGTCAGCGAGAATTAATGCGAGAGAGAGAGTCTGAGAGGGAACACAGTATGCGTCTGCAACCCTTTTTATTTTTTCCTCTCTTTATCCTCTCCATTAAAAAAAAATCCAAACGTCGCTAGCCAAACCTTTTCTTTATCGCACCTCCAATAAATCTAAATGTCTTGCATCCGAATTTCCTTTCCTTTCCTTATCGTCAAAAAACTCTCGTCAAAATACGTCCTATAATTAAGCCTCATACCGAACGCCCGTATACATACTTTCGGGTAGGTAGCCAAACCTTTCCTTTATCGCACCTCCAATAAATCTAAATGTCTTGCATTCGAATTCCCTTTCCTTTCCTAATCGTCAAAAACTTTCGTCAAAGTACGTCCTATAATTAAACCTTATACCAAACTTACGTATACCTCAAGTCATCCAGACTTTTCACTTTTCCTTTTCCTAAAAAAGATATTTTCATCTTTTTACCCCTTATTACTGTCCCCGCGAACAATATAAGAAGTGCAAAAGGGCGCCTCAAGCAGTCAGTCCAACACTGAGTCCTACGCCGCACCCACGCGTATACGAAAGCTTTCAAGCATTAGCTCTTACTGTACTTTAATCTTACTAGTGTAGTTGAAAAGTTAATAGTGTAATTTATATTTCAACTATTCACGAAAATGGAGGTATGTATATTATACATTAATGTAAGATGAGACAGAGAGAGAGAGAGAGAGAGAGAGAGAGAGAGAGAGAGAGAGAGAGAGAGAGAGAGAGAGAGAGAGAGAGAGAGAGAGAGAGAGAGAGAGAGAGAGAGAGAGAGAGAGAGAGAGAGAGAGAGAGAGAGAGAGAGAGAGAGAGAGAGAGAGAGAGAGAGAGAGAGAGAGAGAGAGAGAGAGAGAGAGAGAGAGAGAGAGAGAGAGAGAGAGAGAGAGAGAGAGATTTAATCTAAATTGTTATATTTTCATTTGTAGATGATTGAAAGCACCCAACTTTTTCAAGAGTTGCTGCAGATTACTCTTTACTGCCTCCGAAAAAATCTACATCAGCGAATGCCACGAAAAATTGGATTTGAGTTGATAACTCTTATTTCAATGATGGTAAGTTTTTATTCTTTCAAATTATATTATTTTTAATATTAATTATATTTTTTAACATTAATATTCATTATAATCAATCAATTTTTTCCATTTTTCAGATGCATCGTGATTACACTAATCAACAAATCAGAGAAACTCAAGCTGCAGTCCGCGAAAAGAAAGAAGCATTAAAGAAAAACCAAGATATCGCTCGTGCTAACGCAGCTCGCAAGCTGCAAGCAATTGAGCGAAAAAAGAGCGAGCCATTAAAAAGGAAGGCTGAGGAGGATGCTGCAGAATTAATAAAAAGAGCGAAAGCTGCAATTAATGAAAAAACGACAGCTCTACCAGTGTCTAAATGTATAGAAAAAATAGATTTCAGTATTCCTCCGCCGACAACAAAAGTTATAAAAAATAATGATTTTAGTGCTCCACCACCGTCGCTATTCCCCAAAAGTGATAAAAAAGCAATCATTAAATCAGTGGAAACCGTAATTCCACCAGTGGACGTGTCAAAAATAGTGTCAAAAAATAAAAAAGAAGAACAAGAAGTGAAAGAACAAAAACAATTAAACGAAATAGAAAATCTCCCGCTCGATTTAACAAAAAAAAAATCGAGTGAGGTGAATGAAAAACACCCAGAAGATAAGAGCCAAATCAAGCTGGAAGAGGAGAGCAGTAGTGAAGATAGTGATAAGAGTAGTGATGAGAGTAGTGATGAGAGTGATAGCAGTAGTAGCGATAGTAATAGCAGCATCGATGAGAGCTGCGAAGAGAAACAAGAAGAGAAGGGGTTGAATAAGGTGACTGAAGAACAAGAGAAGGTTCCAAGAGAAGAGAAAGAAAATTATGGAAAATTTAGCAATTTACAAAATTTGGATTCGATGATAAAAAAAGTTGAAGAAAAAATTAATGTAAAAAATTTAGTGAAAATCCCGTTCGAAAAAGTGTGCTTTTAGATGATGATTACTTTGTAAGTAAAAAAACACGTCCATTAAAATTATCTCTAGTGAATAAGAAAAAAGAATTATTGTAACATCGTCACTTATACTATAATCAATGTAATAATTTAAATTTAATTAACAATGTAATATTTTGAATGTAATAATTTAAATAAAATAATTCTAAACTAACCGACTAACAGTAAGTATAAATGAGTTTTATTTCATTTCCTACAATCCTATAATCCTATAATCAATATAATAAACTATATAATAAAAATATTTAATATTTATTTAATGTAATTAATTTTTACATATATTAATTATACATTGAATATAAAACACTTTGTCGACAATCTTTATACTCAGTCGATAACATGGCTATCTCAAAATATTTGTTCGAATTTTTATACAAACTATAATCAACAATACATCAGTCCACCGTATCAGTTCCTTCGGACTTAGCTTGGTTTTGTCGTTCAATTAGCCATTTATTCAATTTACAAACATTTTTCATTGCGCAGACGGGATTATAAATATTTTGATTATGTAACATACATAAAGTTTTGATATTTGAATTAATTTCAAACAATGGTGGACATCTCATTTCGGATTCAAGATCTATAATTTTATTGTTAGAAAGTATACTCTTAAGCCACTGTTTTTTTTTCTAATCCTTTGACATAAATATTTCTGCTATCTTGAAAACATTTTTGTAAAGTACATTTTAATTCATTATATGGAATAGTACCAGAGCTCCACGATATACCTGAAATTAAATTAAAATTTTAATATCTTTGGATAATTATTTCAAATTTTACTAATTATTATATAATGTTGAAAATAAAATAATTACCATGATAATTTTTTTCGATCCATCTATTTATACGCTGATATTTAACGTTTAGTTTTAACCAATGATGTGGTGGTTTGAAAAAGAATATACATGGTAGAGTATGATCTCCAACGATTGAGAAAGCAAGTTCCTTACAAATAAAAACACTTTCTGAGCTCTGAAAGCCTTGAATATCTACAATGTAATCCATTTAAATTAGATTTTCTCTCTCTTTCTTTATAATATGGCTAATGAAATGCTCGTCTCATTCAATTATGAGACAATTTATCTAAGAGAAGTCTATATAAATAGCAAGCTGAATTTACCCCTACCATTTCTTGTAGTACCAAATATTTTCTCTTTGACGTCACCTCCCACCACTTTATATTTCCCCACCCATTACTTGCAGCACCGAAACCGCTGCTCGTAGCGCCATCACTCACTTTAAATGCTAAAAATTCCTTCACAAACCGCACAGTCTCTTCCAAGTCAGTTGACTAGAAACCGTGTCCTCAAATATCTTGCTTAATATAATACTATACACTATATTTTATACTATACACTATATATTGTGTACGCTATATACTATATTGTGTATACTATACACTATATATTGTATAATCAATTATAAATCTATCATATATTCTTTACTATATACATATAATTTATTTTGTATTCATATCCAATTTAATTTTATTCAATTAAATCTAATCAATTAAAACAATATGCATTCTATTGAATATTTTGAAGAAACTGTAAAAAGTTTGTGGAGAACCTATTTTATGCGGAATATTTCGGATGTAGAAGATTTTATTAGATGGAGAGATCTAGCAAAGCTAGTATCAGATAATATCAATGAATACGTGCAGAATAGCTCTGATTTGAGTAGAGCACACTTGATTTCTCTCGAAATTAAATTCAATAGTCTAATAAGAGTTGGTGGTAATATACAAGAGCCTCAATCATCAACTTCTCGAGAAGACTTTCAAGAGGTGGATGGTGAAGGTGTCGTATGGCGGCCTATTCGAACTGCTTTCAAAAATCGAATTCAAACAGCGATCATTGTTAATCGAATTCATTTAGATATGGATACTTTTTTACTTGAATCATATAAACTTTTGAAACCACAAGTGCAAAGATTTCTAGATATACATAATGCATTGAAAATAAATACTGAGATGGGAGCACAGTTTATTGTAAAAAAAACAAAATGAAGAAGAAATTCAAATGAAATATTTCAATACTAAAAACGTTTGCATTTATAAAGGAACTAATCTCGATTCTTGGTTCAATAATGATATCAAAGAAGTGATATTGAAAAGTATCGAAGAATTTCAAGAAAAAGACTCTGGCTGGACATTAAAAGTAATAGTTGGATTAACAATAAATATGAATAAACATAATCCCCTTAAGCCCTCGTCATACATTCCATTACCAAAATATATAGCGAATAAAAAGGCATGCATAAACGTTAAAAACAATGATAATCAATGTTTTAAGTGGTCTGTTCTGTCGGCACTCCATCCAGTTGATGATGGATATAGAGTATGCAAATATAAAGAGTATGAAAATGAACTCAACTTTGATGGTATAAGTTTTCCAGTTGAAATAAAAAGTGTTAAGAAATTTGAAAAACTAAACAACATATCGATAAATGTATACATACTTAAAAAATATGGTAAAAAGTTTGAGGTGTCTCCATCTCATGTAACTCAGCTAAAACAAGATAAACATATTAATCTACTACTAATTCAAGACTCTTACATTGATGAAGAAAATGGTGAGGAAGAACAGCATATTGATAGAAATTTCAGCTTAAAATTCCATTATGGATGGATCAAAAATTTGTCAGCATTAATCAGAAGCCAAATAAAAATTAATCATAAAAAAATATATCTTTGCGATAGATGTCTACACTATTTTACCGATGAAGATAAGCTTAAGACTCATGAAGCGGACTGCTCAAAAATCAATACCTGTGCAATTAAGCTACCTAAAAATAATATTCTTAAATTTAATAATTTTAAACATGCAGAACAAGTTCCTTTTGTCATATATGCTGACTTTGAGTGTATCTTAAAACCTACTGAACACAGGTATGCATTCCAAGAGCATGAAGCCTTTAGTATTGGAATGTATTTGAAATGTATTTTTGATAATGAAAGATCCAAGTACGTGTCATACAGAAAGAAAACACCTAAAGATAAGACACCTGCTGAATGGGTTATCGAGCAGTTCAAGATATTAATAGATCATTTAGAAGAAGTATATAATAATGCTGTAGAAATGGATTTATCAGATTTTGAGGAATGTGTTTTCCAATCAGCTAAAAGATGTCATATTTGTTTGAAAAAATTTGAAGAAGGTGAAAAAAGAGTTAGAGATCATTGTCATTTGACTGGTGAATTTAGAGGGGCTGCTCATAATAAATGTAATTTACATTATAGAGATGCTAGTTTTATACCAGTTGTGTTTCATAACTTTACTGGCTATGACTCGCATTTCATTATAAAAGAAATTGCTACTCATCCTGATTTTGAAGGAAAAGTAAAAGTATTAGCTGAAAATAAGGAGCGATATATATCGTTCACAAAAGAAGTTAAGGATAGTCCTATTCAGTTTCGATTCATTGATTCATTCCGATTTATGCCATCATCACTCGATAAATTAGCATCTTATTTAACAGAATTCGATATCCTTACATCTGAATTTGAAAAAGATAATTATACTCCTGAACAGATCGAATTATTGAAGAGGAAAGGTGTATTCCCGTACGAGTATGTAAATAGTTTTGATAGATTGAATCAGACTTACTTACCTAGTATTGAAGAATTTTATAGTCATCTAACAGACAGTAATATTGATGAAGACGACTATAGACATGCACAAATCGTATGGAATATTTTGAAAACTATTTATATTGATGAAATGACTCTAGGTTTATACTCTGACGTATATTTGAAAATAGATGTGCTTTTATTAGCTATTATTTTTGAAAATTTCCGGAAGACATGCTCACGAGCATATAAGCTTGATCCAGCACACTATTATACAACTCCAGAATTATCATGGGACGCAATGTTAAAGTATACGGAAATTGAACTCGAGCTTCTGACTGATGTAGATATGATTTTATTTATTCAGAAAGGTATACGGGGTGGTATCAGCCAATGCTGCAATAGATATGCAAAGGCTAATAATAAATATATGGGTGTAGACTACAAAGAAGATGAAGCAAGTAAAATTTTAATGTATTATGATGTCAATAACCTTTATGGTTGGGCTATGACACAGTCTTTACCATATGAAAAATTTGAATGGGTTAAAGATATAGATAATACTGACTTTCTCAACATCTCAGATGATAATAATATTGGTTATATTTTAGAAGTAGACTTGGAATATCCAAGAGAATTACATGATGCTCATAAAGATCTCCCTCTTTGTCCGGAACACAGAGCACCACCTGGTTCAAAACTGAAAAAACTTTTAACTACACTATGTGATAAAGAGTGTTATGTAATTCATTATCGAGCGCTGAAACAAGCTGTACAATATGGACTCAAGATTAAGAAGATACATCGAGCACTTCAATTTAATCAAAAACCATGGGTCAAGCCTTATGTAGATTTAAATACTGAAAAAAGGAAACAAGCTAGAAATGAATTTGAAAAACTTTTCTATAAACTTATGATAAATGCTGTATATGGGAAGACTATGGAAGATGAACGTAAAAGAAAAGATGTGAAACTTCTTAATCGATGGGAGGGACGATATGGAGCGGAAGCTCGAATCGCGCTACCCAATTTTCATAGTAGCGCTATTTTTGATGAAAATTTAATAGCAGTACAATTATCATGGACAACCATAGGTATAAATAAACCGATATACGGCCGAATCCATCTCGCCCGCGTATGCCTATTTCACCTATCATGTTGAAATAAAAATATTTATGTTCTACTCGAAAAAATATTTTACACGTGTTTTTTTATTTTTTTGTTTCATCAAAATTTCATGCGTTCAGCGATACCGACAAATTCCGAGAAAATTCTTTCATTGAGAAAAAAAATTTTCAATGTGATTTTCAGACTGCTATTGTTTCAGCAGTTTTTCAAGCTTTTAAACGTGTAACACATAATTTCACTCAGTTTTGAGCCCTCTTTAACGGCCTTAATGTCATTTTCAAAAAAAATAAAAAATCCACGAGCTATGCACTTTTTACTGAAAAATTCATTTTTTAGAGAAGTGCCTTTTTCTCGAAAACCCCATGTTTTTTTTGCACAATTTTTGTTGTCGTGATAGAGGACGGTAATGCCTAGCTAGACGTATTTGTGAGATTCGGTACTTTTTTCCTGGGATAGCGATCACTAATGAGATAACACACAAACAAATTTTTCACGCTTAACGCTTATATATAGTCAATGATATTAGAGTCAATGTAAAGGTATTTATCTTTGTGCGTATGTAATATACATGTACGTGCGCCTACTTATAGGAGTATAAGTACTAGTACATTTGTCCGCTAGATGGATATGGTTTGACTTAACATTTACAAAGAAAAGTTCGGTTTCTGCTATATATCACACATCTCGTCTTATTTAAAACCATCAGCTTTTGGAAAATTATTACATATTTACACCTTATCAACTCAACTACGATGTCTCAATATTACTCAACAGAGAGAATCAAATGTGCAGACTTTTTAGACAAACACAAACAAATTATTTACAAATCTAGTTCCGTACGTTTAAAACAACTTGAGAATCTTGCTCATCCATTGAAGCACCTCTATCCTCATTTACCTTTGACACCTTCTACATATCTGTGTCAACATTGTTACAATCGTGCTTTAGAATTGGTGAGTAGTACTGACAATGAATTTATAACGGATAATGAAGTTACCGATAACGTAGTTGATAGAGATGAAGATTTTTTACCAAGTACTCCAGAACGCATTGAAGAATTTAATAATGAAATAAGTACATCTTTCTTAGGTTCTGTATCGCCTCTTAAAAGAAAAAAATCTTATACATGAAAAATCAATTGAAAATTACGTAACAAAGAAGAAAAAAAAATACTTTCAACATTGTCTAATACCCTTGATGTGAAGTTGAACAATGTTTATGACGTTTCTATAACAGCAAATGAATCAACGGTATGCCATTGTACAGAATGGATACAAAATCTTGGTCTAGCCTTGCAAAAGTGTTCTACGGTATCAGAAAAAATAAAAATTCTGACTTTGCTACCTTCATCCTTTACAAAACATGAAATTTTATCTTTATTTCCAGAAATAACAATGTATATGATCAACAAATCGAGAAATCTTGTTAAAGAAAAAGGAATTTATTCAGAACCAGATGCATATTCAGGCCATCCGATTGATGAAAACATGGAAAAAATTGTTATGGAATATTATTTAAATGATGATTTTAATTGTTCAAGACAAAGTCCTAATAAATGTGACGTTGTTACAATTAAAGTTAACAATAAAAAAGAGAAAAAAGTTAAGCGTTTTCTTACTCGAAGTTTAAAAGAGACGTATAAAGTATTTAAAAATGATTATCCAGAATTGAGAATTGGAAAATCGAAATTTTATAGTTTGCGACCAAAGTATGTCTTACTTAGCCCCATCAAAGAAGTTTG
Source organism: Torymus aiolomorphi (assembly GCA_036365515.1). Lineage (NCBI taxonomy): Eukaryota > Metazoa > Arthropoda > Insecta > Hymenoptera > Torymidae > Torymus > Torymus aiolomorphi. Next base: position 192,971,072 of record CM070873.1, read on the forward strand.
TCTCTGTATCTATTGCGCAAATTATGATTTATTTCTTACGAGCTTAATTAATTTTAGAGGGAGTAACGTCACAGAGTTGGATGAAAGTCGGTCACAAATAATAAATGCAACAATGTGTTCTGAGCCATCTGATTTATGTTATTTACAAGAATGTAAACTATGTCCAGGGATTAAGGGAATTACGTTTCATGTTTTAAAACTGCAAGATGTAGAAGGCACAGAAGAAATTACATATGCTTTGTGGGATAATGGAAACCTGATTAAAAAGACACTATCAATTTCTGCTTTTAAAGATGAACTTTCGGTTTGGACCATGAGGGTTAGTACTCACATGTATGTAAAAAATATACAACACAAAGCTATAAAAACAGAAAGAGAAAGTGCTAAAAAAGACTCACATCATTTAGTTCTTCAAATAGACTTCGCTGAAAACTGGGCTGTGATTCATAATAAAGCTGTTCAAGGAAATCATTGGGTTAATGATCAAATTTCTATTTTCACAGCAGTCTCTTCTCAAGGGATTCGACACAAAGTTTCGCAGTTATAAGTGATGACCGAAAACATGATTCAGCGTATGCTTTGCTAGCAGTACAAAAAATTATAAAATTCTTGAAAGAAAATTGTTGTGATTCAATTAAAAAATTACCATCGTATCAGACGGCGCTGCGAGTCACTTTAAAAATCGCTTTCAATTAGATGAACTAAAACGAGCACCGTGTGATATAAAATGGTTGTTCTCTGCTACTGGGCACGGCAAAGGAGCTGTAGATGGTGTGGGTGGACTTATAAAGCATTATGCTACTTCGCATAATCTTCGAGAGCCCCTTGAAGAAGCTATTCAAAACGCAAATGATTTTGCAATACATGTTCAAAAATATATTGATGCTATTAAAATAATACATTTACAAGATGCTGAAATAGAACAATTCAGAAAAGAAAAAAATATTGATTGGCTTACAACTCCAAAGTATCCTGGAATTAAAAAAACTCATATATGGGTTAAAAAAACATGTGACGATAAAATACATTGTTTGACAGCAAAGACCGCTGATCGTCCGCTTACTGAATTAAGAACAATGAAGCAGAAAAACAAAGGTAGTAAAATAGGTATACAAATGAAAAAAAGGTATAAAAATAAAAAATCAAAAAGACGCAAATAACAAATAAATACATAGTTATGTGTACCTGTATATTACATACACACAAAGACAAATACCTTTACATTGACTCTAATATCATTGACTATATATAAGCATTAGGCGTGAAAAATTTGTTTGTGTGTTATCTCATTAGTGATCGCTATCCCAGGGAAAAAGTACCGAATCTCACAAATACGTCTAGCTAGGCATTACCGTCCTCTATCACGACAACAAAAATTGTGCAAAAAAAACATGGGGTTTTCGAGAAAAAGGCACTTCCCTAAAAAATGAATTTTTCAGTAAAAAGTGCATAGCTCGTGGATTTTTTATTTTTTTTGAAAATGACATTAAGGCCGTTAAAGAGGGCTCAAAACTGAGTGAAATTGTGTGTTACACGTTTAAAAGCTCGAAAAACTGCTGAAACAATAGCAGTCTGAAAATCACATTGAAAATTTTTTTTCTCAATGAAAGAATTTTCTCGGAATTTTTCGGCATCGCTGAACGCATGAAATTTTGATGAAACAAAAAAATAAAAAAACACGTGTAAAATATTTTTTCGAGTAGAACATAAATATTTTTATTTCAACATGATAGGTGAAATAGGCATACGCGGGCTGTCTGATTTGAGATGGATTCGGCCATACATAGGACTTTGCGTTCTAGATCTTTCGAAGACATTCATGTATGACTTTCATTATGGTTATATGTTGAAACGAGTTGGTTCTAAATATATACTACTCTATACAGATACGGATTCATTCGTATATGAAATTGAAGATGTAGATATGTATAAAATTATGAAAGAGGATATTGATAAATTTGATACATCAGACTATCCTGAAAATAATCAATTTGATATACCTCAGGCCAATAAAAAGGTTCTCGGAGTAATGAAAGACGAGTCTCAAGGTAGCATAATGAAAGAATTTATAGGATTACGTAGTAAAATGTATAGTATCGAAATAGAAAATCAAAAACCATTGAAAAAAGCGAAAGGAGTGAAAACAAACATTGTCAAGAATAGTATCACCCATGAAGATTATCGCAACTGTTTAGAGCAATTACAGATTATCAAACGTGAGCAGTGCAATATTCGCAGCAAACTGCATACAGTACGAACAGTTCGAGAATATAAAATTGCCTTGAGTCTTAATGATGATAAACGTTGTATATATCCCAATAATCCATATACTCTTCCGTGGGGCCATTATAGATCTATAGCAATGGCTCACCTCAAAGAGAGACTTGCACAACGAAGAAAAGCACCAAAACATCGAAAAGTTATTGTCTTAGGATACTACGACTCTGAAAATCCTGATAGATGTCGTTCAAACGAGAGCGTATGTGGTGAGGGAGACGATCCACCACTCAAAAAACGGAGACTTGAGATGGAGAGGGAAACGGTGGCGCTGGCGGAGGCTCGAGATCTAGGAGTGAGGCAATGCCAGTAGATGGAGAAGAGTTGGAGAAGAGGGAAGAACGATGGAGAGGGAAATGGAGACGGCGGCTCGAGTTTGCGGAGTGGGGAGCTGGATACAAAACCGACAGCTCGCCTCAGATGCGTGCAGTTCTCCAGCAACAGCTCAAAGAACAGTCTCTTCCTCTTCTCTAGAGTTATTCTCTTAAATACCATTATAATAAAGTAAGTATGTTCTATTCAATATATCAAATAGTGTTCTATCATATTAATTCATTGAAATTTGTATCTAATAATATGTATTATTTTTATAGAATGGATTTCTCTGCACTCAACAAAATCGCCAAGGAGGCCTACCTCCCAAAAAAATCATTGTCAAACTTGGACGATAATTGTAGATATCAAGTCACAAAAGTTCAATCGCTCAACACTCGATATGGATTCAGTGTGGTCGTGACAATTGATGCAGAATTTCAAGTGTTTATCCCGAAGCGAGTTTCCGCCATCTTGGAAGCTAATAAGCCAATGCTCAAGACTTTGATTCAAAAGGCTGAAGAAGGAGAATTATTCTTACTCCACATCAAAAACAGTACCTTTGAATTTGTATAAAAAATATAACTACTAATACAATAAAATAAAACAGTAATGTAATATTATTATTATTATAACTTGAGTTTAATAATGTGTGTTATTTTATATTAAATCAAATCAAACATGCTTTTTCCATCTCAACCTAAATATTACAATTCCCAATATATAATGTGAGATTTATATTACAACTTAAATTTAACTTGAAAAAATAGTGGGGAGGAATATCTAGAAGAAAGAGAGAGCTACTTGCAGTAGCGGCGGCGGCGCCTCCAAAAGTAGAGTGGGGATGAGAAGCTTCTACAACCATCAGTTAGAAGAATCATCTGCAGCAGTCTCTTCCTTTCACCATGCCAGCTGTAAGAAATAGCAAGCGCGTTCGCTCCTCGAAGCATGTATGGTTTTCAGGAGAAGATCGAATTCACTATCTTCCTATTGAAGACAAAGACTCTAGAAAAGGAATGTGGGAGCAACTTGCACGAGATCGGGAACGCTTTCAGCGACGTATTCAAGAACTAAATATACTATGATATCACGTGCGCTATTCAGAAAACGTATTATAATGATGAATCATATTCTTGGACCTATACTAAAAAATCATTGTACAGTATATACTCTTAACAAAATGAAAATCTAAGTGGAGGGGTAAAGTTGTGAAGAGGGAGGCGGTTTCGGCGGCTCGGAAAAGTCTAGTAGTAGGGTTAGCGTTTTAAGAGAGTGAAGAGCTTGGAGAAACTCCATTCTGCTAGAAGAATCACTTAAGAGTAGTACTATCCTCCTTGTATTACCTTGTTTTTCATTCTCAATAATAACAAGATGGATTTTGAAATGTTAAATAAAATTGCGATGAAACTTGATCCACTCCCCGAGAAGGATCATTATGAGCTCGATGAAAACCATAACTATTTAGTAACGGAATTTAAGGAAGAGGATAATAGAATAATTCTTGCGCTTAATGCTGAATTTCAAATTATTTTACCAGATCGAATTTCAAGAGCTATCAATAACAATTATGAACTTTATATCCATCTGACTGAAAATGTACAAAGATATAATTTATTTATAGAATACCATGGAGGTGCCAGATTTCAATTTACTATTTAATGTAATAAAGTTTAAATATAATAAATTCATTGTAAGAACATTAATTTGTGGAGAGTTGTTAATATTCACTAAGTAATATGTAAGGAAAAACTTTATATTTTAAATAAAAACCAAAATATTCATACATATAAATTTATTTGTCTTTCATTCATTTACAATATTTTTTATCAATCCATGAATTATGAGTGTTGTCAAATCCTAGCCATTTTACATAAACTTGTTTACTGCATTTTCTAAGCACTTCTTCCACAAGTTATACATCCGGATACATCACTTTTTGTAGTTCTTGCTCGTAAAAACCTCCAGCGATGGGGTTGTGCTTATAGTCCAGTAGATGATACGTCACAGGCTTTGTCTTCGAGACGCGTTGAAGAGTAAAAATTTCCGTAGACCAATTAGGTGTGTAGCCTTTTTCAAAAACGTGTTTAGATTTGCTCACTCGTACTTTATCGCCAACTCTGAATTTCGGATTCTTGAATAATCGACGATCGAAAGAGAATCGTCTCAATACTTCGAGTTCATTTTCCGCATTGACATCCTTGGGCTTCATGTTTATAGTTTGATGTTTTGTATTATTATAAGATTCTATTAAATTAGGAAGAATATTGATCCAATTGTAATTTCCTTGTAGACTAAATTTTTTCCACATATTATTTTTTAGAGTTCGATTGAAACGTTCGCAAATAGATGCCTTGAGATTGCTATACGTTGAATATAGATTTATTTTATATCTAGCCATCAAATCTTGAAAATTTGTATTATAAAATTCTTTGCCTCTGTCTACTTGAAGATTTTTAGGAACGCGTCCTTTTTTCAGTACAGATTCCATTGCACTAGCGACATCTACACCAGTTTTTTGTTTTACTGGAACTGCCCAACTATACTTTGAAAATGTGTCTATAACAGTTAAAAGATAACGAAAGCCTCTATTCTCTCTCGAATAGCCTTGCATCTCTACAAGATCAGTTTGCCACGTCTCATCTCTTCCACGTATATATACTTTACGACGTGGATAGTTGCGGCGTGCTGGCTTGTGTAGCTCGTCTACTACTCTTTGATGTTCCATTTTTAATATACTGTCTTAGCTCTTATAATTTTTCAATTTTAAAATCTCTCCTTTTTGTTTTTTCAATTCAACTTGTATGTAATCGATACTCGTTTGAAGGCTAGATATTATACTTATAAGTGCTTTAACATCAGCTTCAGAGGTTTTACGTAGCGTTCGTAAGTTTACTACATCATTCTCCTGCTGGGGATCGGCTAGATTACAAATTCGTTTATTATCTACGTCATAATGTCTGTCTTTGGTGATTTTGTAGCCAATGCCAGGGGAGCCCTTCTTTACTCTATCCAATTTACGACCAAACACGTCAACGCTCATTATGATACTGATGATAAGTAGACTTATTCTTCTTTTATATATTTTAAAAATTCATTATGCTGATTCTTCATATCAAACTCCAAATCTTTAATATTTTTTTGCATTCGAGTTATTTCACTCTTGATAGTATTTATTTCAGCTTCAATTAATTGAGATAGAAAATCTAAATTTACTGCCTCATTGGCTTTATGAGGATAATCAACGTTAGAAATTCTTTTATTGTCTGCATCATACTGACCATCTTCGGTTATTTTATATCCTACTCCAGGAGGACCACGAGAACCCTCCTTTTTGTCAAGTTTACGGCCAAACACATCGACACTCATTTTGAGACTGATATATATGGATGTTGTTTCTAATATATATAGCCAGCCTCACGAAGTTCCTCAATGATTGAATGAATTTCATTAATATGACTAGGATTGCCAGCTGCTTGCTCAGCTATTAGCAGTCTAAGTCGATCGACAAGTTCGTTTGGATCATCCCACCACACGAAATCAAATGTCGTATTTTTTCTAGCTATTTTGTGAGTAGGTAAAAGTCCAGACTCTTCAATGGACTTACGCTTTTTATTGATGTTGTGAGACAAATTTGGAGCAATGAAAGTTTTGAATTTTTTCAAATGTTTGTTGCGATATTCTCCATTTGTTTCATTTCTTTTCCTATGTGCATTAGTGTTTTCAAGAATTTTCAAATAATTTTGTTGATCCAACGAGCTAATCATTTCAGAATCAGGCTCTTTGTGAAAGAGGAGCTTCATCAAACCGAGAGTTGCTGTGTATGTTTCATTATTCACAGTCACTTTATTTTTTTCAAAATAAATAGGAGAGTCACCAATCACATAATTATTTTCCGTTAGACGAACACCAAAAGTTTTGTCTAATTTACTCTTATTTGAACTAACGTCATGCAGTAAACGAATATAGTTTCCTACAATTGAATCATTTAACAACTGATTAGATATACTTGTAGAAGTTTTCTCTATATTTTCAATAGCAGTAGTATCGTTGGATTCATTGATAGATGTTTCTGGATTATAGTCATCATCATCATTACCAATAGCTAATTCAAATATATCGTCAAATGGTTTTAATATTGTATCAAACTCATTGGTAGTACTATTGAAATAGCTAGTTTTATCTTTTGAACTACCCGCTTCCCCTGACTTAAATACTTTTTCAAAAGTAATTTTATTCTTTTTTTTCTCAGATTTTATAAAATTAATCTTATCTTCACTAATTTTTTTCTTATCAGCTACCTCTACGAGTTCTTTCAATGGCTCGACTACAGGTTTGAAAGTTTCATTCAAAGTCTTTTCTAAATTGGCTTTTCCTCGTTTTATTAGCTGATGTTTTCGCTTGATTGCCTCGCGAGCCTCAACTAATTGTCGAAGTATACTCTTCTCTCGTTCAAAATCAGTCATGTTGATACTTCTATGATCTAAAGCGAAATAATCTATATCTCATCAGTCTATGATATTTATAGCAAAAGAATCGAATCCCTTTCTATATCTTCCATGATTAATTGGTCTGTCCCTATCAATAACTAAAAATCCATGTTTATCATCTCTCCAGCATTTTGAACAAATCTCTTTGAATTTTTCAAAAGGCATATCTGAATTAACATGATCGTTGTAAATGTGTTTTATATTTACATCATCTTGACGAAACAGTACTAATAAATTTACGTTATCTCTAATAAGATGTTTCGGAATGCGTGCATATGACTGACAAAGATAAAAACTATCTACCTTTTTATGTCTTCCCATACAAAAGAATGCTCTTACGTTATCTTGCTTTTCAGTGGCTATATCATCAAAAATCATGATGGAATTCGCACGTGCTTCATCAGGTGAAACAACTGACTCATACTCACTAAATGCGTAGTATTGCACACCCTCTATCGGACTTAATAAATCTTTCAGAAATTTATACTTAGGTTGATTAAGCGACTTCGAATACACATATATATTTTCAAATCTGAGACCGTTGGGATGAGTGATTAGCGTCAGCAAACAATTAGTTTTTCCACAATTACTTGGACCGCAGAATACCGCACGTATAGTGTCTGGTAGTAGTTCACCATGTCTTTTTTCTCGTTTTTCTGTCTCCACTACTTTATCGAAATTTATGACTTGAAGCTTGAGAGATTGCTCTTTGAAATCCATGTTGACGTTTCACTGATTCAACGACGAATGAGCCACTAGCTATAAAAGGCTGCTTATATATTTTTAACTCATTAACGTTTTGTATTTCGAAGAGGAATGATCACTCACAATCGTCGAAAAAAGTGCGGTGGCAGTCTAGTTAACAAGATCATAAATAGCTTGCCTTTCGAAGCTCATGTACCTGGTTACCAGTACTGTGGACCGGGAACTAAATTAGAGAAACAATTGGTTCGAGGTGATCCTGGTGTAAATCAACTAGATGCAGCCTGTAGAGAGCACGACATTGCTTATTCTCAAAATCGAGAGGACGTTGCTGCGAGAAACGAAGCAGATAAAATTTTAGCTAAAAAAGCCTGGGAACGAGTGAAAGCTAAAGATAGTAGTTTTGGTGAGAAAGCAACTGCTTTTGCCGTAGCCAACATTATGAAAGTTAAAAGTAAACTTGGTATGGGTATGAAAATGTCTAAGAGACGTGGTGGAAAGAAACGAGGTAAAAGTTTGAAACAACAGCAACGAAAGAAATGTAGAAAAAGTAAAAAACCAAGCATTACTTTGAAAAAACTTATTAAGGCTGCCTCGAAAAGCATCGTACCTAGTAATAGATCTCTTCTAGTTATTCGCTCGGCATTAAAAGGAGCTAAGGAAGCTGTGAAAAAGGCTGGAGGTAGACGTAAAATAAATATGCTTCGTGTTTTACCAATCCCTAGTACAGTTGATGGAGCTCTTCCATTTTTAATTCCATTATTTGCCGCTTTGAGCGCTACTGGAGCTCTAACTGGAGGAGCTGCTTCAGTAGTGAAAGCAGTGAACAGAGCTAAAGCAGCTCAAAATGAGTTAAAGGAGGCTCATAGACATAATAAAACAATGGAAGCTATTGCTCTAGGTAAAGGCCTTTACTTAAAGCCGCATAATAAAGGTTACGGTCTCTATCTGAAGCCATATGTTGCTGGTAAGGGTTTAAAAAAAAAAAAAAAGCTCGAAGTAGCTTTACCCAACCGAGCGCTCACTAATTTAGATATAGAAAAATATGCTCAAATACTGAAAATCAAGAATATCCGGGGTGTTTTCATGCGCAACGCTTTACCTGCTAATGGCCCTCGTTATCAAGAGTCAGCTGTAGTAAATTTAAACGATAAAAATGGACCAGGTACTCATTGGGTTGCGTATAAGAAGAAGGGTAGTGAGGTTATGTACTTTGACAGTTTCGGAGATCTTCAGCCGCCTACAGATCTGTTACTCTATTTAAAAGCGAATAAAGTCATGTATAATTATGTTAGATATCAAGATTTTAATACATTCAACTGCGGTCATCTTTGTTTGAAATTTCTATCGAATAAGCTATAAAACACAATCTCAATGAATAAACGTCATTTGTTATGTGACTATCATGGAGAATACACTAACATTGAGTCTCTCAGGAACTTCATCAGTACTTGAAGCAAATTACTTCCCTCCGATTGAGCTAATCCCAAATAAAAATTACCTCCTCGGTCTAGTAGAGTTATTGACATTCAACTCAATACCTAATATTGACGTTGGATATAATAAATTTTACGTCGGCGAGGAAGGAAAAGAAGAAGAAATCGTATTACCGACAGGCAGCTATGAGATAGATGCCATCGAAAGTTTTATCAAAGAAGCATTAGCTCCTAAGGAGATATCATTTAGTTTGAAGCCAAACAACAATACTTTACGTAGTGTTATTCAGTGCAGTCAGCGAATAAATTTTGAGCCCGAGGATTCTATTGCTTCAATTTTAGGATTCACTAGGCGTGTACTTGCTAAAAATAAAACGTATAGTTCTGATTTGCCTGTGACTATACTAAAAGTTAACGCCCTACGTGTAGAGTGTAATATTACAGCAGGTGCTTACGTAAACGAACGCAAAGTTCACACTATACACGAATTTTTTCCAGCAGTACCACCAGGATATAAGATCATAGAAGCACCTTCACACGTCATTTACCTCCCAGTCAGCATTAGAAGCATTGATCATTTACAGATACGTATTATTGATCAGGACGGAAACTTGGTTAACTTTCGAGGAGAAGTCATTACAGTACGAGTGCATATAAAAGCAGTATTATAATGGGTATTATTTATAACGTTAAGAGTGGTCGAGGGTATATTAACACATCAAAATGTCAGTCAGCGATCAATCGACAGCGAGCTACCACAGCGCTCACACGTCAGAACATTCAGTTCCTAAAAAGTCTGAAACTAAAAGTCGTCGCCAATCCTCCACGTGGCGGAAAATATACTGCGTATTAGCGTGCTGTATACAAGAACAAAATGGAAGAAATTCTAAATATTCATTCAGGTGTGGCTTTCGATGAGTCTATAGCTCATTACGAAGTTCACGCGCATCAGCCTTATTCAATGTCGCAGTTCAATAATAGCGATGAAATTCGTATTGCAATTCAACATCAAGATTTATGTCTACTACCTTCTCGTAGTAATATTCATATTTGTGGTCGATTAACAAAAGAAAACGACACTGCAGTGACTATTTGAGGAAATACGTTATGAAATAAATGCCATTGAAATAGATAAGGCTAAAAATGTTGGTTTGACTAGTGTAATGAAGAACTGGTTATCACTCAATCCAAGTCAAGGCTCAATTGCTGAAAATGCAGGTTGGACTGCTGATAAAGAAGCGACATCGCTCAAAAATGAAGTAGGTTATTTTGATGTAACTATACCTCTCAGTATGCTGTTGGGATTTGCCGAGGATTATCGAAAAATCGTAGTCAATGTCAAACATGAACTCATCATCACAAGATCAAGAAATGACTTGAATTCTGCTATTGTCACGCCAGCAGGACAACCAGCTACATTTGAAAAATTTTAAATTAATTTGACTAAGATCGAATGGCTTATGCCTTACGTAGTAGTAGCTGATAGAGAAAAAATCAAACTCCTCAATTATATTGGTCGCGATAGAGCAATTACTATGAGTTATCGCACCTGGGAATTGTATGAGTATCCGAAATTACCTCTCACATCAAAGCATGTTTGGAGCGTTAAGACATCTAATCAATTGAAAAAGCCTCGCTTTGTCATTCTAGCTTTTCAGACTGCACGAAAAAGCGTGGCAGGTGCCAATGCTAGTAATTTTGATCATTGTAATATTAGTAATGTGAAACTATTTCTTAACTCTCAATGCTATCCGTATGGAAATCTTAATCTTAATATTACTCAGAATCAATATGCAGTACTTTACGATATGTATGCTAATTTTCAAAACGCTTACTACGGTAAAGAAAATGAACCGATGCTCAATAAAAAATATTTTATCGAAAAATTACCGCTAATAGTGATCGATTGCTCAAAACAGAACGAATCGATTAAAAGCGCACCTGTCGATGTACGTCTTGAATTTGAGTCTAGAGATGACTTTCCCGACAATACTGCTGCCTACTGTTTAATTCTGCATGATCGAATTGTTCAATATAATCCAATTAAAGGAGATGTTACAAAAGTTGTGTAATAAAACAAAAATGTACGACTACTTTAAAAAAGTAATATGTAAACTAATAAAAGCATTCATGAATAAAAAATTTTTTCAATTGAAACGTTCATGTGTTTTATTTAATTCCTTCTAGACCATTATGCATATCCTTACATATAAATTATTATCTTTTTATAATTTACATATAAATTATTATATCACGTATAAATTATTATGCGGGCTCGCCGCCGATGACGTCATACTGCGCCAGAACGTACCTAGTATATCGCGGGTTCGCCGCCGATGACGTCATACTGCGCCAGAATGCACCTAGTATATCGCGGGCTCACCGCCGATGACGTCATACTGCGCCAGAACGTACCTAGTATATCTAATAGAATGAAACTTAAATCGCATATTCAAAGTAATAAAAAATGTGTTTTCAGTAAAAAAAGTATGTGGTTATCGGATTTGAAACAGCGGTTCTGATGGTATCAAAAAATTTGTAGGTCAACATGCAATTTAGAGAGTAAATAACTGTCAAAGTACGTAATTTTACTTTTTGGAGGCGCTTCTCGTGGGGCGAAAATTAACCTTTTCATGATGTTTTATTGTTGATGATATTTTTTTACAAGTATATATGCATATAAATTATTTGCAGTTATATAGGTTTAAATTTAAAGCTTTAATCTTACGAAAAACTGTAAATGTTAACTGAGGCGCCCGCGGGGCGCCCGTTTGATACGATACCCAAATTGAACAAAGAACCATATGACCGGATTGAAATCTAAATTGGATAAAAAGTCAAAATGTGTTTACGATTGAACGTATACGCAAATTTATATTATTAGGATTTGTCAGCGAGAAGAAATAAAAGGGAAAATTAAGACTTCGAGAGTCTATGCAATCAACTCTACTCGTAAGTAAAAGTTTATTACAATAAAAGGTGTGAACGTAAAATGCGTTCAAATAAAATAGGCAAAGTATAAAGTGTCTTATTCGCAAATAAGACAACAAAGTATAGGCAATGTAACTGTAGGCAATAAATGTAGGCAAAGTGTCGGCAATAAGGCAAAGTATAGGTAAAATCGATAGGGGCAAAGTAATAAGGCATGTGCATAAAGCACCTGGCTAGTGGGCGCCGCAGGCCTCTATATGTATACTCATAGGAGTATATTTCATTGAAGGTTGCTCGTTGGTGCTTGCCATCTGGTGGCTCGCTCGGATACTACAATCCCGAAAATTCCGCCCGCTTTCGTCCATACAGTGGACGAATAAAAAATATAGTTTAGCAGCATAAGATTGACATGTATAAACTATGTATGAGCTGCTGTAATCGGAGACTTTGAAGTACTGATCCGGTGAAACCCAAGACAATTGAAACATAACTTCCTTTTTTCCACGAAGATTTTTCGCTCACTTGCGGTTTTGGTTTTGAAGGCGTCGCATCGAGTAATGAAATGAGCGTCTGCACAAAAAATACACTTGTCGGTAAACGTAGCATGAGAGCTAATTGATCTGTTTTCTGGAATTTTAGATTTACTTAAATTAGGCACTGAGGTGGTTTCTAAAAAGTCAATACGTTCAGTAATAAACTGCCTAAGCTGGGAAAAAGTGGGAGGATCGGCGCTCTTACTGACTTGTGTTTCACACTCGCGTAAGGTTTCGAAATGAAGTTTACGAGCAATAATAGGTACAAGAAGATCATCCCATTGGTTGATTGGCCTTTTAAGTTGCTCTAAAGCTGAGATAGCATTTGTCGTTGAGTTAAGAAGGGATTGTAATTAAGATGGAGAATCGGAACTTACGGCAGGCAGATCGAGTAGTGTCTTAGTATAGATGGCAATAAGTCGACGTTTGTTTGTATAGTGGTCTTCTAGCTTTTTCCAGGCAATGGGGAAGTTCAGATCAGTAATTTGAATTGTTTTGAACATGTCGGATGCTTCTCCTTGAACATGCGTTTTCAATTGTTGTAGTTTCTCTGAATTAGAGATCGTTCATCTTTGATAATGGTAGCTTTGAATAGATCTTTAAAATCTAGCCAGTCAGTGAATTTCCCGGAAAAAGTAGGAATTTCGATATTGGGTAACTTTCTTGTAGGAACTGTTTGTTGTACAATAGACACATTATCTTGTTGAGGGAATTGTTTAAGCGATTGGGCTATATAGACAGTTGAATTGATATAACCGTCTTCTGTTACACCATAGCAATCATTGACAAAATAATCACTCTTGCTAGTGCTTTCAAATTTCTGAGCTAGGACAATAGTGTGATTTTCTTGGAATTTTTTCCAGTTTTTCTATAATATCTGTAGCTTAGCTTCGAGAAGCTCACGAGTAATATTGTCCTTGCCCACTTTCTTGATATTGGTACTTGAATTGCAGATTCGATTAAATAATACGAGCTGATGCTCGATGGTTTGCGTAAGTGAAAGTGTTGGCATTTTGATTGAAAGAAATAAGCTGATCCCCGAGTATTACGAGAGTTTGTGTGGTATCTTCGCCCGCTGTGCAGAGTGATAGGAGCAAAGAGATCAGTCACACGATAGATTTCGTTAGGAGGTCGTAAATCTCCAACGAACTAACTTGCCAAAGGTCGTAAATCTCTGACAATTAATGCAACTCTAGAGAGTTCTATTGCTTTGCAAGAATTTCTCTCGGTTGACAACCTCACTTTAAACGGGAAAACGAAAGAAAAAAAAAACAAAAATAAAAGGAGAAAAGTTAGTTTCAGGCGAGATTTTTGATAGGCGGCCCGCATGAAACGCTCGCGATGATACGAGTTCGTTGCCCTTTATCCATTGACTCCGTAAACTGTAGGGGGTGCTTGCTCATGACAAATAATGAGACACGTGTCTCAGGATTTTTCTGAATGGGCCTTGTAATCCTAGATTAAAGCTATTACTACTAACCTTTTCTCCACACATGCTCTCTGACAGTTGAGCTTAGGTCAATCTGAAGTCAAGTCTTAAAATAAAAACAAATCATCTTTGCATTTTTGTAATTTATAAATTATATTATCCGCACAAGTTTTTCAAGGCTTTATCGACAATGAATTGATTATTTGAATAATAATTTTCAGTTACATAAGGCAAAGCTTACATAAGGGTCTAAAATAAAAAAATCTTTTTTTCGACGTTTCAATGTAATATTTAGAATGATCAGCTGTTACGTACAGTGTCTATGCATACGTATAATGTTTCATTTTCGTTCCTTATATTCGCAAGTTGCGTTTAAATAATTATAATTAATATTAAATACACGTTCAATATTTACCTGAGACTCTTCATTTATAAAAATATATTTTTTTCAACGCGTGCATGAAACGGGCCTTTTTTTTCATGCCTGAAAGCCGTGTAGAAAATCGTGCATTTCGAGCGTGATTTAGGAAAGAATGAAAAAAATCCATTTTTTCACACTTTAGCGGCGAAAAAAAATTTTTTCCCCGCTCGAACGAAAAATCCAATTTGGCATAGTTTAGCGGGGGAAATTTTTTTTTTTCCCCGCTACAACGAATCTTTGTAAAATTGTTCTCTTATTGCCACGCTCGAAATGCACGATCCCCTACACGACTTTCATACATATAAAAAGGCCCTCTGATGCACTCGTCGAAAAAAATGCGATGTGAAACACGGGAAGAAGAGCTATTTCAGACTCGAGTGAACACCTCACCCTCGCTTGAAATAGCTCATTTTCTCCGCTAGTTGCACAATGTACTATTCCCACACTCCATCCGTAAAGTACCCACATTATGCTCGCAAGCGTGCACAAACTCGGCCTTTTCGACCAGCGTTTTGAAAAACATTGTCCGATACACGTGCGAGAGATGATTCTCGACTCGTGCAAAGGAGAAAAAGGGTTCATATGCTCACCTGGCTCACCATAAGGTTAAATACCCAGTACTTGGACAATTTTTGAGTTCATTCTTGAACAAACGATTTTAGGTGTAACAAGGGAAGGTATTCAAAGCTTAAAGGTTTTATCATGAATTGAGGGTTAATTTTACAAATTTATTTGTCGCAAAGAAAAAGTTTAAAAAATGTAAACAAGGCCGCAGTAGTGGCGGACGCCCAATATCGAGTTAGATGCAATACTCGGACATCGCTATGATGCAGTACTTGGACATGTGTTTTTAAATGTGCCGAACTACTGCGTTATGTGATTTGAGTGGCAAATGGACTCGGACAAACTTTTGCCTATACCTTCTTCTGAAGCATAACCTAAATAAATTATTATTTATCTGCATAATATAGATTATGTAACTAATATTATAATCAACATAAATGAATCAGCCCCTTATCAAATTTAAATACTAATAGTATATTCTTTACTATTGCCCAAGTACTACTGTCAATTTTCTCTTTGTCGAGGAATTGAGTACTTTACCTTATTACACTGCCGCTTCAAAATCATCATAACTCGGGCGCAATTGTTCCGTACTCGCGCGGGTTCGCCAGTAACTCGAGCTTGGCTATCACTACTCCATAAAACTTACGCACAGTTACTCCCAAAAAAGTTGCTCCCAAAAGAGTTATGAGATTTTGTAGCGGTAGTGTAATATAGTGCCCAAAGTAAACCTATGAACACTTTTTTCCTTTGCGTGTACTTTTTTTTTTACTATGAGCACGATCTTTTCGCTTTACGCACGCATTTTTCATTTTGCATACACCTTTTTGACTTTGCGTACACATTCTTTACTTTTCGCATACCCACCCAGAAAAGTAAACTTCGTGGCATAAAATGAGGACGCAAAATCAAAATTTGAACATAAAAGTGCATAAAATATCGTATGCAACTCGGAACGGGTGTAATCCGGACTGTGAGCGGGAGAGTGGGGGACTCCTTATGCCGAATAGCAGGGTAGCCGCAGTGGTAAGAGTCAAGTGAGGTCCTCCCTGAGAACCTGGCAAGGAGGTACGCCTCAGGCGGAGCGCGGAGATAAGTTATAGCTCTGAAATTTTTGAGCAAAATACCTTTTCGAGGGATGGGAGCGAGCTTTTCCGGATCGCTGATTGGTTATCGCAAGGCAGCATAAGAAGATAGTAGACTAGATTGCCGTTGGGGTTGCGAGCCGCTCGCTCCCCTCCCCGCGCGTCGTGGGTACGGCCCGACGAGCGAGGACCGACGACGCCCTGTTGGAAGAAGTTGATAGAAGTCGATAAGATTTCTTATCGACTTGAATGGGGAATCTTAATTCCTTTTTCTGTATTAGAAATTAATAAAATGCGATAAAATCGATATAAGTCAATATAAGCCGATAAAACTATACGAAAAATCACATTTGAAATCGATGGAATTTCAAGATGATCTTTTTATTGCTTTCAATTGTAATTTTATTTATTGATTTCAATTGTAATTTTCTTATAGATTTTTATCGACTTATATTAACTTATATCGATTTTATCACATTTTATCAATTTTTAATGCAGAAAATGGAATTAAGATTCACCATGCAAGTCGATAAGAAATTTTATCGACTTTAATGGCGAGTCTTATCGATTTCTATTGATTTCTATCAACTTTTTCCGGGAGCTCTTCCGAGCATTCGAGGTGAGTCGATGATTATAACTACCAGGAAAAAGTCAACTAAGGTAAAAGTAACTATTATGAAACATCGCTCAAATCGTGACCCCATCATGGAACAGTTTGAGAGAAATATAGTAAAATAAAGTCTATTAATGATACAGATAAACAATATCAAAATTTTATCTGCATAGTGAAGGTTTATTATGTAATATACAAAGAGATTCACATTTCTACATGATAATTATAATTTAAAAAAAATATATGACTGCGTGTATTCTGAGATCGACTCAAAACTGTGGCTGTTGAAGTCAATGGTGCTGATTTCATACGTTTTATTTTATTAACTGTAACTATGCACTCCAACACTTTTCAAATATCAATCTTTTTATAATATGCAGTTTTTTACTCATAGATTAAAGTTTTTCAGTAGTTTTCTGCAACAGTAAAGATTTTCAATAAACATTTTAGTGTTTCATAATTGCCGCATACAAACGAGCGTAGTCCGAGTTTATGGAACAGCCAAAGGGGGCGTTCCAAGTTCGGGGACCTCTGTCTCTAAGTATGTCCCCTTTATGGAGCGCGTTTTCACTCAACAGTTTTAAAGTTATTTATTATTTAACATTATCTTGAGACGTGCGTGAACAATCATTTGAGTTTCCTGCATCATTTTACTAATAAGTAAGTACATATTATATCTGTTTGTGAAATTCTGATTGTGAAACACAAATAACAAACCTAACCTATAAATTTGATAAAACATCAGTTTGTAAGTTAAATTCCTTTAGAAATTTGTTTTTTATTTTTTACAGATTTTGAAACTCAAGAAAAATGATAGCAAAGAAAAAAAGAAAGGCACAACATAAGACAAATAAAATGAGACTACGAAAGATATTAAAGAGATGTTAAAAAAGAATGCTTAGCACAACAAAGTTATTCGCAAGAAAGTTCAACCAGACAAAAGGAAACTAAAAATCAAAAGAAGACAGTATTCTGCATTACAATTGCAAAAAAAGCTTTCAATGCAGTTAATACTGCACTGCAAATTGCAGCTAAATTGAATGTCCCAGCCACATCTCTCCACAGAGCTGTAAAGAACCACAAGAATCTCCTTCAAGACTTGGCTCGTCTAAAGTTTTAAAACCTCATATAGAAAAGTAGTATAGTAACTAAGCAACAGTTTAAATAAGGATAATTGCATACTAAATGAAGAATGGTTACTCGATAACTGTGAAGATTTTACAACAGAAAATTTGATTGAGAAACTAAGTCAATGGGATTCGTACAATCTAATTGAAAATTATTCATGTAACTATACTAACATTTTTCTTATTTTAATCATGTTGAATTTTTTTAGGAGTTTTTTCTCCATCTGCAATATAGTACCCTATTAAAAAAAATCACGTGAGTACTCACGTGAGTACTCACGTGAGAACGCGCGTGAGTTATCACGTGAGGTTTTCAACGATATTCTCACGTGAGTACTCACGTGATAAGTGAAAAAAATGGTATAAAAAATTAATAATCAATATTTTTTTACTGAACTATTACATAAATATTTGAACTTTAATTTTTGCGTATAACTTTGAATCCTTAAATAGTATAGGGAGATATCAAAAACGAGGCAAGCCTCGTAATTACAACTCTTTTAAAAGAGTCGCGTTATTGACTAAGACTTACCGCTTTATGTATCCTCGCCAGCGTTCATTTGCCTATGGAAAACGAGAAATGGGTTGCCGCCTGGCGGTTACTAAAGAGTTACTAGGCGTGGAGCTCAGACGGGCCCCATCAGTAATCAGTTCCGCCGTGTGCGCCAGGCGGCAACCCCTTTCTTTATTTCCATAGGCAAATGAACGCCGGCGAGGATACATAAAGCGGTAAGACTTAGTCAATAACACGACTTTTTTAAAAGAGTTGTAATTACGAGGCTTGCCTCATTTTTTATATCTCCCTATACTATTTAAGGATTCGAAATTATACGCAAAAATTAAAGATCAAATATTTATGTAATAGTTCAGAAAAAAAAACATTGATTATTAATTTTTTTTAAACCATTTTTTTCACTTATCATGTGAGTACTCACGTGATTACTCACGTGATTACTCACGTGAGAATATCGTCGAAAACCTCACGTGAGAACTCACGTGCGTTCTCACGTGAGTACTCAAGTGAGTACTCACGTGTCTACTCACGTTATTTTTTTTATTAGGGTATACAATGATCAAACACAAGAATCTATCAGTCCAACAGTCAATAATGAAATTTGTCAAGAAAGTGTAATAACTTCTGAAAAAATAAATCTTCACTCGAGTAATCCTGAAAATAACTTAAAAAATAATGCGATGGAAGAAGAGACTATGCTCGAAATGAAAATATTATAGCAAATAATAAATCCAAACCAAAAAATAAATTAATTGTAATTTCAGATATTTAAAAATAAGTATTAAGTATTCTAACAAGGAAAGTACCCGAACTGTCAAATTCAAAAAAATTCCAAACCCATATTAAAAAGTAGACCTCCATGCGAGATTCACGAAACCATTTTTTTTATCGGCTGAGAAGCGCTTTATAAGGGTTAAAATCACCCCTAAAGTTTACCCCCAAGAAACGTTTTTTTGATATATCTCGGCTTCTACTTAACTTTTTTTAACGAAACAAAATGGAAAGAGTTTCTTATTAAAAAGCCAAGAAATCCGTGGTAGTATGAACATTAAGGGTTGCATCCCTTATTTTTTAGAGGGTGAAATTGTGTTTTTTTAAGAATAATTTTTGTTGTGAGAATTCATAAAATAATTAAAAATAGGTCAAAACATTATTTTTACCAACTACAATAAATAACAGTTGGTGCTTTTGGGCATTCTTCGCGAAACAACCCCTTAAGAGGTGGTAAACCACCCCTAACACAAATGAATTAGGTATATTTTTTTGGCAATTATTGTTTTCCTTAAAATGGGTTCTTGAAGTCGTTAAACGGAATCCACAGTTAGATCCACAATGAAAATTTGAAAATAGTGAATTCAATATGGCGAAAAATTTTTTAGAAATATTTTAAATTCCACGAAAAATAGTATGTAGACCCCCTATCGGAAATTATATTATGTAAATAAGTGTATAATAATGTAACAATGTTTTGTTATGTTATTCTATTATTTATTATTTTTTTATCATACACTTGTTTATCGTACGATAAACAAGTGCATGATAATGTAGTTGTTTGTAAAAAAGTGTAAGAAAACGTAACAAATTGTACTTTTCTACTGGATTTCGGACGCTTTTACATTTTACCACAGTTTATACCATTTTTTAATAATTTCTTACTTTTCCTTACATTTGTCTACGTTTTATTACTTTTTAATTTGTACTCTTAATTCAAATTCTATAGGCATTCTTACACTTTCGTACATCTTTTTACATTTTATTATATATTTGTACTTTTAATTACATCTTTTTACGTTTATATACAAATTTTGATACAAATTTTACATCGTATCACATATTTGTGCACTTTTTTCAAATAGTTCATAATTATACTTTTATAATAATTTATAATTGTACTTTTATTTAAATAAAGCTATAAATAAAATATTTTCAAAGATGTAAAGAAAAAATACTAAAACGTAATAAAATGTAAATTATTATGTATTAGAAATATAATTAATATATGTTACAAAATGTAAGTTACTGTATAAAAGTTTAAATTTTTACAAATTCTTACAGATTTTTACAATTTATTATCTTTTAATACAAATTCTTATACAATTCTACCAATTTCTAAGCAGCACAACGACCAATTTTAAATCCTACGAGTCAGCCAACAGCAGACGGCAAGCTAGCTAATTATTCTGACGATCATGGATTATATGTTTTACAATAATGATATTCATGAAAAAAATGTTGTAAACATAGCGATTTTTTGCACCATGAACATGTTATAATCGCTCGTCTACCACAAATATCGCATGTAATAAAATTAGAATTGAAGCAAAATTTTTTTGGGTTTTTAATTTTTTCTGGCCTTTCATCAATGTAACCGGCGGCGTACCAAGCATATTTAAATAAAGTTTGAAACCTGGGACTTGATAATTGATTATGTACTAATGAATGCATTTTGATTATATTATTTCTATCGTGTAAGTTGAGATCCTAATTTGTTAGAAATATCATATCCGAAAACGTTCGAACGAAGTTCTTCCACATTCGAAAACCGTAAATATCAAGCGGTTGAAGTTCACTTGTTGTTCTTTGTGGAATTTGTAGAATCGTTAAGGTTTTATGTTCTGGTTTTACTTTATAAATTATATCTAGGCAGTGACCTCTCCATGAATCAAGCAATAGGGTACTTGTTATGGTAGTTGATGGAAAATATACATCTTGCGCCCAAGTTTCAACATGTTCTTTAGTCAATTTACCTGATTTCGATGCCATTACATAAACATTTTCTGCTGCAAATAAATTTTTTCTGACTACAGTTCCAAACTCTCCCTTTGGTTCTTGCATGACTAAAAAGAAGGGTGATAGAAGTTTTCCTTCAGCAGATACAGTAGGTTAGATAGTACAAGAATGAGTTGTCGAATGCACTGATCGCACTATACTCTCTGCACTTTTACCTCCTCTAAGATTGAGGGTTCGACCACTGTGTATTTCGTAATTAAAACCACTTTGGTCGGAGTTATAAACACGTTTTGCATCATATTTTATGATGGCATTTTTTACTCTATTGCGAAATTCCTGTTTTTGTGCTGACCATTCTTCTGAATCATCTATAGATTTTTTAGTAATAATTTTTGTTAGTTTTCGAGAAACGATATTAAATCGCCGTTTAAATTCATTTAACCAGTGTCTAGAAGCTTTAAATTCATTGAAGTTTAACTCTAATGCTTTTTCTTTTGCCATATGTCTTACATCAATGTCATAAATGGGTATTCTATTCGATCTGGCTACGTTAAATCTTTGTAAACAATTGTATCGATCCTACTTCCTCCTATTGCCACTTGATCTCTCCATCTATACAGCTGACGTGCTGTTTTTAATTTTTTGAATCGATTTTGGACTGTTTCAAATTTTAACTTGTTTTTACTACTTAACCAATACTCCACAGCTTGCTTTTTGTAGTCAAAATTACTACTCTTTGATTCGGTCCTACATTGATTTTCAGTTTCGGGTGTTATCATATCTTCTGCATCGATATCTTCATGTAAATCATCTGCAGGTATGTCATCGTAAGGTCCGTAGGTATCATCATAATATAGAAATTCTTCCGTTTCTTCGTAAATACTACGATCATTTATACTTGATATTATAATATTATACACTATATTAGCAACATTTCTTTCAGCGTCATTAACAGGTATTTTCTTTTCTTGATCTTGAAACATACTGTTTAAAATAAATAAAACATTCATCGCATTTACCAAATTCATATTTATGGAAAATATTTTTTTTCTTCTTTTAGATACGTTGAGTCGCAGTGTAAACCTGTAAAAGTTTTAGTTATTATAGCCTTTTTATAGCCATAACAGTAGAGGAATGTACAATAGTATGAATGTACAGTAAGTGTAAAAAGTATTCAGACATCCAAAACTTTTGAGGAAAACATTTTACTAAATTCCTTTGTAAGTGTATGGGAATTCGTTATTGTTTGTCAATGTTTTGTCTACAAGATACACTATTTTATTAGCATTAAATAGTTGCTAAACGTTATTATTATAAATAAAGTACTACTTCTATTCACTCGTATGAATATTTTTTTACACTTAACTTAACTGATTAAATCGTCAGTATGTCATATTTTATACAGGGTGTGTCAAAAGTTCCGGGACGGCCAGTTATCTCAGCGGGAATGCATTTTCGGAAAAAATGTTTCATACAAAAGATGTAGGATTTTTCCCTGGCTATCTGATGGTGACCTTCAATTTGACCTTGGGCTTGACCTTCAAGGTCATTTGAAGGTCAAGTCGAATTTTTTAAATGGGAAGCCCCCTTCTTTATTGCGGAAACCGAATGAGGGAAAAATTCTCTTTCCACCGATATAAGATACATACGGGGTCAAATGTGATCTAGAGGTCGTTTCAAGGTCAAGTCGGTAAAATGAGGTCAAATTGATCTTTGGCAGTCCATAGCATGGAAACTAAGGGCGTTGGGAAAAAACTCTCCATACGAAAGTTTCCGCAAATCGAATGGAGCATCTGATGGTGACCTTCAATTTGACCTTGGGCTTGACCTTCAAGGTCATTTGAATGTCAAGTCGAATTTTTTGAATGGGAACCCTCTTTTTGTTGCAGAAATGCGGGCCACGGACCCATGGGTTTTCGGGGTCGCTGAACCCGTATCTGGGGTCGGTTTGCCCCGCTGGATCGATCCAAGGTCGTTCCAAGGTCAAACTAGAAGGAATTGCAGAAGGTGCTTAAAACCACGGACCCATGGGTTTTCGGGGTCGCTGAACCCGTATCTGGGGTCGGTTTGCCCCGTTGGGTCGACCCAAGGTCGTTCCAAGGTCAAACCAGAAGGAATTGCAGAAGGTGCTTGAAACCACGGACCCATGAGTTTTCGGGGTCGCTGAACCCGTATCTGGGGTCGGTTTGCCCCGTTGGATCGATCCAAGGTCGTTCCAAGGTCAGCGGTGATTAGCCAGGTCCCAAGTCTGGGTTTTGATCCAGAAACGTTTGCACAAAAAATGTTTTTTAACGCCCTGATACACGAAATTCGATGGGGTGTCCAGATGATCGGAGTATAAGAACGTTGACCTTCAAATGACCTTCGGCTCACTTTTAACCCCGTATGTATCTTACATCCCTGGAAAGGTAAGTTTTCCCGCATTTCTGAAACAAAAAGAGGGTTCCCATTCAAAAAATTCGACTTGACCTTTAAATGACCTTGAAAGTCAAGCCCAAGGTCAAATTCATGGTCACCATCAGATGCTCCATTCGATTTGCGGAAACTTTCGTATGGAAAGTTTTTTCCCAACGCCCTTAGTTTCCATGCTTTGAACTGCCCAAGATCAATTTGACCTCATTTTACCGACTTGACCTTGAAACGACCTCTAGATCACATTTGACCGCGTATGTGTCTTATATCGTTGGAAAGAGAATTTTTCCCTCTTTCGGTTTGCGCAAGAAAAAAGGAGGGTTCCCATTTAAAAAATTCGACTTGACCTTCAAATGACCTTGAAGGTCAAGCCCAAGGTCAAATTCAAGGTCACCATCAGATAGCCAGGGAAAAATCCTACATCTTTTGTATGAAACATTTTTTCCGAAAATGCATTCCCGCTGAGATAACTGGCCGTCCCGGAACTTTTGACACACCCTGTATATTAGAATAACAGTAATGTAACAGTAATTCTAAAAATTAAAATCAAAACATAATTTTTACTATCATAAAATAATTCAATGCATGTATTAAGAGTAAAGTTTCACTATCAAAATATTTACAATTGGTACAATAAAGATTCTATAATAGAATTTTACTGAATTTGACTTTCTTAACTTCGGCCACTTGTTCAAAATTTATTGTATATTTTGACGAGTTTTATATTTAAAAATGCTGCATTTTATTTAACTTTTCAATATTATATCTATTATATCCTTCTATTAGAAATATTTTGAATAATTATGTAGAAGAAAGAAATTTCAATTATATGGTTACTTACTACTATTATTATTGTTGTTATCATTCAATTCAAATAGGATTTCGTACTCGTAAAATGTTTACTTGCCATTAAAAAATATGATGCAAATACCTCCAGACACTTATATTTTCAATTAATACCCATAAAATAATGTTGACATTAAATATTAATTTAACACGAGCGTAGAAAAACGTTCAGTAACGTATATTTGTTTTCGACTGACCGATGTTTCACTTATTTATGAATAAAAGAGGAGGAATCGGGAGCTAAGCCATATCAATGAAAGTGTACGTAATCTTGTATATTGCACAATAACCATGAATTGCTATAATTATCATTATATTAAAAATGTTGTTCCTATTAATTTATATTAATAAATCATAAATAAACTTTTCTTATTAAAACCTATCATAATTTCAACAAGCATGAAAATCTCTCCTAGCTGAAATTATAAAATATGAAAGAAAATAAGAGAATACTTATAAAATGGAATAAATTGTCGAAAAATGTAAGAAATCATACGATACTGGATTTCGGGCATATTTAACAAGTTGTTAAAGTTTCTTACAGTTTCTTTCAATTCCTTACGTTTTCTAAATATTTCCTTGTGTAGCTTATTTTTATGAAATTATAAGGAAGTATTTGCTAGAAAAATCTGTAAGAATTAATTTGTTAGAAAAATCTGTAAGAATTTGTAAAAATTTAAACTTTTATACAGTAACTTACATTTTGTAACATATATTAATTATATTTCTAATACATAATAATTTACATTTTATTACGATTTAGTATTTTTTCTTTACATCTTTGAAAATATTTTATTTATAGCTTTATTTAAATAAAAGTACAATTATAAATTATTATAAAAGTATAATTATGAACTATTTGAAAAAAGTGTACAAATATGTGATACGATGTAAAATGTGTATCAAAATTTGTATATAAACGTAAAAAGATGTAATTAAAAGTACAAATATATAATAGAATGTAAAAAGATGTACGAAAGTGTAAGAATGCCTATAAAATTTGAATTAAGAGTACAAATTAAAAAGTAATAAAACGTAGACAAATGTAAGGAAAAGTAAGAAATTATTAAAAAATGGTATAAACTGTGGTAAAATGTAAAAGCGTCCGAAATCCAGTAGAAAAGTACAATTTGTTACGTTTTCTTACACTTTTTACAAACAACTACATTATCATACACTTGTTTATCGTACGATAAACAAGTGTATGATAAAAAAATAATAAATAATAGAATAACATAACAAAACATTGTTACATTATTATACACTTATTTACATAATATAATTTCCGCTAGGGGGTCTACATACTATTTTTCGTGGAATTTAAAATATTTCTAAAATATTTTTCGCCATATTGACTTCACTATTTTCAAATTTTTATTGTGGATCTAACTGTGGATTCCGATTAGCGACTTCAAGAACCCATTTTAAGGAAAAAAATAATTGCCAAAAAAATATACCTAATTCATTTGTGTTAGGGGTGGTTTACCACCTCTTAAGGGGTTGTTTCGCGAAGAATGCCCAAACACATCAACTGTTATTTATTGTAGTTGGCAAAAATAATGTTTTGACCTATTTTTAATTATTTTATGAATTCTCACAACAAAAATTATTCTTAAAAAAACACAATTTCACCCTCTAAAAAATAAGGGATGCAACCCTTAATGTTCATACTACCATGGATTTCTTGACTTTTTAATAAGAAACTCTTTCGATTTTGTTTCGTTAAAAAAAGTTAAGTAGAAGCCGAGATATATCAAAAAAACGTTTCTTGGGGGTAAACTTTAGGGGTGATTTTAACCCTTATAAAACGCTTCTCAGCCGATAAAAAAAATGGTTTCGTGAATCTCGCATGGATTTCTACTTTTTAATATGGGTTTGAAATTTTTTTGAATTTGACAGTTCGGGTACTTTCCTTGTAAGTTGTATGCTATTATTGTGTTAATTTGATACGTTTAAAATTGTATTTTGTATTCATATTTTTTAATAAAAAAACTATAAAAAATTTAAAATCATCATTTGTATATCATAAGCTACTTATTGTAAGTAAAATAGTACATAAGTTATTAAATTAAAACTGATTTCTATCATGTTCCAAAATGGGGACATTGATTATGGAACGGGGGGACAATTTGTAAAAATGTCGTTCCATAATACGTACTTGATGTCGGTTTGGTTTTTTAATTGTAATAATTATAATTCATATTCAATTTGCTTTTTTAAGGTCTCATTTAAATCTTTGATCTTTACCCCATCGATTGATATCCAAAAATTGTAAATATTACTCTTTTACAATAGTTTTAATCTCAATCCAAACTCTAAACTATTAAAAACTGTTCCATAAAGGGTACTTTTACCTTACAACAACTTCCCAACATTCGCTTAAAAAAACCGCTGCCAATTTATTGGCACGTAGCTTCCTCAAACTTAATTTATTGATCCCTTTAATTAATTTTTACTTCTAATATTTAAAATTTAATACTTTATCTTGTACGGTTAGACTAACTAGGAGAGGGTCATGGGTCCGGATTCAACTTAAACTGTGCGTTATATCTTTTTTCGTAATGGACCGATTTTTTGGCAACGAACTTGATCTGAAGATATACAAAAGCTACATCTGTGCCAAATTTCAGGACGATTGGGTAATTTTTGCTCTTGTTATTGTGCCACAACGAAAACGCAAATTTTTTGTAAAATAATTTTTTTCTAAAAAACAAATGAAGATAATCTCCTGAAATTTTAACCAAATATAGTCTTCTATAAATTTAATAAGTGGTTAAAATTTTGAGTCGCTAAATCAAGTATTTTTTGAGAAAACGCGATTCGAAAATTAAAAAAAAAAAATTTTAACCTCAAATATCTTTTTTCGTAATGGACCGATTTTTTTGGGCAACGAACTCGATCTGAAGATATATAAAAGCTACATCTGTGCCAAATTTCAAGACGATTGGATAATTTTTGCTCTAGTTATCGTGCCACAACGAAAACGCAAACTTTTTCTAAAATAATTTTTTTCTAAAAAACAAATGAAGATCACCTCTTGAAATTTTAACCAAATATAGTCTTCTATAAGTTTAATAAGTGGTTAAAATTTTAAGTCGATAAATCAAGTAATCTCTGAGAAAATGCGATTCAAAAATTTTTTTTTTTAATTTTTAATCTGAAATATCTTTTTTCGTAATGGACTGATTTTTTTGGGCAACGAACTCAATCTGAAGGTATATAAAAGCTACATCTATGCCAAATTTCAGGACGATTGGATAATGTTTGCTTTACTTATTGTGCAACAACGAAAACGCAAATTATTTCTAAAATAATTTTTTTTTTTAAAACAAAATTAAAGATAACCTCTTGAAATTTTAACCGCATATAGTGTTCAATTAGTGTAATAACTGGTTAAAATTTCAAGTCGATAAATAAAATATTTTTTGAGAAATTAATTTATGAAATATAAAAAAGTTTTCATTGATAACATATGACAGTGTGAAGATATTTTAAATTTTAAAAAAGGAATATATAGGTAATTTAAATACGTTTCAAGAAAAGTTTATTATATTATGTAATAATGGCTATAAGATATGAAAAAATAAAAAAAAATAAAAACTCAAAATTCATTTTTGGAAAATAATTTTTTTTCTACAAAACAAATGAAGATAATCTCTTGAAATTTTAACCACATATAGTCTTCAATTAGTGTAATAACTGGTTATTTATTTCAAGTCGATAAATAAATTATTTTTTGAGAAATTGATTTATGAAATATAAAAAAGTTTTCCTTAATAACAATTGACAGAGTGAAGATATTTTAAATTTTAAAAAAGGAAAATATAGGTAATTTAAATACCTTTCAAGAAAAGTTTATTATGTTATATAATAATGACTGTAAGATATGAAAAAATCAAAAAAACTAAAAGTTCAAAATCGTTTTTTGGTTATAAAACAAAAGAAAATCAATAAATCTCAAATCCATCAGGGTACCTTTCTTTTTCCGCGAGACGAAGAGAATAAGCTTTACCTGACGAAAATCGGTCGATTCGTTCGGAGATATGAAAAGTTCAAACACACACACACACAGACACACATACACACGCACGCACGCACGCACACACACACGCACACACACGCACGCATGCACGCACACACACACGCACACACACAAACACACACACACACACACACACACACACACACATCCACGAAAACAAAAATGATCAAAATCAACTAATATACACATATATATATCGCCTTAAAACATCTTTTTGAACATTTTTTTTTGAAAATTTTTTTCATTGTTACAAAGCTTCTTCTATGAGGAAGCAAAAAGATGAAATTATTTGTATTGTTGCGGACGTCAGTATAGAATATCAAAAATCTTCATTAAAAAATGTACACTGCGTGTCGATTGATAGTTACGCCGCGTCCAAGTTGTACCGCTTGCTCTTGTCGCAGATCCTGCGAGTCCCTTGTCGCTACCACAAGTTTTCATGTATTTTTTTTTAAGAGAGCGAGAATTCTAACATTAATTATACAGGTAGTGCTCACTGTTTCTATCTCTCTCTCTTTGTTGCTTTCTCTCTCTCTCTCTATTCTTCTCTCGCTTGTTGTTTTTTTACCTCGGAAGAGTAGGTGTCAATGGTCAGCTACATTCGCGGAAGCATCGCGATTTCTTAGAGTTTTTACTTACAAGGGCAGCACCAGGAATGCGGATTCTGGATTTGGCTGAAACTGTAGGAGGCACTTGTTTATGACAAATAATGAGATACGTGTCTCAGGGTTTTTGTGAATTGACCTTTTATTTCGAGATCCAAGCTATTTTATGTGTAAAATGAACTATTTTTGATGAAAATCTCTTTTTATAATTATGGCTTTTTGAATATTTCGGTTATGTAAATGGACTAAAAAGTTTATAAAAGGAGGCAGAGAAAGCTTAAATTTAAGCTTTGTCTCGTTAAAAAATGTTGATTTCTCAAAAAGTTATAGAGAGTAAAAAATATAGTAAGAAAATAACTGAAAATTTCTTATTTTTTTCAAGCATTTAACGGGTGGTATTTTAAGCTATTTTCTTACTCTATTTTTGATAGCCTATAATTTTTTGCGAAATCGACGTTCTTTACCGGAGAAAGCTTAAATTAAAGCATTTCTAACTTTTTTCATAAACTTTTTAATCCATTTACATAGCCGAAATATTAGTAAAGCTATAACTAAAGAAAGAGATTATATTGATGTGGGAATCTGTCGATCTTCCCGAGGCCGCAGGTGTAAGAAATGAAAACCCTTACAACGTGTGTATGCTTTTTGACGTTTCAGTGAGCAATGTCACCCTCATCAGAAACTTTAATAAACATATAATAATAAAATTTTAAAATTTACACTTCAAGAAACATAAAAATGATTTGTCAATATTATAATAGTTACCAAAACTAGTTTTCTCACAATGTAATTTTTGTCGATTTTCTCCCCCACCGCTTGACTGCGGGGAGAAAATTTCAACAGTTCCTCTTACATTGGTTTCGGAACTCATTCTTTTAAGCTTTTAATATTTATTCAGTTTATATAGTAAATGCTAGAGAACGTATTTCCGAAATCAATGTTTACAAACAAGAGGCTGGGTGTCAGGTGTGTATGCTGTTTTGATTTTATAGGTGTGAGTGTGTGTCGTTATTGCTTCCTCATAGAGGAAGCTTCGTAACGGTGAAAAAAAATTTCGAAAAAAAAATCTTCAAAAAGATGTTTTAAGGCGATATATGTGTATATTATTTGTGAAAAATAGTAATATATATGGGATCCTGTGAGGGCCAATACGAACGTTGTGTGGTTGAGGCGTTTTAACGAATTCGTGGTGTTGCTGGGGAAGATATCATGACTTCTGCATCGTAAAAGAAATGTATTGCAGGCGTTGGATTCCGCTAGTTGATATCTCTGTTTTAGCCAAGATTTCAATAGGTGTGTAAAGTAAAAGGCATAGTGTGTTCCTATATGTTGGAAAAATCCTTTCCTGTATTGGGTCTGGTCTTTTCTAGATCGAAGACCGGTAGAATTAAAGTTGATAGAGGCACCCTTCATTGTTAATGTGAAAAATAGTAATATATATGGGATCCTGTGAGGGCCAGTACGTAAACTGAGAATATACTAAAACAAAAGTATTCTGCCTACTACAAAATAACAAGAGAATCTATTAAAAATCCCAAGATGAAAATAACAGGCTTCGAGAATTTTGACGACATGGAGATTAAAGAAATAGAGCAAGATATTAACAAAA
This sequence comes from Torymus aiolomorphi, assembly GCA_036365515.1. NCBI lineage: Eukaryota > Metazoa > Arthropoda > Insecta > Hymenoptera > Torymidae > Torymus > Torymus aiolomorphi. The sequence continues at coordinate 193,001,747 of CM070873.1, forward strand.
GGAACTTCAAACACCTAAACAGCAAATGCAAAGTGTTACATATATTTGAAAACATTAAAACAAAAATTAACACTATACTAAATGTAACAACCGCGTATGCCTATGTCACCGATCATTTTGGAATTAAAGTATTCATGTTCTTCTCCAAAAATTATTTGACCCGTATATTTTTATTTTTTTGTTGCATCAAAATTTCATGCGTTCAGCAATGGCAAAAAATTCCGAGAAAAACCTTACTTAGAAAAAAAATTTTTCAATGTAATTTTCAAACCGCTACTGCTTCACCAGTTTTTTAAGCTTTTTAGCGTATTGCCATTGCTGAACGCATGAAATTTTGATGCAACAAAAAAATAAAAATATACGGGTCAAATCATTTTTGGAGAAGAACATGAATACTTTAATTCCAAAATGATCGGTGACATAGGCATACGCGGTCCACCTGATTTGAAATGGATTCGGCCATAATCAAATTGTGAATAATAAATATAGAGTTCATATTGGTTATCAAAATTGCAGAGCGTTCGATGACTTGAATCTATCCCCGGGTTTTAACTGTGGTAGATTTGGTCATAATGGTAAAAAGTGTGAAAATACGAAAATCTGCCTACGTTGTGCTGAAAAACATATCACGATCAACTGTACTACCCCAAACGAACACAATTGTGTTAATTGTATGTACAGTAATCATCAATATAAGACAAATTATAATACTAAACATGTGGTAAATGATACCGAAAAATGCGAGGTTATGATTCACAAGATAAAGAAATTAATTGCTGAAACAGATTATCCAGTGAGACCGCACATTCCAAAATATGTAGGTGAAGTAAAATTTCAATCACAGCTACAGAACACTGATACAGCTACCGGTAAATCCCCGGTCGTAACGACACCAAGAAGATAAAGTAGAATCATTACACAGGCACACAAAAAAGAAAGTGCTCTGTTACTGAGACTTGACATACCCCCTCTTATGCATTTTGACCCGCTGAATCCGAATCCAAAGGCAGATTTGTGTCATCACTCCTCAGTGTTTTTTAAATCGTGGAAAACCACCCCTAAATTGAAAAATCCGGAATATTCCGCTTTTAACATTGGGCAAATTAGTACAAACTGCCTAAAAATGACTGCAGATCTACTGCTATACATACTTTGAGGCACTGAATCCGAATTCCAAACGAGATTTACTACATTCCCTCTACTTTTTTTTCAATCACGGAAAACCACCCCTACATCGAAAAATTCGAAAAATTCAGCTTTTGACCCTTTCAACCCCTAAACTCTGAACCCTTGAACTTATAACTCTTAAACCCTAAACCTTGAAGCCCTCAATGCTAAAACCCTTTAATCCTGAACCCTTTAACCCTGAATCCTTTACTCCCCAAGTCTAGAATCCTTAAACATTGAACCCATAGCCCTCTAATCCTCAACCTTTCAAACTCTTAACCGTTGAACCCTGAACTCTTAAACCCTCAGATCCTGATCCCTTAAGCCCTCAACCATTAAACCCTGAACCCTTAAACCCTTGAACGATGAACCATTAAACTCTGAACCCTTAAAGCATCAACCCTCAAACCATTAACTGTCCCTTAAAACCCTTAAAAAGTGAAAACTGAAACCCTCAGCTCTTAAACCCTCAACCATTAAACCTTGCGTCTTTAAAAAACTAATTCAATTTTCTCTTTTTCGCTTATAGCGGGTTCTTTTATCCTCAAATGACCTGTGTAAAGGATTTCTGGATCTTTTTGTATCACCTGGGTTAGTTTCTCTTTCCAACATCTTGCAGTAGTCAGCCATCATATTAATACCTCAAGTGCCTTGATATCTCCTCTCCATTTCTATAAGGTCTTCGTGAAATCGCTCACCTTGCTCTTCGCTGTAGTCACCTAAGTTTTCAGGAAAGTATTCCAAATAGGCGTGCAAAAAATGTAATTTCACACTCATCAAACAACCTAAACGTTGGTGGTTATCGAATAAATCTGAAACAATTTGTTCATATTCCTGATGTTTCTGGTTACCTACAAAATTTTCAGCAATACTTTGAAAACTGAGGCATGCTAACTTTTCTGTTTCGTTCATTGTGCTGATGGAATTAGGATCTCGAATCATTCTTCGAATTTGAGGGCCGTCAAAAATTCCTGCTTTTATTTTAGCGTTACTGAGACCTGGAAAATGATCTGACAAGTATTGGAAACATGCCCCTTCTTTATGTAATGCTTTAGTAAACTGCTTCATTAAACCAAGTTTAATGTGCAGTGGAGGAAGAAGGATTTTTAATGGATCAAGCAATGGTTCTTGAAGCACGTTGTAAGTACCTGGATTAAGCGCATTTCTTTTTGGCCATTCTCTCTTCCTGTAATGATTTATGCGATCTCCGCTGTCCCATAAACATAGAAAGCACGGAAACTTTGTAAAACCTTACTGTTGTCCTAATATGATGGATATGATTTATTTTCTCTAGGACATACTTCATATTTTCATAACTTTCTTTTAGTTTCGTGAAATGAGCTATTGGGATGCTTGCGTATTTATTTCCATTATGCAGCAAAACTGCCTTTAGACTTTGCTTTGAAGAGTCTATGAAGAGTCGCCATTCACTGGACTTGTAAATATTAGGTTTTAATTCATTAATCAGACTCTTTACATCTGTGCAATAAACTAATGTTTTATCCTCATCTACAGTGAAATATTTTGTAAACTCTTGTTCCCGTTTTCTATAAACAGAAGATTTAGTTCCAGGTTCTACTAATTCTCGCCTTTTAAATTCCGCTGCCATGAATTCTGCAACATCTTTCGATACGCCAGTATTGCGAAAAAAGTCATTTAAATCTTTACGGTTAAATGGTTTAGGATTGCATAACATAACAGAATATGGAACATACTTGTCTTTACTTTCATCCATTTCACATTCACTAATCTCCATTAATTCACTTTCACTGTCATCTTCATTTTTTCTTATGACGTCTTCTTCAATATCTTCTTCCATAAAATCTTCTTCTACATTCATAAGTTCACCAGCATCACAAATAGTTTCCTCCCTTTCAAATCCATTGGATATATGAATATTTGATTTCGTAATGGGTTTTATTGTTGAAGAGACATTAGCGAATTTTATTTTAGATTTATTTCTGGAGTTAAAGCCGCTTGTAATAGTTTTGCAAAAATAGCAGTCATCGCATGACTGTGGTTTCTACCATATATTTGGCGTGGTAAATTGTAAAACTTCCTTTCCATTGCTATTTTTTCATCGATTCAACATCGTTAGACAAGTCATCCACCTGTGAAGAGCTGCGGTGGTATGATGACGACGGCTGCGGGCCCGCTTGCTCACCCTGACCAGTCGCCCTGGATTTCTGAAGCACTGCATCGTGAATATATATCACTTATATCTGCACCCAGGGCACCTCCCCGTGGTGACGGTGGGCAACGGATAAATTTTTTGCTGGTTTTTTTTTTCACTTCGGTTTTTTGTATAAATTTTTTGTATATTCTGGCAAAGTTCCTGGAAAAGGGCGTTTCGCCATCATGGCAGATATAAGTAATATATCTATTACGATGCAGGGCTTCGGAAACCCAATATCGGCGACTGGTTATGGTGAGCAAGCGGGCCCGCAGTTGTCGTCATCATACGACCGCAGCTCTTCACAGGTGGGCAACTTGGCCAGTGTTGCGTATAATGCCACAAGAAACCCCTCAAGTAACCACGATTGCCTTGGAGAACCAAATCGGTTTTGCTACATATGTCGTAAATTTAAGGTAGCAAAGAACCGCAGACCTATTACGGATTTAAATAGAAAAATTTTTCTTGACTGCTTCAAAATGCAGATACCTGTTGAAAATACATGGTGGGTTCCTCAAGTGACGTGCTGTACTTGTCTAACGATGTTGAATCGATGGAAGAAAAGCAAAGGAAAGAAAGTGTTACAATTTACCACGCCAACTATATGGCAGAAACGACAGTCATGCGATGACTGCTATTTTTGCAAAACTATTACAAGTGGCTTCAACTCAAAAAATAAATCGAAAATAAAATATGCTAATGTCTCTTCAATGATAAAACCCATCATGGAATCAGATATTCATACATCCAATGAATTTGAAAGAGAGGAAACTATTTGTGATGCTGGTGAACTTATGAATGTAGAAGAAGATTTTATGGAAAAAGATATTGAAGAAGACGACATAAGAAAAAATGAAGATGACAGTGAGAGCGAATCAATGGGAATTAGTGAAAGTGAAATGGATGAAAGTGAAGACGAGTATGTTCCACATTCTGTTAAGCCATGGAATCCTAAACCATTTAACCAAAAAGATTTAAAAGATTTTATTCGAAATACTGGCGTCTCTAAAGATGTTGCAGAATTCATGGCAGCGGAATTGAAGAGGCGGGAATTAGTAGAACCTGGAACTAAATCTTCTGTTTATACAAAACGGGAACAAGAGTTTACAAAATATTTCACTGTAGATGAGGATAAAACATTACTTTATTGCACAGATGTAAAGAGTCTGATTAATGAATTAAAACCTAATATTTACAAGTCCAGTGAATGGCGACTCTTCATAGACTCTTCAAAGCAAAGTCTAAAGGCAGTTTTGCTGCATAATGGAAATAAATACGCAAGCATCCCAATAGCTCATTCCACGAAACTAAAAGAAAGATATGAAAATATGAAGTATGTCCTAGAGAAAATAAAATATGAAGAACACAAGTGGCAAGTTTGTGGAGACTTGAAAATCATATCCATCATATTAGGGCAACAGTCAGGTTTCACAAAGTTTCCATGCTTTCTATGTTTATGGGACAGCAGAGATCGCATAAATCATTACAGGAAGAGAGAATGGCCAAAAAGAAATGCGCTTAATCCAGGTACTTACAACGTGCTTCAAGAACCATTGCTCGATCCATTAAAAATCCTCCTTCCTCCACTGCACATTAAACTTGGTTTAATGAAGCAGTTTACTAAAGCATTAGATAAAGAAGGGGCATGTTTCCAATACTTGTCAGATCATTTTCCAGGTCTCAGTAACGCTAAAATAAAAGCAGGAATTTTTGACGGCCCTCAAATTCGAAGAATGTTTCGAGATCCTAATTTCATCAACATAATGAACGAAACAGAAAAGTAAGCATAGCTCAGTTTTCAAAGTATTGCTGAAAATTTTTTAGGTAATCAGAAAAGTCAGGAATATGAACAAATTGTTTCAGATTTATTCGATAACTACGATCGTTTAGGTTGTTTGATGAGTGTGAAATTACATTTTTTGCACTCACATTTGCAATATTTTCCTGAGAACTTAGATGACTACAGCGAAGAGCAAGGTGAGCGGTTTCACCAAGACATAAAAGAAATGGAGAGGAGATATCAAGGCACTTGGGGTGTTAATATGATGGCTGACTACTGCTGGATGTTGAAAAGAGAAACTAATCAAAGTGATAAAAAAAGATCCAGAAATCCTTTACACAGGTCATTTGAGGATAAGAGAATCCGCTATAAGCGAAAAAGAGAAAATTGAATTAGTTTTTTAAAGACGCAAGGTTTAATGGTTGAGGGTTTAAGAGCTGAGGGTTTCAGTTTTCACTTCTTAAGGGTTTTGACGGACAGTCAAACCATTAGGTTTCAAGGTTGATGTTTTAAGGGTTCAGAGTTTAGTTATTCATCGTATAAGGGTTGTGGGCTTAAGGGTTCAGGTTCTAAGGGTTTAAGAGTTCAGGGTTCAACGGTTAAGGGTTAAAGGGTTGTGGGTTCAATGTTTAAGGATTTTAGGGTTGGGGATTAAAGGATTCAGGGTTAAAGAGTTCAGGATTTAAAAGTTCAGGTTTAAGGGGTTCAGGATTTATGGGGTATGGGTTTAAAGGTTCCTGGTTAAAGCGTTAAGGGTTTTAAGGTTTCGGGTTTAAAGGTTATAAGTTTAAGGGTTCAGGGTTTAAAGGTTAAAAGGGTAAAAGCTGAATTTTTCGAATTTTTCGATGTTGGAAGTGGTTTTCCGTGATTGAAAAAAAAGGAGAGGGAATGTCGTAAATCTCGTTTGGAATTCGGATTCAGTGCCTCAAAATATGTATAGCATTAGATCTGCAGTCATTTTTAGGCAGTTTATACAAATTTGCCTAATGTTAAAAGCGGAATATTCCAGATATTTCGATTAAGGGGTGGTTTTCCACGATTTAAAAAGAACTAAGGGGTGATGGCATAAATCTGCCTTTGGATTCCGATAGGATTGAACGCATTTCTTGTTGACCATATAAGGGTTCGGAGTTTAGTTGTTCATCGTTCATGGGTTCAGGGTTTTGGGCTTAAGGGTTCAGGATCTAAGATTTTAAGGGTTCAAGAGTTCAGGGTTCAACGGTTAAGGGTTTAAACGATTGAGGGTTAAAGGGTTGTGGGTTTAATGTTTAAGGATTTTAGGGTTTGGAATTAAAGGATTCAGGGTTAAGGAGTTCAGGATTTAATGGTTCAGGTTTAAGGGATTCAGGATTTATGGGTTCAGGATTTAAGGGTTCAGTTTAAACGTTGAAGGTTTCAAGGTTTAGGGTTTAAGAGTTATAAGTTCAAGGGTTCCGGGTTTGAGAAAGGGTCAAAAGCTGAATTTTTCGAATTTTTCTATGTTAGGGGTGGTTTTCCGTGATTGAAAAAAAAGAGAGGGAATATCGTAAATCTCGTTTCGAATTCGGATTCAGTGCCTCAAAATATGTATCGCAGTAGATTTGCAGTCATTTTTAGGCAGTTTATACCAATTTGCCCAATGTTAAAAGCGGAATATTCCGGCTTTTTCAATTTAGGGGTGGTTTTCCACGATTTAAAAAGAGCTGAGGGGTGATGGCACAAATCTGCCTTTGGATTCAGATTTAGCGCCTCAAAATGTGTATAGCTCCAGCCTGCAGTCATTTTTAGGCAGTTTATACCAATTTGCCCAACGTTAAAAGCGGAATATTCCGGATTTTTCAATTTAGGGGTGGTTTCCACGATTTAAAAAGAGCTGAGGGGTGATGGCACAAATCTGCCTTTGGATTCAGATTTAGCGCCTCAAAATGTGTATAGCTTTAGATCTGCAGCAATTTTTAGGCAGTTTATAAAAATTTTCCCAACGTTAAAAGCGGAATATCCCGGATTTTTCGATTTAGGGGTGGTTTTACACGATTTAAAAGAAACTGAGGGATGATGGCGCAATTCTGGCTTCGGATTCGAATTCAGCGCGTCAAAATGCATAAGAGAGGGTATGTCAAGTCTCAGTAACAGACCACTTTTTTTTTGTGTGCCTGTGTTATCAGTCCGGCAACATCAGCCGATAACTTATCGGCCACAACCTTACCAATAAATTTAAACAGAACCATATCACAAATGTATTTCCCAACTGACTCAGCAACTTCTGAACTTCTGGATTTTGAACATGGATCAACAACAACTAAATTTTGAAGTTATTTCACAAAAAGAACAAGCTTTTGGTAATGTACAAATACTCAATAAAAGTATCGATAAAGGTAAAAATTTGATTCTATGTATAAATATTAGAAGTATAAAACAAAACTTTTAAAAACTTGAAACTTTTATTGAATGTTTAGCCGTAAGGTCAAGTGTCATTATATGTACTGAATCTTGGAATATGCAATATACTCCATTGTACAACATATCAGGTTACAAAAGTTACTATAGTGAGAGTAAAGTGAATAAAGCAGATGGAGTTATAATGTATATGAGGCGTTTCACGTCAGCTCTCCAGGCGTGGCGCGCGAGCGCGAAATCATGCTGTTTTCAGCTTGTGTTTGAAGGGCTAAGATGTATCTAAAAAAAAATCCCCAAATGATTTCGATGTATTTTTTCCTCAGCTTTCCGATGGTGCTATTAGTTTCTCAAAATTTTCAATTCTAACCTCAAAAAAACATAAAACGTGTTATATCTCAAAAACTATATTTTTAATATTTTTTTTTACCTGCTAGATCGAAAGAGGAGGAAATTTTACATGGATATAGCCTTTTTCTACATAGGGGTTTTTTGATTTTTTCGAGATATTATTCAAGAAATACAAGGCGCTCGGCCAGCCGCCGCGCGCGGCGTGCGTCACTGCAGCATCGGCGCGCGGCAGCATTTATTCATTCATTCATTAATTATTTAACCACCGCTAGAGGGCTAGTAATTGCATTTAGATACCCGTAAGTAATTATGCAGCACGTAGGGCTTATATACGAGTGATGTGTAGCATTGAAGTATTGGTTTTTTGGAAAACCGTTCAATATCTATAATATATTGTGCTATACTGCGATTTATCTGTCTTTCATGACAAACTTACTGCTATCCCCCTTCAATTGATTTATCTTTTTTTTTAAACAAACATGAGTTTTTCATTAAAATGTGTGAATCCTTTAGGAAGGAATGAACACTCTAATGAGTTAACAAATTTCCCAAAATCATTAGCACAATCATGTCCATCAATACCAGATGGAGCGAAAGTTTGTCTTACGTGCAAATTTTTGATTTATAATAAACGCAAATCGAGTGAATCTTCTCCGATACCAAAATGAATTAAATCGGATTGTGATGATGATGACCACAACGCTGCCATGGCAATATTTGAAAATTTAAGAAGTAAACTTTCTGAGACAAAGTCAAAAGATGAAAGAATGTTATTACTTTCCCTTGCCCCTAGATTTTGGTCTCGTAAAAATTTAATAGAAAGATTAGGTTGTACGGAATGGGAAGCAAGAACAATACTAACTGAAGTTACTGATGGAAATATTTTGACGGTACCGTTGAAAAATAAAGGAAAAGAGCTTTCTAATGAAACCAAAAATACGGTAAAAAACTTTTATGATCGTGACGATATCAGTAAATTATTGCCTGGAATGAAAGATTTTATTACAATAAAACAAATTACTGGTGAACGCTTACACGTTCAAAAAAGATTACTTCTAGGTAATTTGAATGAAATTTATATTTTATTTAAAAATGAATATCCGGATGTTAAGATAGGCTATACAAAGTTCACACAATTAAAACCAAAACATCGTGTGTTGGCTGGAACAAGTGGCACACATAAATTATGCGTATGCGTACATCATGAAAATGTCAAACTTATGCTAGATGCAATTAATTTGAAGCATTTGACAAAGGATACTGATTAACCTTTAGAAAATTATAAAGATTGTATAAATAAAATTGTTTGTAGTCAACCATCGGATAAATGTTTCTTGGGTGACTGTTTGGATTGCGTAGCTAATTTTTTAAATCTTCAAGAAATTATGATGAAAAGTTTTAAAAATCATGGCATTCAAGAAATTAAATATGAATCATGGAAGCAAACAGATCGCTGCTCAATAATATTTGAAACGATAAAAGTTTCTAGCTTTCGTGAAATATTGAAAGACAAATTGATTAAATTAAAAACGCACAATTTTTTTGCTAAACAACGATAGTAATTAGTTTTGATTTTGCTGAAAATTACGCTTTTGTTGTTCAAAATTCAGCTCAATCGTTTCATTGGAATAATAATCAAGCCACTATATTTACAATTATAGTGTATTATAGAGAAAACGATGATCTCAAACACGAAAGTGTAGCTATTATTTCTGACAATTTAAATCATGATACCATTTCCGTATATGAATATCGAAAAATTATTCTAAACTATTTAAAAGGTCATCATCAACTAAAAAACATTTATTATATAACCGATGGTGCAGCCCAGCATTTTAAAAATAAAAATAATTTTCAGAATCTTCTTCATCATGAAGAGGATTTTAAAATAAAAGCTGAATGGCATTTTTTTGCCACTGCACATGGCAAAAGTGGTTGCGATGGCATAGGTGCTAATTTAAAAAGAGCAGCCCGTAGAGCTAGCTTACAGCTTACAGGAGCTCACAAAATCCTTACAGCCTACGATCTTTATAATTGGGCACAAAATTATAGTAAAGAAACAAAGATTTTCTACAGTAGCAAAGAAGTTTATGAAAAAAATTCTTTGGAATTAAGAGTTAGATTCGATAAAGCAAAAGCCATTCCACGTACTTTGAAATACCACGCTTTTATTCCAATAGATGAAAAGACTCTGCAACTTAAAAAAACTTCTTTAGCATCTAACTATGATTTATTTCCTAAATTAAAAAGTACTAAAAATGTTAAAAAATATTTGAATATTTAAAAGCTTATGAACAAAAATTGTTATGATGTTAAGTGGAGCAGCTCCGATCGCACAGCGACTCTGCAGTGACGCACGCCGCGCGCGGCGGCTGGCCGAGCGCCTTGTATTTCTTGAATAATATCTCGAAAAAATCAAAAAACCCCTATGTAGAAAAAGGCTATATCCATGTAAAATTTCCTCCTCTTTCGATCTGGCAGGTCAAAAAAAATATTAAAAATATAGTTTTTGAGATATAACACGTTTTATGTTTTTTTGAGGTTCGAATTGAAAAATTTTGAGAAACTAATAGCACCATCGGAAAGCTGAGGAAAAAATACATCGAAATCACTTGGGTATTATTTTTTTTAGATACATATATCTTAGCCCTTCAAACACAAGCTGAAAACAGCATGATTTCGCGCTCGCGCGCCGCGCCTGGAGAGCTGACGTGAAACGCCTCATATAAAGGATGAACTATCTGAACACACAGCAATTATAGTGGTCGACAACATACGTATCTTAAGCTCGGTTATAAAACTAATTGGCACCGAAACTATAAGAATCTCAGCGATCTATAGATCACACAATATAAAAAAGTATGAATTTGTTCATAGCCTGAAAAAATTCCTAAGAGACCAACTAAATACTAAGAACCATTGTATAATCGGGGATTTTAACATTGATATATTAGACGAAAATTTTAGTAAGACTGACTCAACAGATAACCTTATAACACAAGAATTTTTAAATGATCTCTTGGAACATAAATTTATGCCATGCTTTTCTGGAATAACAAGACCTTCATCTGACAATAAAAGAGGTACCTGCATCGACAATTTCTATATAAAAACTAAAAATATAAATATTAATTTATTTAAAATAACGAATCCATTTAATGATCACTACCCATTATTTATAACTATAGATAAATTAGAAATAAATCAGCCGAACAAATTCAATATGAAATCAATTAATTACAACAAGTTAAAACATGTTGCAAATAATTCAAACTGGTACTCAATATTGTCTATGCAGGATCCTAATCTTGCAGTTAACGCATTAATTGACATGATAAATAATTGTATTGATGCGTCCACTACCAAAAAACAATTTAAAAATAAACTTCCAACAAAAAATTGGATTACTAGTGCTATTATAGTCTCGTGTACTACTAAAGAGACACTGTATATCTTATGGAAAAACAATCCCACTTCTGAAGCCCTAAAAAAAGAGTATACAAATTACACTAAGATATTGAACAAAGTTATTAAAGAAGCGAAATTTAAATAAGAAAAGGAAATGGTAAAACGAAATAGCGGAAACTCTAGGGAATTATGGAACATAATTAAAACTAAATTAGGGAAAAATAGTGTGCATGATAATCCAATAAAATATATATATACGAAAACAACCAAAAAATCGAAAATAAAACTGATATAGCAAATTCTATGAACACCTATTTTTGCAAAATAGGACCAAATTTGAGTGCTCAATTTGCTAATATAAATAATAATAACCTGAAACTTCCAGATTGAAATCCTAAATCCATTTTCTTCCGTCCTACAGATTTTGCTGAGATATACAAAATAATCAATACATTGAAAAATAAATCTGGAGGTGTAGACAATATTAACGCTAAATCATTGAAAATTCTCTCAGAATATATATGTGTGCCCTTAGAATATATCTTCAATTTATGTATTGTGAAATCTATCTGGCCTGACGCGCTCAAAAATGCTGAGGTAGTCCCTATTTACAAAGCTGGTGAAAAATCTTATATCAGTAATTACAGACCAATCTCTTTAATATCCAACATTGCGAAAATTTTTGAAAAAATAATTTATAATAGATTATACCACTTTTTTGAAAAATATAACATAATATCAGAAAAACAATACGGTTTCGTAAAAAATAGGGGAACTACTGAGGCATTAAATTATATATCAAATATCATATACGAAAATTTAGATAAAAGTAAACCAATAATTGTTGCTTTACTAGACTTAGCCAAAGCATTTGACACTGTTAATCATAGAGTTCTTTTAGATAAGCTTGAACGATACGGAGTAAGGGGTAGTGCCTTAAAACTAATGACTAGCTATCTCACAGATAGGCGGCAAAGAGTAAAAATTCAACACTGTAAAAGTGAATATAAAGAATTTAGTACGGGTGTTCCCCAAGGAACTATATTAGGACCATTACTTTTTATACTTTATGTCAATGACTTACTAGGAAGTATGCAAAATGAGAGAATCATGTCCTATGCTGATGACACGGTTATCATATCCAGTGACAACATGTGGTCCTCAGCTCAGGAAAAAATGTGTGCTTACCTTAATCATGTGGCCAAATGGCTTGCACAAAATAAACTGTCGCTAAATATAGATAAAATGGTCTATATGACTCTCGGAAACTACTGTGATAGTGTGCCTGGCACACTAAACATCAAAATAGGAACGCAATTAATAAAAAGAGTTGAAAGTCATAAATACTTAGGGCTGTATTTCGACTACAATATGAAATGGGATAAGCACATAAGATATATCATTAAAAAAACCAAATACCTAATTTTTGTCTTTGCCAAGATAAAAAATATGATGGATACAAAAACATTAATGATAATATATTATGCTTTCTTTCATAGTCTAATCAATTATGGGGTAATTGCCTGGGGTGGTTCGTACGATAATAATATGAAACTAATACAATCAACACAAAACAAAATATTGTAAATCATAAATAAAAATAAATTCTCTCAAACTGATCCACCTCTTGAAATAAAAAACCGCTGCCAATTCATTGGCACGTAGCTTCCTCAACCGTAATTTGTTGATTCCTTTAATTAATTTTTAATAACAAAATTTATAATTTTTTAAAAAATTTATTGCATAATTATAATTAAATTCATTTATGAATATTAAAAATTTGTTAATTTTTAAATTTATTTATTTATTTATTATTTATTTATATCAAATTTATATAAATTTTGAGCTGATAAATAAAGTTATCATTTGAAATAGAAGTAAAATATCTATATTTTATAATAAAACAAATAGCTATCACGGTTGTTTTGTTATTAACAAAAACGTGTTTTTTTTTTTATATTTCATAATTCATATTTTTTAATAAAAAAAAAAAAATTTATAGCTATCATTGTTCTTTTGTTATTAACAAAAACGTGTTTTTTTAAAAAAGTTCATAACTCACAAATAAATTATAAAATGTGGAATATAATGCATTCATAATTCATAATTATAATAGATTATAATAGATATAATTTTTAAACATTTTAATTCACTTTGTTGGTTGGTTTTTTAAAAATTAAAAAAAAATCATCGTATGCCTACTCAATGACGTTTCCTCATTCCACACCACCTAACGGTAGACATCGTATGGGCAGATAGCGGTAGCGGAGTTATGAGTTTAAAAAAAAAAACACGTTTTTGTTTTTGATGATAACTAAAGAACCGTGATAGATAGAAAATTAATTCTTTTTAGAAAATATAGTTATTTTAATTCTCTTTCGAATGCCACCCACCCCATTCAGATACATATAGCCGTTCTCGAGAAATTACGATTTTTAAAAAATGTCAAAAAATTTTTAACCTCAAATATCTCTTAAATTTATGGACCAATCATTTTGCCCAAAGAACTCGACTGAGAACTATAAAAAATCTACCTCTAAAAGAAATTTTGAAGCCATCAAGTCAATTTTACTCTTGTAATCGTTGGACATACAAAACTAATTTTTTTCATTTTTCAATTTTTTACTCAAAATCTAGCCTACAAAATGTATTCAAATTTTAACAGATTATAGCTATTTATATTCTGTATTATCATGATTTTTCTCAAAATTTGACCGTTAAGTTTAGGAGTTATAAGCTTCTAAAAAAGAAACACGTTTTTGTTAATAACAAAAGAACCGTGATGACCAGAAACTTTTTTTTTTTTAGAAATTATAGGTATTTTAATTCTCTTTCGAACGCTATCCATCAGATTCGAATAACTCGATCCTATCATTAAAAAAAATCCAAAAACAGTTTTGAGAAAATTGAAAATTTGAAGAAAAAAAAACAAAAACGCGTCGCCCCAATCAAAAAACAGATTTTTGACCCGCCATCACGCAAAAAAAAAAAAAAAATGAGACTGTCTGGTCAAAATCGACCGAGTAGAAGCTGAGATCCAGGCGTACACACACACACACACACACACACACACACACACACACACACACACACACACACACACACACACACACACACACACACACACACACACACACACACACACACACACACACACAGACACACACACACACACACACACACACACACACACACACACGTACATCCATACAGACATTTTTCAAAAACCATGTATTTTTATTCCTAACACCTCGGAACACAATTATAACATGGTTTACAACAACTCAAAAATTTACTATCACAAAGCTTCCTCTAGGAGGAAGCAAAATTATTCCAGTTATCGTTAATATCGTTACATTATACTACATTAAGAAATAAATATATAAACAGTGCGAGCAAGACCAGAAACAAAACAATTCAATTACCTAAATGTGATAAAAGAATTAGTGATAAAAATAGCTACAATGAAGCTATAAGGGTCTTTAATGGGCTCCCTAAGGATCTCAAAGTTATGAATTTAAGTAGACAATTAATGAAGAAAAAATTAAAAATATTTATAGTAAAAGCTGCAATATAATTTAATATAATAATTGAATCTTAACTAATATATCTAACAAATTATTTAACTGTTATTTATGTACCACAATGGATTTTATCGATGTTAACAAACACTACGCACATACCATTATGTAGTTTTAAGAATTTGTAGTTTGTAATATTTTTTAGTTTGTAAGTTTTCTATGTACCAGGTCTACACACAGGCAATAATATTTTCCTCAGTAGGATTTGCTTACTTATGTATATTCCGTATATAATAATGTAATGTAAATATTTTCTGGAATAAATAAATAAATAAATAAACAAATGCATTTTCATCCGTTAATGATATCAGGAATAAAAGTCAATGAATCGTTTTGAAATTTGGCAAAGAATTAGCTTTTTATATCTAAGGATTCAGTTCTTTGCTGAAAAAAATCTGACCGTTGGGACCAATGATATTTGAGGTTAAAATTTTTTTATAAATTTCTTTTATTTGCATTTTTAAAAAGAATATTCGATTGATTGACTCAAAATTTTTACCACTTATTACACTTATCGACTACAACATTGTGTTATAATTTCAAGAGGTTATGTTGGTCAAAATTTTTTTACTCATTCCAAATTAGCCCCAAAACGCAAATATAAAGTTTTAGAGCAAAATATGCAATACTTCTATTTAATTTGTATATCAGATATAAATAAAATAATTATCGTGTACTAGGGCATATCCCCGACAAAGTAATTTCAGATTGAGTTCCGCGGCAACGTGTACTAGGGCAACGATAATAATTGACTTTCAAAATATGAATTTCGTAAAAATTTCATAAAAATATTTCATAAAAATATCGATTCTTAAATATGAAAAAAACTACCTATCTGTTAAATTTCAAAATGATTCATTGTCTTTTGTTAAGAAGTATAACTTAGTTATTATATTTGTATGATTGTTACAATGATGGATTAACTTTAAACCACTAAGTTGTGACGTACACGACCAGCTCGTAGTACACGCATCGATTCATAATTTCCCATTCATAAACACGAGAGCGAAAAATCAACAAACACGATGCATCACTGTGTACAAACATACGATCGCGTGCGCCAGAGAAAATTTTACTCACTCATTCACACAGCGCCTCTGACGTCAGAGTATAAACAAAAATATTGTCATGCGCAAGAGAGAAGACCAGACGATCGACTGGTATATAAAGGGCTCCGATTCTCGGAATCGGCACGCACTTGTGTCCGAGCTCTCGCCTATTCAGGATACCGATAAGCATTGCGCTTAGGTAACTGAAGCTGGCCACTCCTTTGCGCTCGTAAAAACTTATGTAAAATAATTCATTTTTTTTAGTATATTAATAAACATACCTATAATTTTAGATTTTGATTTATGATTTTTTTTCTTTAAATAAACTCTCTCGATAACAACCGAGTCCTAACTTACCTACCTCCCACGGCACGATAGTCGGCCCTCTGCGCCGATTATTTACCCGGCTCCTCTCTTCTCACACGGCACGGTAGTTGGCCCTCTGCACCGACTACTTACCCGTATCATCTAAGCAGCACGGTCGCAGCCACTCAGCGCTAACGACTTACCTGCACCTACCACCTCTCTGTATCGACGGCACGGACTCCGGCACATTGCGCGCCGGTATCTAACCCTGAGATCGGGGCTACTCCCCTTCCGATTGTATGCTCGAGTCCAGTACACGAACTCTTAAAGAATTGTTAATAACTACCAAGTAACGACATCTAGTTTCATACAAGTTAACTCAATTATTAAGGTATAGACTCAAATCTGAGAGCTGTCATTACTTCGGTACGTTACAAAGTCGAGCAGGATAGTAGTTAAATACCTATTTCAAAACAAATATTTATTAGATTATTGCCAATACATACTTTTCTTTCTCAAACTAATGTATTTCTTTAAAATTTTTTATAACAATAACTAATTGTTTGTATAGGATACATAAATGAAAAAACAAAAAAGATATTTTTTATATTCAGTCAAATTGTTTAACAAACAACAAAGAACCACAAAGAAAACAGTTTTATTTATTAATAAAATTTGGTTGTAAAAAATTTACTTGTTTTTTAAATTTAAAAAATGGAATCGAGAAATTAGTTTGAGGAAGCATCTTGCCAATGAATTGGCAGCGGTTTTTTTGTTGGTGTGCCTACGTAACCAATGATCTCAAAAATTTTATATGCAAGTCTTTTAATCTAATTAGCTATTTTTATACTAATTTGCGATAACTGGTGCGTGTTTGGCGGAGGGGGGGGGGGGGGTAGGAGCTAGCCCTTGCTTCACAATATTAATTTTATTTCTTTATTTATTTTTTTGTATCCATTTTACAAATTGCGAATCACAGTTAGTTTAATACATTCAAATTATATATATAATTTTTCTTTTATTTTTAAGGCACATTGTATTTTTAATATACTATTGTAATTAAGAAAACATTTTTTCCTGTTATTTATAGATTGAATTTCAATATTGCCTTAGAACAATTATTTATTTAACTTTATAACTATAGGTATCATGCCCTACACCCGCATATTTCGTATGAACGCTTTTATAAAGCGAAAATGAAAAAGCTAGGAGAATCAACGTATCCCCAACACCCCGATCTCTCACAGATTTAGTGGTGACACTAGCGGAATACCAGCCTATGGCTAATATATTTAGAGGATGTGCAAACGGCACAGATGGTTCACTTGGGCTTATTTTTATGCACGACAGCATGATTGATCCACTGTCGAGATGTACACAACTGTTCTGTGACGGAACGTTTAAAGTAAACATTTTTATAATATTATACTAATGACGAGAGTATACGTATGTGTTTCAAGTTCCGAACTTTCATCGTGAACGAAATATCAAATATTTCCAAAATCGTTTTTTTTTAGATTATCTGTTAGATATATGCATAAAACAAATAGAAACTGCGAAATAAGTTATTTACGAAGTGACTATAAAAGATAACAAATTTTATATTTTAAGAGTTTATGAATTTACTAAATATTATATCGTGGGAAGTTTTTTACGAGTCTCTTGTAAGCTTTCGAAGAAATTCCCGCGACAAAATTTTTAGTAAATTCATAAACGCTGGGGACAGAATTTTTGAAAGGTATTTTTCATGTATTTTTAGCCGTTTGCCCCATTTGCACCCCCTGCAGGAAGGGATCCGGATCGATTTTGGTGTCGGCAATTTTTTATGAGTCTCTGGTAAGCTTTCGAAGAAATTCCCGGGATAAAATTTTTAGTTAATTCATAAACGCTGGAGACAGAGTTTTTGAAAGGTATTTTTCATGTATTTAGCCGATTTTCCCCATTGCACCCCCTGAAGGAAGGGGTCCAGGTCGATTTTGGTGGCGGCAATTTTTTTATGAGTTTCTGGTAAGCCCTCGAAGAAATTCGCGTGATAAAATTTTTAGTAAATTCATAAACTCTTAAAATATAGAATTATTTATCATATATTGTCTTGTGGGCACGGTTTGAGGGCTGATTTTGGAGGATGATCACTTTGGAAATAACTTATTTCGCAGTTTCTATTTGTTTTATGCATATATCTAATAGATAATAAAAAAAAAAAGATTTTGGAAATATTGGATATTTCGTTCACGATGAACATTCAGAATTTCAAACACATAGAGTGTACAACCTCCAGCCAACGGATTTTAATGGTAGATTGGAAATAGATTTCTGCTATTTTTAAAACTGACGTCCGGTATTTCTAATTTCATGGACTTTTTTTATTCAGATATAGACATTTTAATCTCAAATTTGCTGAAAGTCATTAAAAAATAATGTTTCTTCTATTAACTGTTACTTTGCAAGTCTTTATGAAATGAAAACGAGTCAAAAAATTATAAAAGTACTTCGGAAAAGATAAAATTTAATATGTGTTTTATCACAAAATATTAAGTTTTAAAAAAAGTTATAATTGACTAAAGATAGCATAAGAAAGTGGTTAAAAATACGACGAACAAAATCATCAAAAAAGAAAGCATATTTTCTACCATATTCTTATGCTATCTTTAATGGCTTATCATTTCTTAAACGAATATTTTTTAACAAAACACTGTTTAAATTGTATCTTTGATCAGTACTTTTATAGTCTTTTCTGTTCATTTTCGTCCCGAAAATAGGGACTTGCAAAGCGATAATGCATAAGAGAAGCATCATTTTTTAACGATACAGAGCATATTTTAGATTAGATTGGCCATATTTCAAGAGAAAGGCCTATTATTCCCAATCAAGTATAACTTCAGACGTAATATAGCTCAATATTTCAGTGTTTTTCTTCATAACGAATTAACTCTCAAAGTCCTGTTAAAATCCATTTCCCGAAGGATATCCACTTTTTTAGTAAATCTCACCTTTGTTTTATAATTAATAACTTACTTTTTCATCACAGATAAGACCTAGACGCCCACGCTGTGCCCAGGTTTTTATAATACATTTTCAGAAGTTGGCATCTGTATGAGTCAAGACAATTATAAGATAATTGTTTTTCCACTTATAAAGTCGACTTTGTAAATTGCGTTTAATTATAGATACTATGACAGAAAAAAAAATAATAAAAATTCAAAAACTATTTCCACGGAATATTTTAAAAATTTAATTCGAAACTCATAACCAGCAAAACAACTTATAATGCTTATAAATTGGATTTTTTTTATAGGCGAAAATATAATTTAGAAAAACTGTTTTGTGACATCTTTGTTTACAGATATTGTATAAATTTATCATCATCGGGTATTTAACTGGTTTGGCTATGTGGTTTTTTTCTTCATTCATCGTTTGAGCTTAAAAGCAAAAACTATGTAGTTTCCGAAAAGCATGTGGTTTTTAAAACTTATCTTGCCTTTCAAAACCACATAGATTTGGAAAATTGTTCTTTAAAATCATTTGATTTTTACGAATTAATTAAATTCAATTTGTCACTGGGAAAAAAATAAATCATTTGGAAAATGTACTAATATTAAGCTCCCACAGTCGTTGACAAATTTTTCACTCGACAAAATTAAAGCAGAAGAAAATGACTTTAATTTAAACTAAAAATTCTTAAAATCGGACGATACTGTCCAAAATAACGTTTGTTAAAAAGTTACGAAAAACGGAAAAAAATGATGATAATATTCGTAAGCATTTCGTTAATTAATAAAAAAATGTTTCATTCTTTTGTCGCGCTTTTTAATGCGCGTTATTTTGCACAGTATCGTTCAGTCGTAATGATTTTAAGCTTAAATTAAAACTCATTTTTTACTTCAATTTTCGTTGAATAGAAAATTTGTTGACGACGGCGAGAGCACAGTATTGGTTAGTCATCAGTAACGATTTTTTTTCCACTTTTCCCATGATAAATTTTAATAAGAAAAATATATGTTCGGTTAAAACTATGTCACAAGACTTATTTTCTACAATCAAACATGTTTTTCGTCTATTGTATGATCTATAGAGTGACTCAACTTTTTTTCGGTATTTCGTACTCTGGTAGAAAATAAACCAACCCGGATGGCTTATCTACTAACTGTTGGCCAATAATTTAGGCCAACGAATAAGAAAAATATTGACCAACGGTTAACCAACGGTTGGTGGACTATCAATCAATAATAAAACATTGAGTAACTCATAAAACAATAATAGAAATTAATAAGAAATATAGATATGTAAAAAGATTTTGATACATAAACAATAATAAAAATTATTGTAATGCATTAAAAAAATATTTGAATGAAGTTGGGAGTAAATTTATTTGAAGGTTAAGTAGACAGCGTAGCACGTGGGCTATGCTCCGAAATTACTGTCCGCATCCCGCTTTCTGCAAGACAAGCACACATGCACATAAATACACACATATTACATACACACGAGTGCGATCGCAGGTTCATGTGTTATGTATAGGTAAAAGTATTTAACTGCGCAGACTCATACGAGTCACGTGACGGGATCGCCGGGATCGCGTGGTTTTGCTTCACTGTAAAGGTCAGATGGTATCGGAGCACCGAGTAGAAAACGGAGCAATACGAGCACGAAGAATTTATGTAGGATACTTTCAAATTTTAAACGTAGAATACCTTTTATGTAGGATTCTTTCAAATTTTAAATATAGGATACTTTTAAATTTTTAAAAATGTAAGTACCACCTGTGCATGTCCTGACTTACGTCAAAAAGTCACGCACACTACACATTAACACACCCTAACCTCAATTTGAACAAACAAAACTATACCCGTTACCGATTTAACCATATTTATCTGAAGAAAAATACTATTAATATGTGGGTTTTTATTATTCTATGAATAATACAAATTTTGAGAGTTTTATTTAAATAATAAGTTGTGTAAATGATTTTTAATTAAGATTTTTAATATTAAGGATTCATTGACCAAGCGCAAGGGTGATTCCGTGACGAAATAAGCGGTATTTATCGCTAACTGTTGGTTAAACGGTTGGCCAAATCCTTGCGATTTGGCGAACGGATGGCGTACGGTTGGTTACAATTTCTACCAGGGTAGAGTTGCACGTATAAGGTTCGACTGATTTTATTTTTGCTTAATTTCTTTCTCTTTTGATTTTGATAACTTTGGGCTTTTATACCTTAGATTATGTTCTTCTGCTAAAAACTTTGCCTAGATTACTGAAACATCGTGATCTATATAAATAATATTTAGAATATAATTGAATGAAATTTGTGAGGTCGACCACAGGGACTAAATTTTAAATTATGAAATGCGTTTTATAACATAACAATAAATTATAGGGTTTCCCAGCAATATTCATATTTGTGAATTCAAAAACCACGGAAATGTATAATGCCATGTGGGAGAAACTCTTTGAACTCATACCGACTTTGAATGCTAACATCCAAACAATTAGTAGTGATTTTGAGATCGCCAGATAAACAGTGCAAAAAAAAGTTCCCAAATGCAAGAATTTCTGGGTGCTTATTCCATTATAAACAGGTGATTATCTTTTACTTATTGTTAATGTATTATTATTTATTAATTAATATTACTAACAGTAACAATAAGCACAACAAGTAGTTATATAAGTAGTCTTTATGTATCTCCTTACTAAGAAAAATCATGGCACAATCTTATCTGACTTAAAAGACTAGATCTTTTTAATAACAAATATATACTTTGAGCAATGTAAATGGCTAAAGAAAATGTTTTTTTAAATATTCCATGTACGAAACAATCCTTACAGTTAAGTATAAAGCAATCAGAGCAACGAAATGTGCTAAATTAACTCATTTCGTGGCCGTGATTGGCGACATTTTTTATAGTATTTGCACTGCAAAAACTGTAACGAAGTTTTCTAACCACTGAAACTAGCACAGTACATTATTTGACATCATATAAAAGTAGGAAAACTTTAATTGAGAGTTGTGTCTGTAATACAATTGAAATGAAAAATCTATTAATTTGCGTGATTTATTTTTCAAAAATAAAAATTTTCGTAGTAATTCTGTTCTATACCTTTTAAGGTGATGTTATATACCGACATAATTTTAAAAAGAGTACATCTCATGAAAATACCAATAGAATCATCCACAAAAAATTCTGAGTATAGTATTTACATATACGGAGCGCCTGACAGACGTGTTTTTCCAAAAAAATGATCAGAGTTTATTTAATTAAATAAAAACCGTACTCTCGGTAAGTAGGAATCTGCAATTGACCTATTTTTAAAACGAGCATATCTAACGAAAATACTAATAGAATCGCTCAAAAAAATTTCTGAATATAGTGTTTACGTGTCCGGAGCGCCTGAAAGTCATCTTTTTCCAAATAAACGTTTGAATGTTGATTTAAAAAATACTGAAATCAGGGTATCACATCACCTTAACGTGAGATTCTTTCTCTTTATTGAAAATGCAATAATTTTATTTGTTATATTTATATGTATAAACCTAGAATTTTGTTCATTCTAAGCACGATAGAAATGTGACTGAAATATTACTATGGGATATATCATTATTCAATATTTTAGCGATATTTCTGTTATACTTTAATTTTTATAGCATGGTGTGACCTAAGTCCGCACTTAGGTCACGCCTATCTTATTGCACCATGTTTATCGCACTCGTTACGCTCGTGCGCTAAGTTCATGGTGCAACAATGGACTGCTTAAGGCACGAATAGGCGTGACATCGGACTTAGGTAAACGTACTATAAAATATTGTACGACACTAATGCCTTCAGTGGTCCACTTAAGGCACTAGTATCGTAATATACTATTATAATTCTAAAATTTTTTTAGTTTGAAATCAATGATCAAGACGAACCAAGTTTCGTTGCAATTATTTATTGCCGACGTTTCGACGTTTTTATTTAACATCCTCATCAGGGCTATAAAAATATAGGAAAACATTTTTGTTATACATTTTTATTGTACAGATGCTCATCAAGAGAACCAATTCGTGTGTTTTATTAACTGACCTTGTTAAAAAAATTGTTAATCAACCCATTGTGTCTTTATCAATTTCGTTAGAGAGATTGATGGCCAATAGTGCCAGGTCAGATAGATTTTTCGTACTGGAAGTTTTTTTCCTCGTTATGAGCTTAAAAGTAATTAATAAATAAAATGTATGTTAAAATTTAAAAAATAATTAATAATTAATACATTGAATTTTGTTGAAGTTAAAAAATATTAATAAATAGTAATTAAAACATCAAAGTTTGTTAAGACTTTAAAATGATTAATAGATATTTTGTTAAAAGGAAAATTTCTCACCTTTCCATCATTACGTTCTCGAACTGATTGAGAGAGATAGAAACTTTCACCGCTATACGTTCGGACCAAACAAATTCAAATTTCAAATTGCTCGAACGATCAAAGGCGCTGAGCATGCAATAATCTTTTTTGCATATGCTAGCCTGATCTATTCGGTTTATGAGTTAGTGCTAACAGGTGATTTTTTGCAAAATTGTTTTTTTATTAATTTGAGAGAATCTTTATGGACTTGTTTCAAACTTCGAGTATCTTCCATACGGTTCAAACTGTTGCTTTGGTTTTGAATGTGCAACATTTCTGAAAATGTTCTTTTGCTATAACTTTGTTCTACGTCTACTATGTTAACATTATCGAAATCAATTTTGTGATTTGTAAGGGAGGCGTGTTCAGCTAGTGCAGATGTTTTATGGGAATTCTTTACTGCATATTTATGTTCATAGATGGGTCTTTTTAACTTTCTTTTTGACATACCTACGTAAGATGCATCGCATTCTTGACAATTGATTTTGTAAACAATAGAAGGTGTTTCTAGTGGTTCTAGTTTGTCTTTACCTAGTTGTACAAATTTGAATTTATTTATGTTGTTGTTAATAATTGTAAGATTATTGTGCTTCTTTTTTCCTAGAGCGTTAACTATCTTATTATTTAATTTTTTTATAAAAGGGAGGACTAAAATTTTTTTAGAATTATTGTTAAATTTACTGTTATTATTTTGTTCAATTTCATTATTAATGTTACTATTTTGTTCAATTTGTTTATCAGTTTTTTCATTACTATTTTGTTCAATTTGTTCATGAAGGGAATGTAATCTTTTTTTAATGTATTTGTCTATGAAATCAAGGGGGAACTCATTAGCTTTTAAGAAATTCTTTATCAGTTCTAGATTGCTTTTATGAAACTTATGGTGAGAAATGAGTACCGCTTTATCTACAAGGCTATATATGATAGCTATTTTTTGGTGAGCAGGATGGTGAGAATTGAAATTTATGTATCTACCTGATGCCGTGGGTTTTCTATACCAATTAGTAATGGGGGAATTGTCATTTATTCTAATAATCGTCATGTCTAAGAAATTAATGCTATTGTTAAGTTCATTTTCTACTGTAAATTGTAAGTTATCATCGAAAGAATTAAAAGCATTAAGAATTATGTCAAGGTATTCTTTTTTGATTATTAGAAAGCAGTCATCTACATAACGTTTATAAAAAATGACTTTTCTTTGTCTTAACGGTTTTTTAAGTACTTTCCCTTCAAGGTATTCTAATACTATATCAGCTAACCAGGGACTTGAACAAAATCCCATAGGAGCGCCTAAAATTTGTTGATAGTATTTGTTATTGAATTGTAAAAAAGTAGAATCTAACAGTATTTCTATTCCTTTAAGAAATTCTTCTTTAGAGATTGGAAGCAAGTAGATAAGCTATGCCGATTCTGGACCAATTCAGGCCGTGACCTGTTGCTCCAGAACCGGCCTAGGGTTCTGGAGCACCCGTAACTGCACGGGGGGCCATTAACCCAAATCAGGTGCTGCTCCAGAACCGGCCAAGGGTTTTGGGGGGAGAGGGGGGAGGGGGGGGGGGGTGTCAGATGCACCAGGAGACGATAACCCATGCTCGATCTAGAATCGACGCGGCGGGTGACAGCGACCGGACGACTGCGCACACCGGCTGCGCATCGGCAGCAGTCGACGGCGGGCGGCGGGCGGCGAGCGACGAGCCGCGAGCCGCGAGCGGCTTGCTGCTTTCTGATTGGGTCGGAGCAGCTCCGCGGTGTGCGCTATAACGCGCGCGTTCTTCCCCGATCGGTAGTTGCCTCTCTGCGCGCGATGAGGTTCGGGTCGCGGTCGCTCTCTCTTCGGGCTCGGTGCGCGAGGTCGTGTGCAGCTCGTGGCTGCTTTAGACTTTTTCGTCGTTGCGTTGCGCTTCCAGCTGTTCAGCTTGGGATACCTCGCAACGACGGAAAAGACTAATGCAGTCACGCTGCCGCTGCCCTCGTCTTCGTCGTGTGCGCGAGTTCTCTTTCCGCCGCGTGCGCGAGTTCTTTCGTCGTCGTCGTGTACTCTCTCTCTCTCGGTTCCGCGCGCGAGGTTGTGTGCAGCTCGTGGCTGCATTAGACTTTGCCGTCGTTGCGTTGCGCTTCCAGCTGGTGAGCTCTGGATACCTCGCAACGACGGAAAAGACTAATGCAGTCACGCTGCCGCTGCCCTCGTCTTCGTCGTGTACGCGTGACTCGCATACGTCGTGTGCAATCTCTCTCGGCGCACACGCGTGAGTTCTCTCTCTCTCTCTCTCTCTCTCTCTCTCTCTCTCTCTCTCTCTCTCTCTCTCTCTCTCTCTCTCTCTCTCTCTCTCTCTCTCTCTCTCTCTCTCTCTCTCTCTCTCTCTCTCTCTCTCTCTCGCGGTATCGTGCGCGAGATTATGTGCAGCATATGACTGCATTAGACTTTCCGTCGTTGCGTTGCGCTTCCAGCTGTTCAGCTTGGGATACCTCGCAACGATGGAAAAGACTAATGTAGTCACGCTGCCCTCGTCTGCGCGAGTTCTCTCTCTCTCTCTCTCTCTCTCTCTCTCTCTGTCTCTCGGTGTCGCGCGCGCAACGTTATGCGTCGTCGTGTCCTCGCGCGCGAATTCTCTCTCTCTCTCTCTCGGTGTCGCGCGCGCAACGTTATGCATCGTCGTGTCCTCGCGCGCGAATTCTCTCTCTCTCTCTCTCTCTCGCTCTCTCGGTGTCTCGGTGTCTCGCTCGCTCGCTCTCGGTGTCGCACACGAATTCTCTCGCCCTCGGTATCGCACGCGCGCGCACAAGGTTGTGTGCAGCTTTCGGCTGTACTAGTCTTTTCAATTGTTACGGTACACTTCCAGCTGTTTAGCTTTGGATACCCCGCAACTATTGAGAAGACTAATGCAGTTGTGCTGTAAAAACCTTGATGATGATGATGATGATGATAAATTAGTCCTTTTCAGGACTACTAACTTTTTTTCGTAGAACATTCTCTCTCCTCTGAGAAAGTTTTATCAAACAGTCCTTTTAAGGACTACTAATTTTATTATTATGTATATAGGGCATATCTCAACAAAATTATCTCTCCTCTGAGATTGTTTTGTCAATTAGTCCTTTTAAGGACTACAAATTTATTATAATTGTAGGCATATATGCATGCTGAGCGCAAGCGCGCGAATTTTATATATATCGCGGAACGCGGGCGTTTTGACCCATCGTTCTTGTTGCTGCTACAGCATGACTGATGCTATCGTGTATATAGGTATATCAATACCTATACACGAGAGCGCGCGCTCGGATATAGGTATATCAATACCTATACACGAGAGCGCGCGCTCGGCGGCGGCGCTCGCGACGTCTATATTAGAGACGAACGCACGCGAGCTAGCATCACTCGTGTTGTAGTAGTAGCAGCAGCAGCAGCAACAACAACTACAACAATGGGACGAAAACGCCCGCGTTCGGAGAGGCAGCGACAGGCGCGGAACAAGCGGCGCCATGCTCCTCCGCCGCCGAAACCATCACCACCACCGAAGCCGCCACGGCCGAAGCTGTTCGTTATGTACGATAACGACAGCCGAAGGCCACCGCCTCGTCCAGCAGTGTGGGCGAACAGCCGCCCGGTCTGTCGCGTAGACACGCGAAACAATGGCGACATGGCCGACATCGCGCGGTGGGAGCGGGAGCGCATCACTGGCATCCTCGAGATCCCCCATTATCCAGCGACACCACGAAGACGACTTCCTCGACAGCCAGTCCTCAAAAAGAGGAAGGACCGCGTGAGGAAGCGTCTGTTCAACGGGGAGGCCGGTGGCAGCGGCGACGACGACGACGACGACGACGACGACGACGACGACGACGACGACGACAACAACAGAGACTAAGACAAGGACACGGACAATGACAATAACTAAGACGACGACTACGACGATGACGACTGACGAGGACAACAAAGACGATGACGACGACGACGACGACCACGACTGCGACATGGACGTGGACAAAGACGATGACGACCCCAACGATGACGGCGACGACCACGACGACGACTGCTAATTTTTTTTTTTCAATCGGCCCTTTTCAGGGCCACTAATATTTTTTAACGTAAAAATAAATTATTTTATATATTTCCCCTTTCCCTTTTCATATATATAAATAAATAAATAAATATATATATGTGTGTGTGTGTGTGTGTGTGTGTGTGTGTATGTGTGTGTGTGTGTGTGTGTGTATGTGTGTGTGTGTGTGTGTGTGTGTGTGTGTGTGTGTGTGTGAGAGAGAGATAATAATCAAGAAGCTCGCACGTAGCGAGGTTATATTCTCTCTCGGTCTCTCTCTCTCTCTCTCTCTCTCTCTCTCTCTCTCTCTCTCTCTCTCTCTCTCTCTCTCTCTCTTGTTTCCACTTGCAGAAGCGCAGGCATATGTCTGAAAAGACTAATAATAATAATGAATGTATGTTCATTGTTAAATAAATATAGGGCCCTGAAAAGGGCCGATTGGTTTGGCCTTTAAAAAGGCCGATATTGATATTTAGTCCTGAAAAGGACTGATTACATGGCGAGACGACGACAGCGATGAGATGGCGAGGGCGACCACCTGTCTTCACTACGACGACGACTTCGCTTTCGAGCTCTGCACCGAAGGTCGCTGTCAACCTCCATTTCGTCGTCCGCGTCTTCGTCTTCCTCCTACTGAGCTGCGCAAGCTCCGCGGGCACCTCGTAATAGCGTTGTTCTTGTGGATCGAACAGCATAAACGACGGCGATGCTGATGGTGATAGCACCACGAGATCTGGAGGAGGAGTATGCGGTCTTCGCAACTCGTAGGATGGCGGTGGTGGTGGTGGTGGTGGTGGTGGCGATTCCACTACAGACGGAGGTGTAGGTACCCGTTGCTGCTCCTCCTCCTCCTCCTCCGCTTCCAACTCAAG
This sequence comes from Torymus aiolomorphi, assembly GCA_036365515.1. NCBI lineage: Eukaryota > Metazoa > Arthropoda > Insecta > Hymenoptera > Torymidae > Torymus > Torymus aiolomorphi. Next base: position 193,030,221 of record CM070873.1, read on the forward strand.
GTCCATGAGCCAGGCGTTGAAAGCCAGAGGAGAAGAAAGCTCGGGTATCTCCTCCAAAGCAAACGGCACGCAATCCTCTAAAGCTACCAATTCTTCAAGAATCGCTTCTTGAAGAGAGTCGTCACCAAGGAGGTCTTGCAGAAATTCCTTGTTCGGCTCCATTGTGACGAATGATGCTGAGCAATGAGGAACACGCTTTTTTATACCCTCCCTAGGAGCTGCTTCAATGGAGGGGGAAATCACATACATTCTTACCCCCACCTCGCAGCAGGTGTCGCATAGGTTCGCGCTTTGCTATAAAAGCAGCGCAGTTCGCTAATTAATCATCATTTGCTAAGATGGAGTCATCATCATCGAGCAATATTCTGGGAGCAATGGAGACGACATGGAGTGAGACCGACTTTGATTGGCTGGTCGGTCTCGCGATGGACAGCAACGATGACTTTTTGTCTGCGTTGATGGTGCCGCTGGTTACGTCATCGCCGATTAGATCGCTGGTGGCGTCGCCGGCATTTACACCACAACAGCTGCCGGATCCATCGTCGCTTTTCACGAAGCGGCCCCCTCACTGTTCGCCGCTTCTGTTGCCACCACTGTCGCCGCCGTCTTCGCTGTCACCGGTGCCATCGTGCTTCTCTCCGGGATTTTTGGAGAAGTATGAGCTGAGATCATCGTGCTTTTCTCCAATTGGAGAAAAGCATGATGCGATAGAATTGGGTTCGTCACCCATGTGTATCACGGTCTCCTCAGGCACGTTATCTCCTGTGAGGATGCCTCTTAAGAGACCGCGAGACGACGACGATGACAGTGGTGATGAGCCAAGTCGGCGAATTCGTCGTCGTCGGCTCAACTTCACAGTTTAATCAGTCCTTTTCAGGACTAAACCAATCGGCCCTTTTCAGGGCCACCAATATTTTTCTTAACGTATGGACAAATATTCATTATATTATATATATATATATTTAAAAAAAGAAGAATATAAACTTAAATTAAAAAAAAACATTTATTAACTTGTAATAAATAAATGTACAAAATATAATTCAAATGTACATGAAATGAAAGGATTCATTTATGTTTTTGCGATGCTGATGCTCGAGCATCCATCTTTTCATAACCAGCGCATTGTGAAGTGCGCATACTGGAAAGTTATAGGCAGTATGGTTGGTACATGAGACTGGTTCTGTCGATAGACTTTTCAATGAAGGGCATCCCATCTCCTCAATATTTATAACTAATCTGAAAATTAATAATTTTATTGTGAAAATAATTTTTTTAACAACAACGACAAAATAGCTTACCGATCGGGAAAAAATCTCTTCAACCATTTACTTCTCTCCAGACCCTTTACATAAATCTCTGCTCCGAAGAGCACACCAATTAGAGTATTTTTTAGTTCATCGTATGGGATGTTGCCTGCTCTCCACATTAATCCGTGGAAATTCTGTTCAAGCCAGCGATTTTCGGACTTGTTTTTATCCAACAATTTGTCCCATGCATAAGGTGGTTTGAATAGAAAAACCGACGGAGTAGGGTCTTCCTCGAGAGGGACAATGGCTACTTCCTTGAACACAAATTCATTCAAGCTAATTTTAAAACCTTGGACATCAACAATATACTTCATCTTGCTGCTGTGACTGTTCTCGAACGAGAGCAAAGAGCGAATGAGGTTTACAGCGCCTTGCTGTTTATTTTATAGTCAGCCTTACTATTTTTTTTAACTAATTGCGTTATTTTTTACCCCTACTATGACGCGTACAGCCAATCAGAATCGATCTCTTTTCGCGAATTTTTTAGATAAAAGGAGGTGTGCGTGCAGCAGAGAGTCATTCGACTACCTCGCGCAGTCAGTGGCTCAAGATGGCTCAATACTTCAAAAATACAGCTCTTGCGCTATGTAAATCGTATCCATTCGCTTTAAACGGTGCTGCTGAGCAAGATGATGTGAATAACTGGATTGCGCATGGTCGCAGAGCTCTAGTGGAAGCTGAAAGATTGGCTCAGCGCAGACCCGAGTTGACAGACTTAACAGTGGCCGATAGGCAAAAACTACAAGCTGCGATCGCGCTCATAAAAAGTGTTCTACGCTTGTTGAGTGAACATGGAGTGGTGGTTGTGGTGGGTGCCGGACTACAAGCCAATGAAAATGACCCCTCGGTGAGCTGGGATGACGTACAATCAGCTTTCGAGAACCGAATAAGGACAGGTGTCATCACCAACCGAAGACATCTGGATTTATTAATGTTCATGAGAGACGCAAAGAAAGAATTTGTTGAAAAAGTGCGTGAAATTCTTAAAGAACCTTTGAAAGTGAACACAGTGTTAGCGGCCGAGTACGCGATAGTTAAAGATGGCGAAGAGACAATCGAAATAAAATATTTCAACACAAAAACCGCTTCGATATATTCGACTACGGACTTGAATGAGTGGTTTGTGATGAATGTGCAAAATCCCATCGACACGGATATGGAGGAGTTCCAAGAGCGCGAATCGGGCTGAACGCACAAATCAATTGTAAATTTAGTTGTGAATATTTATAAGTTCAATCCGATGAGAGAAAGCTCGTACATCGATTTTCCAGCATTCATTAAGAACAAGAAGGCGTGCATAAATGTAGAAAATCAAGACGAAGAATGTTTTAAGTGGGCGATTCTATCGGCATTACACCCTGCTAGAATGAGCGCCAATCGTGTGGTGAATATGTACCGTATAAAAACGATCTGAACTTTAGGGGAATCGATTTTTCCGTTGATCCGCGAAAAGTCAGTAAGTTTGAGAAACAAAATGACGTTTCTGTGAACGTGTATTATTTGAAGAAGAAAGGAAAAGTGTTTGATGTATTACCACGTCACCTGACAGCTAATAAAAAAGAAAATCATGTTAATTTACTTCTCATCGAAAATAATTATGTTGACGAAGATGATGATGATGGCTCGGCTCTCAATGATGATGATGAGAACATTGAATTTAAATTCCATTATGTGTGGATAAAGAATTTATCACGATTGTGCAGTAAACAGCTATCTTCACGAAACCACAAAACATTCATCTGTGACCGCTGTCTACATTATTTTCGTACCGAAGAAAAGTTGACAAAACATATGATAGGCTGTGAAAATATGAATAAGTGTAAAATTACTCTTCCATCGGTAAAAAATAATACTTTGGAGTTTACGAACTTTGGCTTCAAAAATCGTGTGCCGTTCGTAATATACGCTGACTTTGAGTGTATATTGAAGCCTGCGATTGACGATGAACGAGCATATCAACATCACGTACCATTTAGTGTGGGCTTCTTCATTAAATGTAGCTACAATGACTCTCTCTCAGAATATAAGAGTTATAGACAAGAGAACGAGCAAGCCGAATCTCCAGCCAAATGGTTTGTGCAGAGTCTTCACTCACTGGCTGTAAAGTTGGATGACTCGTACAAACATCCAAAGCCAATGAGTGATCTAACATCGCTCGAAAAAATTATGTTTGATGGAGCACCTCTTTGCCACATTTGCGAGAAACCATTTACAAAGGATGACAAACGAGTACGCGACCATTGCCATTTTACGGGAAAGTGAGTATTTTTTTTTATTCTCTCTCTCTCGCCTCTCTCTCTCTCTCTCTCTCTAACATAAAAAAATTATAATTATTATAGATATCGTGGACCAGCACATAGTAAATGTAATCTTGGCTTCCAAGACTCGAGAACGATCCCCATAGTTTTTCACAACTTGACCGGATACGATTCTCATCTCTTCATCAGAGAAATCGCAACGTGCTTCCCAGGGCGAGTTTCGCTACTTCCACAAACAAAAGAAAAATACATATCTTTTAGCAAGTTTGTGGAAGGTACTGACATCAACCTGCGATTCATCGACTCGTTCAAGTTTATGGCTTCATCACTCGACAAGTTGGCCTCATATTTGGAGAAACTGAATATTTTGGAGCGTATTTTTAAGCAAGATGGTCTATCCGATGCACAAATATCCCTTTTGAAGAGGAAAGGAATTTTCCCATACGACTATGTATCATCGTTTGAAAAACTTGAAGAGAAAAATCTTCCATTGAAAGAAAATTTCTTTAGCAGTTTATACCAAACGCACATAAGCGATGAAGATTACGCGCATGCGCACAGCGTTTGGGAGAGATTCAATATTCAACATTTGGGACAATATTCTGACTTATACCTCAAGACAGATGTTATATTATTGACTGAAGTTTTTGAAAATTTCAGAAATAATTGTCTTGAGGCTTATGAGTTAGATCCCGCTCACTATTACACGACGCCTGGATTGACTTGGGATGCCATGCTCAAAAATACTCAGGTATTATTCGCTCAAAATAAAATTAGTTAATTAAGATACATTTTGTACATTAATAAAAAAAAAAAATTGCTTCTTACAGATCAAACTTGAGCTTCTCACAGATGTGGATATGTTGCTGTTTATCGAGCGAGGTATACGGGGAGGAATCAGCCAGTGTTGCAATCGCTATGCCAAAGCGAACAACTAGTATATGAAGGAAGGCTATAATGCTGACGAGGACGAGAAATATTTGATGTATTTTGACGTCAACAATTTATATGGTTGGGCAATGACTGAATCCTTACCCTATGGCGGCTTCAAGTGGGTGGAGAATGTCGATGAAGTAAACTTCTTTAATATCCCCGATGACAGTGACATTGGCTTCTTTGTTGAGGTGGACCTGCAGTACCCCGAAACACTCCATGATGTCCATAGAGATCTGCCGTTCTGTGCCGAGCACATGGCGCCTCCTGGCTCAAAACAGTATAAACTCATGACGACGCTTCACGACAAAACTCGTTACGTGCTTCACTATCGAGCACTCAAACAGGCCTTGAAACATGGTCTGATTCTCTCCAAAGTCCATCGAGCCATAAAATTCCAACAGAGACCTTGGCTTAAAAAGTATATCGACTTGAACAGCGCTAAGAGGAAAGAAGCCAAAAATGAGTTTGAAAAAAGCTGTTCAAACTTTTTAACAACGCTGTGTATGGTAAGACGATGGAAAATGAGAGGAAGCGTGTTGACGTGAAGCTAGTCAACAAATGGAAAGGCCGCTATGGAGCCGAGGCACTCATCGCACGGCCTAATTTTCACAGCTCTGACATTTTCGACGAAAACCTTGTCGCGGTGCAGCTGTTGCGAACGGAGATCTGTATAAGAAAGCCCATTTACATTGGATTGTCAGTTCTGGACTTGTCGAAAACACTCGTGTACAGGTTCCATTATGACTACATGCAAGATCGTGTAGGAGCCACCAGCAAACTATTATACACCGATACGGGTAGTCTGATCTATGAAGTCACAGGCGTTAATGTGTATGAAGTGATGAAACAAGACATCCACGAGTTCGACACATCAGACTATCCTGAAAACAATCCGTTCAGTATGCCTCGTGCCAATAAAAAAATCGTTGGCCTAATGAAGGACGAGTGCAATGGCGAGATTACGCTGGAATTTGTTGGGCTGCGGAGTAAAATGTACAGCGTCAAAATACAGAATCAAAAACCCATCAAAAAGGCCAAAGGAGTGAAAACTTCTGTCGTCAAAGACCACATCAGCTTTGACGATTACCTCACGTGCCTTCATGATCATGTCATCATTACTCGAGAGCAGCGAAACATCAGGTCTCGACATCACAACATCCACACTGAGATAGAGAGAAAAAAATTGCGCTCAGTGCCCACGATGACAAACGCTGCCTACAGCCTGGAACTACTGATGCACTACCCTGGGGTCACTATAGAGCCGGAGTGGTGGAAGAACGGGCCAATGAGAATGATGAAGTTGCTGGAGAGGGGGAAGGCGAGCCGCCAAACGCCGCAGAAGAGCTCCTATATAATGAGGTGCCGCGAGAGCAGGAGCTCATTGGAACAGTCGACTTTCTAAGTCAATCTCTTCAACAGCAGCAGCAGCACCAGCAGATCCCAGCCTTGCTTCCTGCAGTCTGGCAGCAAATACCTACAAGCTCGCAGCCACTTCTCGCTGTTTCGCAGACGATTCCTGCAGCTCCGCTCCCCGTCTTAAAAAGACCTTGCGAGCCAAATACTGAAAGTATTATTAAAAAAAAAAAAAGGAAAGAAATCTAAGGTTTGTATTTTCTTAAAGTAATTTTCTTCCTCTATTCTCATATTTTAAAAACTAATAATTTTTTTCCAACTTTTTTGTTACAGATGGATTTAGCCAAATTAAACGAGATTGCTCGTGGAAGTTTCCTTCCTACCAAAAGGTTGGTCGATCTGAACAAGGGCCAGCGATACATGGTCACAAGCCTGAAGGATGTGACTACCAAGTATGGCAAAAAAGTTATGCTGAACTGGAGAGCGAGTTCGATGTGTTTATGCCGAAGAGAACGTCGGACGCTCTTCTACAGGAGGAGAAATTCTTCATGAATCTCCAGGATGCAGCGAACAAGTGTGAACTTTTTATAGTGTATAATGGCGGTTCAAGTGTTGAATTTAGCGGTAAATAATTTTTTAAGTAATGTAAATATATATAGTTAGTGCTTAAGTACTGCAAATATATGTATATAGGTTAGTCTTGCGAGTAATGTTAAGTATTTATATTGCGTTATATATAAGCGCGCGCGCAAAATGTGCATAATTTATTTAAATTTATTAATAAATCAAATACTTTGTTTAACTTGAAAAAAAATCGTTTTTATTTATCCATTACATATCCTTTTTCTCAATCCAACTATTATGTGAATTATCAAAGCCAAGCCATTTTACAAAAATTTTACTTCCTTTTTTCTTAATTACTTTTTCAACAAGATAAATATCGGGGTTCTTGGCTTTGAGTAGTTCTTGCTCGTAGAAGCCTTCTGAGACGGGCTGATCTTGATAGTCCTTTAGATGGTAAGTCGGTGGATTTGTAGCTACTACACGTACAATTGTAAATATCTCTGTAGACCAATTGGGAGTATAACCTTTGTCAAATACTGCTTTTGTCTTGCTCACTCGAACTTTGTCACCAATTTTAAATTTTTGTTTAATTTTCTTAGTTATTTTGCGAGCAAATTTCCTCAGTATATCTGCTTCATTATTGGCTGTTACATCTTTAGGTTTCACGCCAATAGTACGATGTTTACGATTATTGTACGCGGTAAGTAAATCGGGTAAAATATCTAGCCACTTGTAGCTGCCGCGCAAACTGAATTTTTTCCACATTGCATTTTTCAGTGTACGATTGAAGCGTTCACATATGGATGCTTTTAGATTGCTATAGGTTGAGTACAATTTAATTTTGTGTGTGTTCATAAGTTTTTGAAAATCGGTGTTATAAAATTCTTTGCCTCGATCGGTATGGAGATTTTTCGGTACTCTGCTTTTAGCCAGCACAGATTTCATAGCTTCTGAGACATCTTTGCCTGTTTTTCTCTTTACAGGAATAGCCCATGCATATTTGGAGAAAATGTCGATTATAGTGAGCAAGTACCTATAGCCTCTATTGTCACGCGCAAATGGAATCATTTCGACGAGATCTGCTTGCCAAGTTTCGTCCAAACCGCGCACGTCAAAGTGTCGACGTGTATAGTTACGCCTCGCGGGTTTGTGCAGTTCTTCAACTAGTCTTTCGTGTTCCATGTTTTTGGAATTACTGATTGAAAACCTGTGCCAAAGCCTCTTTTATAGTCAAAACGTCAGCTTTTATTTGAGATTTCTGGGCATCAAGTTCCTTTCTATGATTATCAACTATTATATTTAAACCATCTAGACTAGTTCTAAGTCTTGTAGTTATATCAATAATTCCTCGAATTTCTATTTGAATAATATTTCGTAGAGTCGCTAAGTTTACAGCATCACTCGGCTGTTGAGGTTCGGCAACATTGCATAATTTTTTATTTTCCATGTCGTAGTGGCCGTCAGACGTGACTTTAAAGCCAACGCCAGGTGGCCCTCGACTGCCTTCGGTTTTTCCAAGATTACGTCCAAACACGTCGACGCTCATTTTGAGAATGATTCGTTTATTCGTGTGCACTTAATATATATAGCCTGCTTCTCGCAACTCTTCGATTATAGAGTGTATCTCGTTTACATGACTCGGATTTCCAGCAGATCTTTCAGCCACTAGCAAGTGAAGCCGGTCAACGAGCTCGTTTGGATCGTCCCAATACACATAGTCCAAAGCAGTATGTTTTTTCGCAATTTTATAACGAGGTAATGACCCACCTTTCTTAGGTTTTTCGGGAGTTTTTTTCGAGCTAATATTGAACATTGGAGCAATAATAGTATTAAATTTATTACTATTATCAAAACGAATCCTCTCATTCTTGTTATAGTGCTTTTTATGAGCAGAGGATAGTTCTAAAATTTTTTGATAATTGTTTAAATCGTCTGCACTTATATTATTTTTAGTTGGTTGTTTTGCTATGAGCAACTCAACTAATCCTATAGTTTTCGGGTATTCTTCTCCCTCAACTCGAATTTTATTATTATAAAAACTAATCGGTAAATTACCAATGAAAAATTTACCGTTTTCATTTCGTACACCATAAATTTTATCAAGGTATTGGGATTGATTGAGCTTGAGGGCTTGAATATACAAATCTGAATCATCCTCGGTCTCGCTACCTGCTGTTTCGAAAGATGTTTCATGGACGTTCTGCAGCGTATTATTGATCTCGCTGTCAGAACTTTCATCCTTTTTTATATCCTCCACCCCCACCAAACTCTGTTTATCGGGGTTATGTTCAATACCACTACTTTGCTCAATAATCTTATTTTTCTGAGCTACAAGTTTTTGAAGCGGATCAACTATTGGTTTGAATGTTTAAGTAAAAACTTTTTCCGCATTTTCTTTCCCAAATTTTAATATTCTGTATTTACGTTTAATAGCACTTCGTGCCTTAACGAGTTGACGAAGCACTTTTTTTTCTCGTTGAAAGTCAGCCATGTTGTCGTTTCAACGTTCTGTCTGAAACTGCTGATTATTACCTATGTGCATGCTATATTTATAGCAAAATTATCAAAGCCCTTGCGAAATCTGCCATCATTTATTCCTCTATCTTTATTGATGACTAAAAAACCATGCTTATCATCTCTCCAACACTTGGAGCACAATTCTTTAAAATGTATATAAGTCATATCGGTATTTACGTGATCGTCATAGATATGCTTTAGATTTACTTCATCTTGTCTAAAAATGGCAAGTAAGTTTACATTATCTCTGACGAGATGTTTGGGGACATGAGCATAAGTTTGGCATAGATAAAAACAATCAACCTTTTTATGTCTACCCATGCAAAAGAAGGCTCTAACATTATCCTGTTTTTCACAAGCTATATCGTCAAATATCATGATAGAGTTTGGAAGCGCGTGGTCAGGATCGACAACTGCATCGTGCTCGCTGAACGGAAAATATTGTACACCTTCTATAGGTTCTAAGATTTCATTTAAAAATTTATATTTTGGTTGATTGAGAGACTTTGAGTATACGTATATGTTTTCAAATCTAACACCATTAGGATACGTTATGAGAGCAAGTAAACTATTTGTTTTTCCGCAGTTTGACGGGCCGCAGAAGACGGCTCGTATACTATCAGGAAGTAGATCGCCGTGCCGTTTTGCTCGTTTATCATGTTCTACAAGTACATCAAAATTTTCTATTGGTAGCTTGACCGACTGCTCTTTGAAGTTCATGATCTTTACTCTATGACAATCAAATTACGACTGATTGCTATGAGTATAAATAGTGGTCTTATATAGCTTTCACCATCAGTTGCCCGTTGACTTTCGAAGAGTGATGATCATTCACAAACACGGACGCGGCTTAGTTAATAAAATTATCAATAAACTTCCATTTGAGCTTCATATACCTGGTTATCAGTACTGCGGTCCAGGCACTAAGTTGGCAAAATGTTTAGCTCGAGGAGATCTTGGAATTGGCATGGTGTGGTTTGTGCACATAAGAATTATGCACATATTTATTGTGCACACTTTAGCATTGGAGTATACACATAGATATAGATATACACCAATGCTAAAGTGTGCACAATAAATATGTGCATAATTCTTATGTGCACAAACCACACCATGCCTTGGAATTAATCCTCTTGACGCTGCTTGCAAGGAGCACGACATAGCTTATTCTAAAAATCGTGAAAACGTTCAAGCGAGAAACGCCGCAGATAAAATTTTAGCTGAAAAAGCTTGGAATCGCGTTAAATCAAAAGACGCTAATTTTGGCGAAAAATTAACTATAACTAAAAAGCGAAAGAACGCTAAAAAATTAGGAATGGGTTTAAAGAAGAGAAAGCAAGTTTCCTTGAAGAAAATTATTAAAGCTGGTACCTTTAAATCAAAGCCAAGTAACTGCGCTCTAACAGTCATACGATCAGCTTTGAAAAAAGCACGGAGCGCTGTTAAAGAAGCTGGAGGTAAAAAGAATATTAAAATTCCGCGTATTTTACCAGTCCCCGTGAAAACAGGAGGGGTATTGCCATTTCTCATACCTCTATTTGCAGGCTTGAGTGCAACTGGCGCTCTAGCTGGTGGTGCTGCTGGAATAGTAAAAGCTGTAAATGACGCAAAAGCTGCTAAAGAGCAGTTGGAAGAAAATAGAAGACATAACAAAACTATGGAAAGTGTAGCGTTGGGTAATGGCTTATATCTTAAACCACACAAAGTAGGGTTAGGTCTCCATTTAAAAAAAAAAAAAGTTCATGAAATTACCTCAGCGAGCACTTACAGATGCGGACATTTTAAAATATGGAAAACTTTTAAAAATATCTAATTTTCGGGGAGTATTTATGAGAAATGCAATGCCAACTTCTGGACCAGGATATAGTGAATCCGCTATAGTTAATCTAGATGATGCTAGCGGCCCTGGGACACACTGGGTTGCATATAGAAAAAGAGGCAAAAATGTTGTATATTTCGATAGTTTTGGAGATCTCCGACCATCCTTAGATTTAATATTATACCTCGGAGTTGACGAAGTTAAATATAATCACGAAAGATATCAAGATTTTGACACGTACAATTGCAGTCACCTTTGTCTAAAATTCTTGTGCAGGGCTATATAAGGAGAGGTGAGGGGAAACATTGCATCATTCTGATTTAAGCTGTCATGGAAGGTTCATTAACTCTGACACTTTCAGGTACATCTTCTACACTAGAAGCACAGTATTTTCCACCAATCGAGTTATCGCCAAATAAAAATTATGTTTTAGGCCTTGTTGAACTTTTAACATTTAACTCAATCCCCGATATAGACAGTAGCAATAATAAGTTTTACATAGGTGAAAACGTTGTCCTTCTTCCAGTTGGAAGTTACAAAATTGAGGATATTGACAAATTTCTTCGTAAAAAATTAGCGCACAACGACATTACTTTCAATTTAAAGCCTAATAATAATACTCTTCGCTGTACAATTAAGTGCAGTCAGCCTATAGATTTTCGACCTGAAAATTCTCTCGGTCGTCTACTGGGTTTCACCAGACGTGTTCTCGAACCGAACGTTGTTCATAATTCTGACTTACCCGTTACAATTCTCAAAATCAACGCTTTGAGAGTCGAGTGTAATATCACTTCGGGAGCATACATAAACGATAAAAAAGTACACACGATAAACAAGTCTTTTCCTGCTGTGCCACCGGGTTATAAAATCATCGAAGTTCCCTCACACGTCATTTACCTTCCGATTGCCGTAAAACGTATAGATCATTTACAAGTATGCATCATCGATCAAGACGGAGATTTAGTAAATTTCCGAGGAGAAGTTATAACTATAAGATTACACATTCGACAATCATAATGGGAATCGTTTACAACAAAAACTATATAAGCAGAGAAATATGCTCGCCACGCATCAGTCATCAACGAACTGTGAAGGCGCTAACACGTCAGAGCATACAAAAACTAAAAAATCTAGGCTTAAAAGTAGTACTTGGTGGAAAATAACTTGTATAATCTTTTGCTGCTTTCAACGAAATTGAAGAAATTCTAAGCATACAAATACCTGTAACTTTCGATGAATCCGTAGCGCACTATGAGATTCACGCTCACCAACCGTATACAGCATCATTCAACAACAGCGATGAAATACGTATATCTATTCAACATCAAGATTTATATCTCTTACCTTCCCGCAGTGCGCTACATATCTGCGGACGATTAGTTAAAACTAATAATACTCCTACTACAAATACAGAACTTGTGAATAATGCCATTTGTCATTTGTTTGAAGAAATCAGATATGAGTTGAACGCTATTGAGATAGACAAGTGTAAAAATGTTGGCTTAACCACTCTCATAAAAGGCTGGGTATCACTCAATCCGACTCAGAGTTTCATCATTGAAAATGCTGGATGGATCGATGTAGAAGAAACACAAAAGATAATCGATGATGCTGGTTACTTCAATGTATCGATTCCATTGAGTCTAATTTTTGGCTTCGGAGAGGACTATTGTAAAATTGTAGTAAATGCAAAGCATGAACTCATTCTCACGAGATCGAGAAATGACTTAAACGCCGTTAAACAAACACCTATAAGAGTAGACAATGCAGAGGGTTACGAGGACTTTAATGTTGACATAACTAGAATCGAATGGCTTATGCCATACGTAGTTGCATCGAACTCTAACAAAATTCGCTTACTCGATTTCGTAGGAAAAGATCGCCCCATTGCCATGAGTTTTCGCACGTGGGAATTGTACGAGTATCCACTACTGCCGATTACGTCGAGACAGGTATGGATTGTTAAAACATCAAATCAACTTGAAAAACCACGTTTCGTCATCTTAGGTTTTCAAACTAATCGAAAAGATCGACGAGCTGCAAATGCTAGCCAGTTTGATCATTGCAATCTTACAAATGTAAAACTCTTTCTCAATTCTCAATCATATCCGTATGGTAATCTTAACCTCAATGTGAATCGTAATCAATTTGCCATGCTCTACGATATGTACGCTAATTTTCAGAATTCTTACTATGGCAAAGATCCACAACCTATGTTGAAAAAGTCGCAATATCTCACTTACATACCGCTGATACTGATAGACTGCTCAAAACAAAACGAATCCTTAAAGAGCGCCCCTGTAGATATTCGTCTGGAATTTGAAGCAAAGGAAAATTTTCCGGCTGGAACTTCAGCCTACTGCTTGATCTTGCACGATCGCATAGTTCAATATAGTCCCGTAAGCGGCGACGTGCAGAAACTTTAAGGAGTATATAAGCTGAGCGAGTCTCTGGCTCCTCGTCATTCGACGTCATGGACTACGCAGTGGATATGCAGGGCTTTAAAAAGCCCGGCAATGATTTCGTTCTGAAAGAGTTGGCTTTCGTGTCTCTCATCGATGACGATGAGCCAGTAGTGCACCTCTTCAAGCCACCATTTCCTTGGCGAAGACTAACAGACAAATACAAACGTGAAAATTTGTGGTTAGAACTTTGCTATCATGGACTATCGTGGAATGACGGTGATTACGATTATACTGAAATTGGAAAAATTCTTCAAGATGCATTCAAAGATGCTAACAGAATTTTCGTGATTGGTGAGATAAAAAAGTTGTGGTTAGAACGTTTTAATTTTAATGTTATCGATATCAATGAAATGAACTATCCATCTTTCGACTATCCAAGATCAGTGACTATATGTACTCACCACAATGGAGCGTGCAAAACTACTTGTGCCCTGTACAACGTAAAGCGCATGAAGCAATTTTACCTCAACGATTCAAACATGGAGTGGAAAGACATCATGGAATGGGAAGATATTGATGAAGAATAAAAAATTTTTAAGGGCAATGGAGGGGTTGATAAACAGGTAGAACACCTCACAGGATAGGAGCGAGGTGGGGCTCCTATCCCCTTAAAAAATTTTTTTATTCAGTAGACCAGTAGATGGCGCTCGCAAGCAATCGAGGTCTTATATAAGCATGTTGCAGTCGTTAGAGACTTTCATTCCCTCATAATGGGTCAAACCAACAGCTCGACCGTTGCTCCCGAGCAACAGCGACTCATACAGAACGATTCAAAACAGTCGCAGTGGAAAAAATATTCAGAAAAAATTTCCACAAACACGTATTCTTTGCCCGAGCAAAAGGGTTATAAAAAGTTTTAAATGGTTGCATAATAGTTTTTAATGGTTATAGTAGATAAGAACCGCTGGCCGAGAGCAGCAGCTGACAAGCAGCAGGCCGCCGACCGCTGCCTGTTTGCAGTAGCAGGCTGGCCGCTCACCGCTCGCCGCTCGCCGCCCGCCGCTGACCGCCCGCCGCTGCGCAGCCGATGTGCGCAGTCGTCCGGTCGCTGTCACCCGCCGCGTCGATTCTAGATCGAGCATAGGTTATCGACTCCTGGTGCATCTGACCCCCCCCTCCCCCCTCTCCCCCCAAAACCCTTGGCCGGTTCTGGAGCAGCACCTGATTTGGGTTAATGGCCCCCCGTGCAGTTACGGGTGCTCCAGAAACCCTAGGCCGGTTCTGGAGCAACAGGTCACGACCTGAATTGGTCCAGAATCGGCATAGCTTATCTACTGAAGCAAGTTACCAAAATAGGGCCATTTTTTCTTTATAGCTTCAAGAATAATCTTTTTAGGTAAATTAGAAAAAAGAGATACTACGTCAAAAGAAACACAACGGTAATTATACGGGATATGAAAGTTGTCTAGCAGTTTTTTAAGCTCTGTGCTATTTTTAATGTAAGATTTTGGTTTCGGTACAAATTTTGTAAAAAATGTTATCAGACTTTTATCTAGATTATAAGTCGGGCTGTTTATAGCGAAAAGAAAGGAGTATTTGAATGCGATAACTCATTTAAATATGTAAACAGTAACCTCGATAATACTAATATTCCAAGAGCATATGGCTTAGTTAAAGTCCACAAGAAAGAATTACCGGTTAGAATTATCGTAAAATTTTTTTATTATTCTCTTCTAGTTCATAAGTAAATTTTAAATGTATGTCATAAGCAATTAATTTTTTAGATATGATATTAATTAGAACTGATAATAAAATTTTGACAAATTGGTACCAAAAACCGACATCATCGGAACGTGTAATCAATTATTTTTCAAATCACCCAACACAGCAAAAAAAGAATATTATTTTTAACCTAGTTGATAGGGCGTTTTTACTCTCAGATTCTAATTTTCACTTAGACAATAAACTCATAAAGAAGATTTTACGTAACAATGATTATCCTATGTGATTTATAGAAAAACATATCGAAATTAGATTTAAAAAACTTAAGTATGGTTATACATATAATACACCCCAAAATTGCTATGAAAAATTACCAAAATTGTCTTTACCGTTTACCAAAGATTTTAATAGTCTATCTAATATGTTAAAATCTTATAACATTTGTACAATCCCCTTATTGAATAAAAGTTTGTCTTCGATCATTCGGTTAGGCAAAGACATAACCAAAAAATTGGATCGTACTAATATGGTGTATAAATTTGATTGCCTAAATTGCTCTGCTACATACATACAAGAAACTAAAAGATCGTTACACACACGCATTAATGAACATAAAATAAACAAAAATAAAGAGTCTGTTGTCAGTACACATCGATTAGAAAACAAACATGAGCTCGATTGGGAAAATACATCCATTTTAGATTTTGAAAGCAATTACAAAAAAAGACTGATTTCCGAAATGATCTATATAAAAAGAAATCAAAATAGTATTAATAAAAAGGAAGATATCCAAAGACTAACAAGGAAGGTACCCCAAGTGTAAGTCGCCGATTTGGACGATATTGCAATATGTTGTACATTAAAAATAAGTACAAAAAATAGTACATTAAAAAATAAGAGACACGTATTTTTTTTTACGTGCTGATAGACACTTTAAGGGGGTGAAATCAAAAGTTTTTTTCAAATATTTCAAAAACGAATAAAACTAGCTTAATGAAACCAACGCCAAAAGTTGTAGAATAAAAAAGTCTTCAAAATAGCTTAACTTTCAATTTTAAGGGTAGCAACCCTTATTTTTTTTTTCAAGAAAACTAAGCTTTTTTCATCAATTTTCAGCTATAAAAATTACAATAAATTATATATCACCTCAAAACTGATTCCATTTAAAAGAAAATTAAAAAATAAAGTTGACCTGTCTCGTGGTTTTGGCCGAAATTATTTTTTAGGGGGTAACTACCCCTTATTTATATTTTGTTCATTATTTCAGAAATAAATAAAGATACCTTAATAAAACCAACGCTAAAAATTTTAAAATAGGAAAGGCTTCAAAACAGCATTACTTTCAATTTTAAGAGTAGCAACCCCTATTTTTTTTTTCAAGAAAACTAAGCTTTTTTCATCAATTTTCAGCTATAAAAATTACAATAAATGATATATCGCCTCAAAACTGATTCCGTTTAAAAGAAAATTAAAAAATAAAGTTGACCTGTCTCGTGGTTTTGGCCAAAATTATTTTTTAGGGGTAACTACCCCTTATTTATTTTTTGTTCATTATTTCAGAAATAAATAAAGATACCTTAATAAAACCAACGCTAAAAATTTTAAATAAGAAAGGCTTCAAAACAGCATTATTTTCAATTTTAAGGGGAGCAACCTCTATTTTTTTTTTCAAGAAAACTAAGCTTTTTTCATCAATTTTCAGCTATAAAAATTATAATAAATTATATATCGCCTTAAAACTGATTCCATTTAAAAAAAAATTAAAAAAATAAAGTTGGCCTGTCCCGTGGTTTTAACCAAAATTATTTTTTAGGGGGTAATTACCTTAATAAAACTAACGCTAAAAATCTTAAAATTAAAAAGGCCACACATCTGTATCACTTTCAATTTTAAGGGTAGGAACCCCTATTTTTCTCTTTTTAAGGAAATTAAGAGACTTTATTGACTTCAATGGTGAAACTTATCGATTTTTATCGACTTCTACTAACTTTTTCTAGCAGGGAGGGTAAATGTGTTTATTATTTTTTTCTGAAAAAATTGCGTAAATAATCAAAATTTAGTGAGATTAATTTTTTTTCAAAAAAATAATAAAAATTAAAGTTATGTGTTGCAGAAAAATACAAAATGAAAAGATAACTAATGTAAATATGGTTTTTGTTTTAACAACACAAGTTTTATTGTTACTATTACTACAAAAAATTTAAAGTATTCTCAAAAAAGTAATTGTTTGTCGAATAGCTCGAGGCATTACGGATTGTAAGTTGTACAATAATGATATTCTTCAAAAAAGTGTTTTAAGCATAAAGATTTTTTACACCACGAACATCTCACAATTGCAACATTATTACAACCATTGATCTCACAATGCGTTGCACAGGAATCTCCGAAACTGAAACTTACGGGGTCATCGAAATCTCCTGGTCGATTCACAAGATACCCACTTTTATACCACGAATATTTAAATAGATTTTCATATCGTGGAGATGAAAATTGGTTATGAACCAAAGACTGTAATTTAATTATATTATTTCTCAAATGTAAATTTAAGTCTTCGTCTATGAGCAAAACATGGTCTGAAAAATGTTTAACATAGTTCTTCCATGTGCGGAATCCATATACATCTAACGGCTGTATCTTTCCAGTCGTTCCTGTAGGTATCATTTTAGGATGTAGTGTTGTCGTGTGGCGTAACTTCCTGAACAATCATTGGACAATGACCACTCCACGAATCAATTAACAGCATGCTTCTAGATCCAACTTGAGGAAAATATACCTCTTTTAACCACGCCTTAAAGAGTTCTACAAATTTTGATTTTATTTAAATGTGTCTTCCGAAATAATTAACGTTTTATTTTTAGAAATTAATAGAACGTGATTTTACCTGAATTAAGTTTTCCAGATGTCGAGGATGTAACATATACGTTTGTAGGCACAAACAAATTTTGTGAGACAATTGGTCCAAATTCTCCACTTCGTTCCTTTAATACTAAAAATAATGGTGATAGTAACTTTCCTGTGGCTGAAATTGTCGGCTGTACAGTATAGCTATGAGTTGTTGATGTGACCGACTGTACAAGGGACTGTAATTTCTTTTCTCCTTCAAAAGGAAGAGATCGACCAGAATGCATTTCGAACTGAAAACCAGACTGGTCTGAATTATATGTATTGTCAGCGCCTATTTGATTAATCAATTGTTTGACTTCTGTTACGAATTCTACTTCTTTTTTATGCAAATCATTTCTATTTTCTATACTTTTTTTTGTGATAAATTTGTTAATTTTTCGAGAAACAATTCTATGGGTGTTTTTAAATTTTGAAAGTCAATGTTTTGAAGCTGTAAATCTTACGTCCTCATTTCCGATTAATTTTCGTGCTTGTAGAGCCCATCTTCTTAAATCGTTGTCATGAATTATTAATCCAGCTTCAGTAGCAGCTTTAAAATTTTCTAGTGTGAAATCGCAAATTCTTGCAATTTTTTCTCGGTAAGTTCCACCTTGATTAATTTGGTGAGCCCAGCGATGTAACTGTGTTTCAGAACTGACTTTCCTGAATCTATTTTGAACTGTTTTAAGCGATAAATTCTTTTTTGTTTTTCCACTTCTCCAATATTCTACAGCCCTTTTTTGTATTCAAAACTCAATGGTTCTTCATGTCCCGTACATTGATCCGTAGGTAATTCAGGATAGTAAGGAAGTGTATGTAAATCAACATCTTCCACAATACGTGCATCTGTTTCTTTATATTCTTCTTGAAAATCCAACGATTTTTCCATTATAACATCTATGCTATTAGACGATTCCATTAAATCTAACAGTATCATTTGGAAATGGTCTTTTATTTCTATTTCTTTAATATTATAAGGGCTATCTTCAATATCAAGTGTTTGGAAATAGGCAAGCAGCAAATTAATAACATTCAGAGGATTCATTTTCATTTTGAGTGCTAAAATAATCAAACATTTATAAGAATAATTGCATACAGAAATAGTATCTTTACAACACACATATATAGAATGCTGAAAATAAAAACATTTTTTTAATTTGTATGCGTCACCCCTCTAAACGTTACATTACTATGTTGCGAGAACATAGCTATTTCTCAATGAGTAAGCTTTGTACGTTGTACGTTGTACGCTTTTACTGATGTACGCCATCATGCGACCAATGTATTTTTACCGGGAAATATTTGTTTAAATATTAAAAAAATACCATATTTTCACAAGATAATAATGTTGCATTTAAAAAGGCGACACATACAAATAAAACAAATATTTATACTTTGGGCCATCCTGTTAAGAATCTATTAAGAATATCGTATCTGTATATTTCTTTACTAAAGCACTTGATTAAAATGTAAAGAAGGTAATCTCGAGTTTTTTTTTAAATTTGTAAACAGTAATCGATAAGATGTATTGCACAATGCCTGTTAATTTAGATTTATTAAAATTAAGATTTAGTTATTTAAAATTATTATTTGTATGTAAAATTTATTATTTGTAAAACATCTAATAGTAAAGGAGCCGTATACAATTTTGGCTAAAAATTGAATCAAGAGTCTATAATTTTGTTAATAACAGAAAGTAAACAATACAGTATACACAATAAAGTATATTTTGATACATTTTTTAATTTTCGTAAAAATATTAAAAATACTTTCTGCACTTATAAATCATGATTTTTTAAATCTTTAAAATTAAAGAAAAATCAATTTAAACTATTTGTGCTCTATAACGTCAAATGTATCTCCAAAAAATGTAACAATGTACGAAATTGCATACTTTCTAATATGTTCATTAAAAATAACGCAAAATATAATTTTGAAAAGCTGTTATAATTTTATTAAAGCCTATAGACAGATACGAAATTCTTACAATTAATGCATTAGATCTGATATATAAATAGACATTTACCTGTAGTTTTGTAGTGCTGCTGACATTAAAAAAATGAATTGATGCAATATTACAGCCACAATATTGTAGAAATAACCACTTTCACAAAACAACACTGCACGACTGGAACTCTACCGATTTATAAATACAATGTTTGCCAGCAATATATGAAACTACGAGTTAAATCACCAATCTACAAATATCCGCCTCATAATAACATAAAAATAACATATTATTTTCTCATTCACAATCAGCGATTACTCTTATTTACTGCATAAAAATCACTTACATCCACGTACACACACGCACACACACGTTAATTTTTTTTTAATGCTTTATTTATCACGTATCAAAACGGTACGATTGCCTTTGACGAAGTATTTATAATAATACATAAAATATAATAAAGGGAAGTAAGAACATAATGAACTTCCGGGGATGATTTGCACCCCTTTAAAATGTATTATTCACAGATAAAAAATATAAATATTTTTCGTTTTTTGGTTCACTACAGCATATAAAAGTTTAAATAAACATGTTACTTTACTTGTGGAATTCAAGTCAAAATTAGTTTTTCGAAAAAGCTTTACAATAATCCATTTAAACAAGTAGTTTAACCAAACTAATTTTGCAAAATTAATGATAAATTAGTATTTCGTATTGCCCGAAAGCGCTAAAATTACATAGCGTTTGTCTGTGTTATTGGTCAAAATTTTATGGTCAATCTTTTCAATGGAATGGTTTTTAAAGAGATATATTTTAATTTTTATAGCTGAAAATTGATAAAAAACTTAATTTCCTTTAAAAAAAATAGGGGTTGCTACCCTTAAAATTGAAAGTTATGCAGATTTATGGCCTTTTTAATTTTAAGATTTTTAGCGTTAGTTTTATTAAGGTATCTTTATTTATTTCTGAAATAATGAACAAAATAAAAATAAGGGGTAGTTACCCCTGAAAAATAATTTTGGCCAAAACCACGAGACAGGTCAACTTTATT
This sequence comes from Torymus aiolomorphi, assembly GCA_036365515.1. Lineage (NCBI taxonomy): Eukaryota > Metazoa > Arthropoda > Insecta > Hymenoptera > Torymidae > Torymus > Torymus aiolomorphi. Next base: position 193,050,987 of record CM070873.1, read on the forward strand.
TTTTAATTTTCTTTTAAATGAAATCTGTTTTAAGGCGATATATAATTTATTGTAATTTTTATAGCTGAAAAATGATGAAAAAAGCTTAGTTGTCTTGAAAAAAAAAATAGGGGTTGCTACCCTTAAAATTGAAAATAATGCTGTGTTGAAGCCTTTCTTATTTTAAAATTTTTAGCGTTCGTTTTATTAAGATGTCTTTATTTATTTCTGAAATAATGAACAAAATATAAATAAGGGGTAGTTACCCCCTAAAAAATAATTTTGGCCAAAACCACGAGACAGGTCAACTTTATTTTTTAAGTTTCTTTTAAATGAAATCTGTTTTGAGGCGATATATAATTTATTGTAATTTTTATAGCTGAAAATTGATGAGAAAAGCTTAGTTTTCTTGAAAAAAAAAATAGGGGTTGCTACCCTTAAAATTGAAAGTAATGCTGTTTTGAAGGCTTTTTTATTCTACAACTTTTGGCGTCGGTTTCATTAAACTAGCTTTATTCGTTTTTGAAATATTTGAAAAAACTGTTTTTGAGGGTGAACTTTAGGGGTAGATTTCACCCCCTTAAAGTGTCTATCAGCACGTAAAAAAAAATACGTGTCTCTTATTTTTTAATGTACTACAACATATTGCAATATCGTCCAAATCGGCGACTTACACTTGGGGTACCTTCCTTGTAAGTACAATGTATTTTCCTATTATTAACGAACTTGATGCTGTATAACTCTTTATGTAAACATTGTCCAGCGTATATAAATACAGTGTACGTGTTATTATTTTCAGTCGAGAATAACATCTGATCGACGTATGATATATACGTTTATAATTTCGGTAATTTTGATTTTTGTATTTACACTTTGTGGTTTAATTGTCTTTAAAAAAAAGTTTTATATGTTAATTTATTTCTGTGTTTTGAATAAAGGCCTGATGAGGTTGGCGTACTAAGCCAACGAAACGTTGCCATAAAGAAATAAGATCATTTCATTTTGCCTCCAAAGGTCGTCCTCAACTATTTAATATAAACCGAATAGATCAGGCTAGCATATGCAAAAAAGATTATTGCATGCTCAGCGCCTTTGATCGTTCGAGCAATTTGAAATTTGAATTTGTTTGGTCCGAACGTTCCCCTTCCTGCACTCTTCCTTTTCCACCACTTATTATTAAATTTCGCACTTAAGTAAAGGGTATAAATAGCGGTAAAAGTTTCTACCTCTCTCAATCAGTTCGAGAACGTAATGATGGAAAGGTGAGAAATTTTCCTTTTAACAAAATATCTATTAATCATTTTAAAGTCTTAACAAACTTCGATGTTTTAATTACTATTTATTAATATTTTTTTAACTTCAACAAAATGCAATGTATTAATTATTAATTACTTTTAAAATTTTAACATACATTTTATTTATTAATTACTTTTAAGCTCATAACGAGGAAAAAAAACTTCCAGTGCGAAAAATCTATCTGACCTGGCACTGTTGGCCATCAATCTCTCTAACGAAATTGATAAAGACACAATAATGGGTTGATTAACAATTTTTTTAACAAGTATAACGAGGTTCCGAGATAAAATACGGAGAAGATAAGTATCTCGGTCCTCCGTATTCTATCGAACCCGTTAGGCTCTCGTTCCCGCGAATTCGTGTATCTCGAGCGTGTGTTGACATCGCTCGGACGATGTATTTGCGTTAGCTACGCGCGGGGCAGGCGCGACTTTGACCGTTGCAAAGTCGCGCAGGATTCATTTTTGAATCAGATTCTCTCGAGCTGTCAAACCGCGCGTACGCGAGTAATTTTGATCGTCCGTGAAGAAAACGGTATCGTGCGTCCTCACCGGTGCAGCGCAGCGCCAGTCCACGTACCGACCACGAAGAGCAGCGCACGTGAGCAATCCGAGCCACTCCTGGGGTCCGAAGCGTCTGTAGGTGAACGCTGGACGTTAAGACTCGGCCTGAACACTCCGAAGTCGACCGGAGGATAAGGCCTGACGCAGGAGCGGATTCGTGAGCGAGCGACGAGGGGAGTGCACTCCCCTCCCGGTAAGACTCTTCGAGTATTTTCCGCGCAGCGTTTTATTTGTATTTTCGGCTCGCTGCGACGAGCGGCCGGTGTTGCGTTCACCGGCCCAGCGAGAATAAATACATTGATCCGCCCGCGCCGTCAGCGGATCACGTCTTCTTGTCGGCGCGCAACGCGACGCGTTTATGTTGTAATAATTTAAGAATAGACCTTGTTATTGTTCTGTGAAGTAATTGAGGCTATTCTTCATTTATCGACCTTAACCTAACCTTCTCCCGGATACCGCCGCCTCCGCGGGAAGACGACTCCGCCGGTCGTTTTCATAGCTGAACTTAGCGGCCGCGCGTTTGACTCTTTGAGCGCGCGTATTTTACTCAGCGATCCATTTAGTTGGAAAGCGAAGTTCGTGCGCGATCTTCGCGTTGTTTTCAGGATTACAGAAGCAGATCCCCGGGCAAGTCATTTTAGTTTGACACCCGCGGCACCGTGTTCTAGGGCATCGCTGGCCTGTGGCTTTTCGGGATTTTTCCCCAGCAGCCATCCTGTTACACAAGGTCAGTTAATAAAACATACGAATTGGTTCTCTTAATGAGCATCTGTACAATAAAAATGTATAACAAAAATGTTTTCCTATATTTTTATAGCCCTGATGAGGACGTTAAATAAAAACGTCGAAACGTCGGCAATAAATAATTGCAACGAAACTTGGTTCGTTTTGATCATAGATTTCAAACTAAACTAATACCTCCACCACGAACGTTCGAGACTTCTACTTTCATATAATTCTAAAATATCAGCGCGATATTGTCTCAATATTCCAATGTTATACATCCTATTGATATATCACAGAAGCATTTCTGCAATATTTCTACTCTTCCGTAATATTGCTGTGACATTGAAATACTCATGCAATATTTCAGGAATATTATACCTTATGTGAGAGCTGTACCCAAAACTGGTCAAAAATTTTTTTAAAAGCACAACTTTCGCGAGCGTTTTTTCTAGTTTATTATGGCACATAATATGTTAAAATAATCGTGTACAATTAAAAATGTCTTTGTGAGACCTTTTTTTAAAGCAAACTGCAAAAAAGCCTTTGTCTTAAAACCTCAGAAGGTCCCACATAATTTTTCAAAAAAGAAATGAAAACTAGAAAGAAAAAGCTTTAATGTGCTTTTTTGAAAATTAGAAAATGTTGACTCCTTCAAAAGTTATAGCAGTTTAAAGTTAAACGTCGAAAAAGCATAAAAATTGACAAAACGCCGAAAACCGGCTGCTCCGACTCAGAGAACGTTTTTATGCCTTTTCGACGTTTAACTTTCAACTGCTATAACTTTTGAAGGAGTCAACATTTTTTAATTTTCAGAAAAGGAAATTAAAGCTCTTTTCTTCTAGTTTTCATTCCTTTTTTGAAAAATGATGTAAGCCCTTCTTGGGCCAAATGGCTGAGGTTTATAGACAAAGGCTTTATTGTCATTCTCTTAAAAATTTCAATCTATAGAAAAAAGGTGTCATAAAGACATTTTTAATTGTGCACAATTATTTCACATATTATGTGACACCAGAAACCAGAAAAAAACGCGCGGAAAAGGGTGCCTTCAAAAACATTTTTGACCAGTTTTGGATACGTCTTACAAGGAAACCACCCCAACCCGAACTCACCGATTTTGATAATTTTTGGATATGTTGTAATACTTAAAAAAATATTCGACACGTATTTTTTTTTATCGGCCCATAAGGACTTTAAGGGGTGACATCCACCCCCAAAGGCAACCCTCACAATTCGTTTTTTTAGTATTTCTCAGCGGGTAATGAATTATTTTGAAAAAAATCAATTGGAAAATATTCGTCTTAAAAAACATTAAGTATGTTTATAACCAAAGGGGTTGCAACCCTTATTTTTTAATTTAATAAAACTGCATTTTTTATTAATATTTTTTTTATAAATATCGAGGTTTAGTTTAAAAAAAATGATTAAAAGTAGTTTTGTGAACAGTATCAAACATTAGTATTGACATGTTTCGGAATTTTTCAAAAATCAACCCCTAACTACCCTTAACTACCCCTCATAGTGATAGACCATGTATAAGTGGCAAAAAAAATTTGTTTCTTAACCAGTGTGTAAAATGAGCGTAATTTATAAGAAATAAAAGTACATTCAATTGATTTTATTTATTAAGAGTATCAAAAGGATGAAAAAAGCTACCCCCAAAAGTGAATACCGAATATATCAGCAGTTCTCATTAAAATTCTTGATTAAAACAAATATATATATAAAATAATTACTGTATGACTGAAAAAGATAATAACATTAATTTTTTAATAAAATCAGTATTTTTTAAGGGGAGGAAACCACCCCTAAAGTTTACCCTTAAAATTCTTTTTTTAATTTACCTTTGTATTGGATACCATTTGATTGATGGTTTTTAGTTAAATCAGGTATGAAAATATTTTTCATTAAAAGCTTGATATATAAGGTATATTTATGGCCTAAGGGGTCGTAACCCTTATTTTATTCTTTGAAATAACTACGACTTTTTATTAATATTTTTATCACAATAATCTGGGTATAAATTAAAAAAAATTATTAAAAGCATTTTCGTTAACTATTTCGAATATGTTTGTGTGTTTCGGAACTTACCAAAAACCCACCGCTAACTACCTTTACTAACCCTGACAGTGACAGACCATGCATAAGTGGTGAAAAAAATGTTCTTTCTTATAAGTCATTCAATGTGTAAAATGAGTCTATCTTATAACAAATAAAAATATATTCAATGAATTTTATTTATTAAAGAGTACCAAAGAGGTGAAAAAGATCACCCCCAAAAATAAACGCCTAATAAACATGAGGTCTAATTTATTAGTTCAATATAGATACCAACATATTATTATTTGTACATAGATACATTCATATGTGTATGCAGAAGTTATCCTACGTGATACTATATAAAATTGATTAAAAATTATTTTTCATAATAATATCTATATTTTTCTTTTTTTATTTATTGTTGAATTACAATATATCATTCAACAAATGTTTCACAGAAATGATATTCATCGAAAAAATGTTGGAAACAATGACTTTTTACACCAACCACATCGCACTATAGCAACGTTGTTACATCCTTCTACTTCGCACTTTATATTGCAAGAATCTCCAAAACTAAAATCAACCGGATTATTAGCTTTAGCTGGTTTTTCATCAATGTAGCCACTTTTATACCAAGAATATTTAAAAATATTTCCATATCTTGGTGAAGAAAGCTGATTATGGACCAGAGATTGCATTTTTATAACGTTATTTCTTAAATGGAGATTCATATCATAGTCCAGCAAATCACTTGATCTGAAAGACGTCGAACGAAGTTCTTCCAGATACGAAATCCATACACATCGAGTGGTTGGATCATCCCTGTCGTTCGTGTGGGAATTATTTTTATATTAACAATTTTATTCTCCGGTATTGTTTCCTCTATAGCTTTATCACAATGTCCACTCCAAAAATCGAGTAAAAGTATAGATTGAGGCCCAACATACGGGTAAAATACTTCTTTTAACCAAATTTTATAATGATCTAAAATAAGAAAATGTTATCAAAAATTTTTTCATAATATACAAAAATATACTCACCTGTAGTTAATTTTCCAGATTTGGATGCTTCTACATGCACATTTGTTGGTCTAAATAAAGAAGATTCTATTATAGGACCAAACTGACCAGTTTTTTCTTTTGATACTAAAAAAAGCGGTGATAAAAGTTTTCCAGTAGCTTATATAGTTGGTTGAATTGTATAACTGTGCGTTGACGATGAAACTGACTGTACCAGGCATTGCACCTGCTTTTCTTCTTCAACTGCTAATGTTCTTCCCGAGTGCATTTCTAATTGAAACCCACTCTGATCTGAATTATAAACATTTGAAATTCCAATTTTTGGTATACACGATTTAACGTCAGTTACAAAAGCAGCAGCTTTAGTTTGAAGTTCTTGACCACCTTCTAATGTTTTTTTAGTGATAAATTTATTTATTTTTCTGGATACTATTCGATGAGCTTTTTTAAATTTTAATAACCAATTTGCAGAAGCCTTAAATCTTACATCTTCGGAGCCGAGCATTTTTTGAGCTTGCAACGCCCATTTACGTACGTCGCGATCATGCACTATCAAACCAGCTTCAACAACAGCTTTTAAATTATCTAAAGTGTATTGGCAAATTTGCGCAATTTTTTCTCCATATGTTCCACGTTTATTAATGTTTTTCGCCCAACGATTAAGTTGACTGATGGATGAAACTTTTTTGTATCTGTGTTGCACAGTTTCAAGTTTTAAGTTTTGTTTTTTTCCGCTTCTCCAATATTCGACGGCTCTTTCTTTATAATCAAATGTGACATCTTCGGCATCATTCATACACTGATCTGTTGGTGTAAAATCAGGATCGGGAAAGTGATGTTGTACTTCATCTTCAATTATTTGAGCATTAGTATCTTTATAATTTTCATGGAAATCCAATGTCTCCTCAACAATTATGTCGACATCATTAAACTCATATGTGGCATCTATTAATATTTCTTTCAGCTTTTCTGACAATTCCATTTCTTTGAAATTAGTCTCGCTATTTGGTATTTATAAGCTTTGAAAATATGCTAATAATAAATTCACTACGTTCAAAGGGTTAATCTTCATGTTTGAAGCTAAAATAAAATTAAATAAACATCAGCAATAAATTGAAAATCTTTCTAATAATTACAAGGTTTAACAACAAATAAAATGCTGCCCTAGCGAAAAAAATACGTAATAAACGTATCTTCCCAAAAAATACGTAATAAAACCATTTAAAAAATTATAGAAGTAATATATCAAAGAATATCATAAATAATCTAACATAAATGATCATATGATTTATCATTTATATGATAAATTATCAAAGAATATCATTAATTATAATCAACCATAAATAAGCATCAGATATTATCAGTAACAAAATTTAAATATTAATAATTTTTTATATATAATAAATTCATTCTAAATTTATACAATAATTATCATACATATTCTCAAATTTGTCAATGATTATCTATAATTATCAACAATTGTCAACAAAAATTTCCACTAGCGTTGCGTTATTTACAATTAGTTGAACTATTTTCGGCTGGATGCCTATATCTGCAGTAAGACCAGACTTTTCTTCTAGATTGTGCATTTTAATCATTTTTAGTGTTTATCTATCACGTCATGATTTTGAAATAAATATCAAATTCAGCATCAAAAGTAAACAGTAAGAATATGATCTGACGCCGGATCCAGACAACTTTCTTTTGTAACCTGTGTTATTAATCGAAATAAAAAAATTCAATATTCATACCATGTAATATTTGATTAATTAAAAAAATAAAAACGTTCACTATAAAAACTTGAAAACACATTATTTTTAAATTTGATAAAAAATGTTAAATTTTTTAACAGTTGAAGTTTATATTTATTTCAATCAGTGAAAATATTCAAATAAAATGATAAAATTATAGATTGATACATACATAACAGTAATACTTACGAAGTTAACAAAAAATTTTCTTCTTATTCTTCTTAATTATATTTTCGAGCTCGACAAATTCGTATGTAAATATGTAAGTGTGTGTATTTAAGAATTCATTACTATATTTAAAAAAATGCTTTACTTCTCTTGAACTGCTCTCAACAATGAATTATAGTAGAATGTTTTTATGAATATACAAAGTTGTTTTCAACGAGTCTTATCTTTGGATATCTAATCTACATAGTACCATATCTACATAGCAGCATCCGGCAACAGCCGGATAAGACTTTAATCAAGTAAACATTAAAGTTTTAATTTTTTTAATCAAGAATTTTAATGAGAACTGCTTATATATATATATATATATATATATATATATATATATATATATATATATATTTATCTGCAACGGTTCGTTCCGGGACGTTTACACTGTACATCGCTGTTATTTCCGGGACGCGCTGTTTTTTCCGGGACGTCCCGGAAATTTTTCTGTACGTAAGCGTTATTTCTGGGACGCGTCTAGAGTCAATAACCCCAGGGATATTAGTTCTTTAGTCACGCGCTTATATAGGGAACTCTGAAGAGATAAACTATAGGACCCTGTAGATTACCAGAAATAACGTGTATAGGTCTTTATATATATATATATATATATATATATATATATATATATATATATATATATATATATATATATATATATATATATATATATATATATATATATATATGTATATAAGGGTTCAAAGCCGTTAGGTCATAAATATACCTTATATATCAGGCTTTTAACGATCATCAATTTTATATAGTATCACGTAGGATAACTTCTACATACACATATCAATGTATCTATGTACAAATAATAATATGTTGGTATCTATATTGAACTAATAAATTAGACCTCATGTTACGTTAGGCGTTTATTTTTGGGGGTGATCTTTTTCACCTCTTTGGTACTCTTTAATAAATAAAATTCATTGAATATATTTTTATTTGTTATAAGATAGACTCATTTTACACATTGAATAACTTTTAAGAAAGAAAATTTTTTTCACCACATATGCATGGTCTGTCACTGTCAGGGTTAGTAAAGGTAGTTAGGGGTGGTTTTTTGGTAAGTTCAGAAATACACAAGCATATTCGAAATAGTTAACGAAAATGCTTTTAATAATTTTTTTTTTAATTTATACCCAGATTATTGTGATAAAAATACTAATAAAAAGTCGTAGTTTTTTCAAAGAATAAAATAAGGGTTGCGACCCCTTAGGCCATAAATATACCTTATATATCAAGCTTTTAATGAAAAATATTTTCATACCTGATTTAACTAAAAACCATCAATCAAATGGTATCCAATAAACAGGTAAACTAAAAAAAGAATTTTAAGGGTAAACTTTAGGGGTGGTTTCCACCCCTGAAAAAATACTGATTTTATTAAAAAATTAATGTTATTATCTTTTTCATACAGTAATTATTTTATATATGAGCTATTCTTTGATAGAAGAGTCACCCCCTGAGTCCAAAACTGTATGTCAATTAAAAAATCGTAATTAGGCTTAAAAGTTTATTAGTACTATATATTTTTTTTTGCTGTGTGGTTTTTTTAGAATTGCAATATTGCGGCTCCAAAATGGTGGCTCAAACTTGTAGTGTACGTGAAATTATCCCGGAATTTGAAAATTTTCCCGGAATTTAAAAATGTTTTCAACTGAAATAAGTATATTTCTTATGTATTTTGATGCGCTGAATCCGAATCTAAAGTTGATTTAACTCAAGCGCCCTTAAAATTTTGACTAAATCGCAAAAACTGCTCAAAAACGTGAAAAATCGTGAAAATCACAATATTAAGCATGAAAAATACTTAGAAAAAATTTTTTAACTTAATCCCCCAGTTTAGGTGTTATCATATGTATGATAGTCCATGTAATGGGCATATTTTCGGGTTTTAGAGTAATTTTTATTAAATTTAATTTTATGAAATCGTAAAATGATATCGTAAAATGACGTGACAAACCAGGTTATTTTCGCGATTTTTCACGATTTTGAGCTGTTTTTTTTGCAATTTATTCAAAATTTTTAGGGTATTTGAGCTACGCCAACTTCAGATTCGGATATGACGCATCGAAATACATAAGAAACACGTTTATATTAGGTCAAAAAAATTTTTCTACATTTTTTTCATGTTTAATAGTGTGATTTTCATGATTTTTCACGTTTTTGAGCAGTTTTTGCGATTTACTCAAAATTTTAAGGGTGCTTGAGCTAAACCAACTTTAGATTTGGATTCAGCACATCAAAATACATAAGAAACATGTTTATTTTAGGTCAAACAAATTTTTTCTAATGTTTTTTCATGCTTAATATTGTGATTTTCACGATTTTTCACGTTTTTGGGCAGTTTTTGCAATTTAGTCAAAATTTTAAGGGCGCTTGAGTTAAACCAACTTTAGATTCGGATTCAGCGCATGAAAATACATAAGAAATATACTTATTTCAGTTGAAAACATTTTTAAATTCCGGGAAAATTTTCAAATTCCGGGATAATTTCACGTACACTACAAGTTCGAGCCGCCATTTTGGAGCCGCAATATTGCAATTCTAAAAAAGCCACACGGCAAAAAAAAAATATATAGTACTAATAAACTTTTAAGCCCAATTACGATTTTTTAATTGCCATACAGTTTTGGACTCAGGGGTGGCTTTTCTATCAAAGAATAGCTCATATATATATTTTTTTTTTTAATCAAGAATTTTAATGAGAACTGCTGATATATTCGGTATTCACTTTTTGGGGTAGCTTTTTTATCTCTTTGGTACTCTTAATAAATAAAATCAATTGAATGTACTTTTATTTCTTATAAATTACGCTCATTTTACACATTGGTTAAGAAACAAATTTTTTTTGCCACTTATACATGGTCTATCACTATGAGGGGTAGTTAAGGGTAGTTAGGAGTTGATTTTTGAAAAATCCCGAAACATGTCAACACTAATGTTTGATACTGTTCACAAAACTACTTTTTATAATTTTTTTTAAACTAAAGCTCGATATTTATAAAAAAAATATTAATAAAAAATGCAGTTTTATTAAATTAAAAAATAAGGGTTGCAACCCCTTTGGTTATAAATACTACTCATACTTAATGTTTTTTAAGACGAATATTTTCCAAAACTAGAGAAATACTAAAAAAACGAATTGTGAGGGTTGACTTTGGGGGTGGATTTCACCCCTTAAAGTCCTTATGGGCCGATAAAAAAAAATACGTGTTGAATATTTTTTTAAGTACTACAACATATCCAAAAATTATCAAAATCGGTGAGTTCGGGTTGGGGTGGTTTCCTTGTTAGAGTGAACAAAATTCTGAACTTGCACATATGTGTCACGCATAGTTTAGAAGTTATACGACTTTAAAAACATTATTTCTCAAGCATAATTCATGAAATAAAAGGAGATTTTTTATAAGTACACGCTAAATCTTAAATAAATTTTGAAGTGATATAGTTAACCCTTAGCGGCCACACGGGGTAACTAGTTACCCCGGGCTCAGAAAAAGTGAAATTGGAGGTCTAAAACATTTGAAATTGATACAAGAAATGACATCTGCCGGTAATAAATTTTTTTCTTGTTTAAATATCATAAAAATAATATTTTTTCACTTTTCTGTACGTAAATATATATTTTGAAGCTAATAAAACACAAAAAAAAGCAAGTTTTATGATTTGTAATTTTTTTAATTTTTCCTTCCAGTATATTTGCAAAATAAATATACTTTTTGAATGATCGGCAAATACTGTTATTTTTTTATGATAGTGGTATATGTTGTGCGTACAAACCTACAATTTTAGCCTTAATATTGAAAAATGGCGGAGTAATGAATTTTTTTCTGAAAAAAGACCATTTTTCTGTTTTTTTACATATATGACCAATTTTTAGAACGCCATCTATAAATTGACCGATAAAAATCATTAGAAATATTGAAGAATACTTCAACAAACATAAAACAATCGGTTACAAGTGTTAAAATACCCATATGTCTTGTACAACTAGGTTTTTCAGCGTGGGGTAATGAGTTACCCCATGTGGCCGCTATGTGGCCTGGCTGAGGTATGGCCGCTAAGGGTTAACATGTAATACAATTTTCATACAACTAAGCTAAATAAGTTTATCATTTACTATAAATTGAAAGTTGCTTTTATTTTTTAACGGAGCTAAAAATGAGTTACGCAAACTTTTTTGTATTATTTAATATATAAGAAAGCAAATTTGACCGAATTGTAGACCCAGTTATGGAAAGGGAAGAGAAAAAAGGAAAAACACAAAATATAAATAAAAAAAAAATTAAAAATTAAAATAAAAATCCCATGTCTCATTTTTTGTCTTTAATATTGCGGTGCTTCCATCTAGTTTGTGATTTTACCTCTAAACAGAAAAAAAATCCGCCAAAACAGCCAAGGAAGCCAGGCAGTTTTAGCCTCTCTATCATTTCCTTCCCATTGATTCTTTCGCTATACAATTTTTATGACATCTTTTTCAATGTCTTCCGCAACTTATAAAACCCCTAAGCATGTACAGAAACAAATGAAAATTATTTGAAAATGTCATAAACTTGAAAAATTGTGTTATGAATTTTCGATTTATCGAATTTAAACTATAATCAACTATAAAGTATTCAAATTTAATAGTCAAAGAAGGATTCTACAAAGTTTTAACAGTATAAGCGTCGAGAATGATGATTAACAACATTTTTTGCAAATGCTAATAATCGGGCGGCCCCCGTTAACTACTAAATTATCGAATCCTTCTTTAACTATTAAATTTTAATACTTTATAGTTAAAATTCGATAAATCGAAAATTTATAACATAACTTTTCTCGATGAAAATAATATCTCGAGATCGAAAGGTAATGACATTTTTATATGATTTGCATTCGTTTATGTAGATGCTGAAGGTCTTCGTTAAGTACGCTACTCTGGCTAAAACTGCCTGGCTTCTCTGTCTGATGAGCTGCTAGAGCATCATTAATGAGTCCACTATAGTAACCTTGGACGAAACGTCTTTTTTATAGGAGATTTTCGATTCTTCATGCCTTACATCCAAGGACAGAATTGAAAAAAAATTTTTCGAAATATGTTATTTTTATTTTTTGTTTTTTTCTTTTTTCTCTTTCTTTCCCATAACTGGCTTTATTATTTAACCTTTTTTTATAAAACGACTAATGAGTGAATAAACTTTACTTCATAAGCCGTTCATATTTCTTGTAAAACATTGCTCGAAGAAACGCAAATTAAAAAAAATGTTAAGAATACAATTTTTTAACATAAAAAATTAATAGTTCTGGAGATATCAAGGAGCGCGGGAGCGCTCCGAAGGTAAGTATAGAAGAAGCCTAAAGGAGCGACCCGTGCTACATATACATTGAAATGGGTGTACGAAAAATTCAATGCGCTTTTGCGTATATTGCGTTAGTTTTTACTATATAACATATCCCTCTTAATTGAAAGCCATTTCATTACTCTATTCAAATCAAAAGATTTTATTTAAAAATATTATCTCGTTCAAAAGATATAGAGAGCTGATTTTTTTATATGCTGTTTCCTTTCCGAACTTTTCTTCTCCTTGTTCAGATATCCGGTTTGCAGCTCTTACGACACTTCCGGTTGTCGTCTATTTTACGCTTGTATATCTATATATATTTATATATATAGTACATATACACACCCGTATCTGGTCGACGCCTAACCTTACATATAACATGTCAGTATTTTTATATACAAAAGTTATCATTTAGTGAGTTAGTTAATAATAATATATTTCAAAGATCTCAAGAAATCAACTAATTATGAGAAGAATTATGTGTATCAATCAATGGGGAAATTTTTAAATCTTCAAGTGGATTGGAAAATAACCTATGTAAGCAGCTGTGAATATCAATGGGCAATAGCAATATATTATAATCAGATAAGTAGCAAACTTTTATTATCAAGTTATAAATCAATAAAGTTTATAATAAGTATTATTACTTTGTGAAATCTTGTTTTTATTTTTACAGAGTATATCAGAAAATATAAGGATATTACCAAGTAAATAGATAAATGTTAAAAAATATTTTTTAACAAAGAAGAATTCATTAATTATTATCTTACAGATATTATACCAGAAGATTTTTTCGACTTATTTCGGAAATATGGAGATATATATATATATATATATATCTCTCCATATTTCCGAAATGAGTCGAAAAAATCTTCTGTGTATATATATATATATAAAATATATATATAAAATATATATAAAATATATATATATATATATATATATATATATATATATATATATATATATATATAATATAGCCAATAATGTTGAGTTCTAATTATGTACTGTCTGAAAAATCTAATTTTGAATTAGCAAAAATGAACGAGTGCCCTCATGACCCTGGTGGTTATTTTATTATTAATGGACAAGAAAAAGTTGTTTTAATACAAGAACAGACACTAAAGAATAGAATAATTTATATTAAAGAAGATAGTAAGAACGGGAGCGAGAGAGAGAGAGAGGCAACGCACGCAGCTCGGGGACACGGCCGATGTCTAGCTGCGGCCGAGCCGACTCGCGGGAGCGAGAGAGAGAGAGAGAGAGAGAGAGAGAGCGAGAGCCCCGCGGCCGAGAGAAGAGGAGAGAGAGAGAGAGAGAGAGAGAGAGAGAGAGAGAGAGAGAGAGAGAGAGAGAGAGAGAGAGAGAGAGAGAGAGAGAGAGAGAGAGAGAGAGAGAGAGAGAGAGAGAGAGAGAGAGAGAGAGAGAGAGAGAGAGAGAGAGAGAGAGAGAGAGAGACGCCGCAGCATACGGCAGCCGACACCGCCGAGAGGGTCCGCTCAAGCCCTGACTATAGGCGACGGAGGTAAGTCCTGGCCAGGCGATCGCGTGCTCCCCCCCGCGGACGACGAGCGTCCGGGGAGCGAGACCCGCGCGCGCGAGAGTCGATCGCGCGCGGCGATCGAACTACGTTGCGCGAGCCGCTTTTGCGCGTACGTGTGTGCGATCGCGCACACACGTACTTCGCGTGCCCGGGCGCACCACCCGAATCGGCGCGTACCTAGAGTACGCACCGCGCGTATAAATAGTGAACAGCCTCCAGGGGCAATAGAGATAATTCGTTGCTTTGACTTGTTCGCGTATTATTTCACGTATCCTACTTTCAATTCCCTATTCGGTGGCACGGTGAAGAATACCGCCGGCCTCCGCGGTCGCGAGTACGTAGTACTCGCGTGATAGCTGAGTAGTTGGGGTAGCACGCTCGAGACAGAGCGCGACGACGAAGTCGCGCGTTGTAACGGAGCGAAAAGGCGCGGCTGCTGCTGAAAGCAGCCGACGGCGAGCAACATCGTCGAGCTAATCGTCGAGGGTTGGCACGAGTAAGTGCTCGCGCCTGTCAATTGCTGCGCCGTTCATCGGCGAGTCCGCGTTGAGATATAGCGCACCGAGGACAGCTTTTAGCCCGTTACAGAATATAGTACTACTCAAGAAAGAAAAATCAAACCAATATTATTATGGAAGAGCAGGCAAATACTATTTACGACACAATATTTTTCAAGATGTATCTATGTATTCTTAACATGAAAATTTTTCATATGAGATATAATTTTAGAAGAATGTTAAAAATTTGTCTTCATATTTGGCAGGGCAAATAGAGTACGTGGATGTCAATGAAGAAAATGACAGTTTCATTGCTTTCAATGAATCAAACATAAAACAAACAACAACTAAGATGTTTATTTAGACAGTATTGGACTCAAAGTATGAAAGAACTATTATGTTTTGAAGTAAGTTTTTCAAAATAAGAAAAGAAAATTGTGATTTTCATAGATCGTCTATCTAGTTGAAAATTATATTGATAATAAAAATGTTGTGATTATTAAAAAATGAGATCTAATCAGTGTTCTGTGTTATAAATAAAATAAAATACCAATATGATGTGTTGCATGAAGTGTATATATAATCAAATTTTATTAATAACAAATAACATAGTGATTAAAAAATGGCATGTAATCAGTGTTTTGTGTTAAATAAAATAAAATACCGGTATGATGTGTTGCATGAAGTGTACATATAATTAAATGTTATAGATAACAAATAACATAGTGATTAAAAAATGGCATCTAATCAGTGTTTTGCGTAATATAAAAAAATGAAATACCCGTAAAATGTGTTGCATAAAGTGTTATATCAAATTTTGAAACTTCTACTTAAAATCAGTTTGAAATGTCTTGAAAATAGCTCAAGTATGTATTAATAAGTAATTACGTGTGATGAGGTTCATAAACTTCATAATACGCTTTTGCATAGAAGAAAATATTGCTGAGTGACATGTGAGGTTATAAATATACAATATAATTTATGATGCCGATTTGAAATATTGGTCTGAGCCTTGGCTTAAAAAGCATCTACCATCTTCAAAAAACTTAGTCGATATCAGTGCTGTGCTGTTGTACATATTTATTCAAGTGCCAATAAAAAGATTATACCTAATGAAGATGGCAATACTGAAAAAAGTAAAAATGATATGTTATTGTGAAAATTTCAACGAATAAAAGTGCTCAGTTAATCTAATATATGATTTCTCACCATGAGAGACGTCAAAATGTTTCAGAGTTCTTAGTAAATATTTTTCTAGACAAGATTCAGATAATAAATTCAAAAAGTTTTATCTATACAAGAATGTCAAGAAAGCTTTTATTCTCAGTGATTCTTAGTTCATAAACTGGTTGCATTTTTAATTTTACAAGATTATGTGTAGCAATGATGGGTTATTAATTTAAGTTGTTTCAATAATAATTTCAAGAACTTATATCTCTACTATAAAAGAATATCGAGAAAGCTTTTTTTCTCACATTTTACAAGTCGTGTAGCAATGATGGGTTATTAATACAAGTGGTCTAATCTAATCTACTGAAATCTGTGTAAATCCACCCGGATCCAGCTGGATTCCCCATGTGACATAGATCCAACTGGGTTTCCTAGCTGGATATTTTTGACCGGGTTCTAGTGATTATTTCAACAAATCCAAGTGTTGAGAATAATATAATTAATTATTGGCTCATGGTGCCAATAATTAATTGCGAAGCTACAAAAATAATTAATGATATTATCATATAGCAGTCTTATAGTAGAACTAATTTAAGGCATTAATAATCAATTTCTAGTACCAAAAAATGAAAATACTTATAATATGCTCTGAAAAAAAATTATAAAAATGTGAACTAACAGCTTCGTTTTAAGATCTAATTTGTTCAAAAAAATATCGATCGCTTTAGTATTTATGTAATTTGTCTTCTTAATAATAATCTTTGAAAGTATAAAATAAGGTATGTATATAAGTTTCTCCTGCAAACTGAAAACATAAAAAGAATGATATTTTCATATGACTTTATAATAATTAATAGTATTGTTAAATTATCATCATACCTAAGAATATACGCGTATGATTATATTATTTCAAAAAATTTTACTAATGTAATCATTTTTCGAGCTCCTTGAAGAATTATTCAAATTTAAAACTTTTGTGAATAAAAATACTATCATTTACTAATGATATTAAAAATATACTATACTATAATTTTTAGAAAGACGAACTTAAAATGGTAAAAAATATTTAAAAAACTTTTTCTGTGAATACGTTTGTAATAAACTCATTAAATACAAATCTAACAAAAGAAAGTAATGAAATCAATACGCATAAAGTCAAGTACTTACCATTAATTCTTGGAATAAATAAAAAATTTTTTTTTTTATTTAAAGAATTCATTTAATCGCCAACACTTATATCTATGTGAATATTACTATTTCAAATACGTTTTGTCGATAGCTATGTTTTTTTCAACTTGAAGACCTAAAATTTATCTTCCTTGGAACATTGTATATTGGAATCAAAATTTCATTTAAATAACGATATTTGATGTAAAAATTTCTACAAATTAAACAAAAGAAAGTTATGAAATCAATTCCTATAAAGTCAAGTATTTATTATTCAATGTATTTTTTTATAAAGCTTTTATAATAAAACATTTTTACATTACTTTTTACAAAAGTATAAACCAAGGCAAGTAACAGTGTATTACCAGCCGCTTCTATGTAATTTTCTCTACGAAAAATTTTTAGAAAGACGAACTTAAAATGGTAAAAAATATTTAAAAAACTTTTTCTGTGAATACGTTTGTAATAAACTCATTAAATACAAATCTAACAAAAGAAAGTAATGAAATCAATACGCATAAAGTCAAGTACTTACCATTAATTCTTGGAATAAATAAAAAATTTTTTTTTATTTAAAGAATTCATTTAATCGCCAACACTTATATCTATGTGAATATTACTATTTCAAATACGTTTTGTCGATAGCTATGTTTTTTTCAACTTGAAGACCTAAAATTTATCTTCCTTGGAACATTGTATATTGGAATCAAAATTTCATTTAAATAACGATGTTTGATGTAAAAATTTCTACAAATTAAACAAAAGAAAGTTATGAAATCAATTCCTATAAAGTCAAGTATTTATTATCATAAATCTATTTTCGGAGTAAATACATTTTTTATTACAAACATTTATTCGCCAACGCTTGTATATATTTTTATATGTTACTTCAACAAAGAATATAGAAGTTCAAAATTTCGAACTCAAAGACAAAAAATTCATTTTCCTTCAAGATATTGCATGTTGGAATTGAATTCATTTAAACGACATTTTTTAAATAATACAAAAGAAAGTTGTGATATCAATTCCCAGATAATCAAGTATTTTTATTATCATTTAAACCACGACATTTTTTATAAATTATGCAAAAGAATGTTGTGATATCTATTCCCAGATAGTTAAGTATTTTTATTATAATTATAATTGAGTTGATTATATATTATAACGATACTTTCTTTTTCGAACAATATCTTTTACATTATATATGATTGAGATGTTAATGGTTCAACGGTCAATTTTTACGTTTATATCCATGTGGCCTAGTGGAATTGCTTACTCTATTTATTATATAATATTTATAATAATAAGCCAGCTATCCCAAAAGTTCTTAAGAAATAAGAAATTTTTTCAAAAAGTTTTCCACAGAAATTTGAATATCTTTTTATAAAACTTTGAGATACTGTAAAATATTTATTAAACTTATATGTAGATTTGTTTGACACATTTTAAAGGTTTTTCATTGTAAAAAATTAATGATAAACATACTTGCCGGACCCGTCCTTTGGCAGTTCAAGCTATTGAGCTACATAATTTGCTAAAGAAATATCGAATGATTATTAGTACATTAACGATTTAGAAATAAATATCCTTTTGGCACGTTAAGAATACAATTGCATAATAAAAGTAGAGTACTTCAAAAAATATTATTTGATAAAATTATAGAAGTAATTGATAATAATCTTATTATTGTAATGTTCTAATAATATAAAGTTCATATAACAATTATTATGTATACTGCATGCATTTGCGTATGACATTTAGTCATGAACTATACAAAAAATTAATGTTATCATTATGAAATCCATTCATGGCCAGCACTGACTCAAGTAGATGTGTTACTATTTATAATAATATTAATACTCGTCGTACACGGAGAGAAATTTTAGAGTAAAAATTACCAAGGTGCCTTGGTAGTGCATGGATAGACTGTCAAAAGCCGTGATATTCCCAGGTTTCTAATACAATTTATAAGTTTCCCAGGAAAAACTACCATAGCCACTTAAAAAAAATACCAAATTATCGGAATAAAAATTACCAGACACACTGGTAAAAATTGAGATCTAGTCATTTTTACAAGGTAACCTAAGAATTTTTACTAAGAAAACTGATAAATTTTACCAAATAACCTGGTATTTGTGTATTCGCGCATGCGCACTGCGCATTATTGTGTTTCAGAAGATTGATACTAGAGGCGTGCGCGACGTTAAAATGAAAACAATACACATATTTTCAGTAAGTAATAACGGCGATTCAAATGACTGTTGGTAACAGCTTCCGTGGCGCAGTCGGTAGAACGTCGGACTCTCAACCCAAAGATCGTCGGATCGAATCCCGCTTCCGTAAAAATTTTTTTCAGTTTAATGTTTTTTCATCCTTGTTTCTGTTTCTATTTCTATATTAAAATACTATATATCCATCAATATGGATAAAAAAAGTTCATTTTTTTAATTTAAATTAACTAAAAAAAAATTTTACCAAGGCACTTTGGTAAAAAGTTTGAAATTGCCAGTCTGTCCATCCATTACCATAGAAACTGGTAATTTAGTCTCGAATATTTGTAATTTTCACTACAAAATTTCTCTCCGTGTATAGTTGAATTCAATTAAACTATTGAATTTCAATAAACTATGTCAATAAACTAATTGAAATTGAAATAAAATTAATCGACAATCAATTTAAGGCGATGTTAGTGCCATCCGTTACTGATGATTGCAGGGATACATTATTTTCATTCAATTTTGAGTTTGGAGACAATATCACTCTGGTGTGTTATAGTTAGTTATCAAATCTATAACATGTCAGAGAGATTTTTTGTCAAAATTAAAAATTGAATGAGAAAAACGGGACTTCAGTCGGCGGTAACTAAGGGGCCTTACATCGCCTTACCGAAAAGCGAAAACTAAGCAATGTTGCCAAAACAGTTCTAGAAATTTTCTTTTTTTTAATAGTCAACTGTTTCGCTAAAAACTGCCAAAGGACGGGTCCGGCAAGTATGTTTATCATTAATTTTTTACAATGAAAAACCTTTAAAATGTGTCAAACAAATCTACATATAAGTTTAATAAATATTTTACAGTATCTCAAAGTTTTATAAAAAGATATTCAAATTTCTGTGGAAAACTTTTTGAAAAAATTTCTTATTTCTTAAGAACTTTTGGGATAGCTGGCTTATTATTATAAATATTATATAATAAATAGAGTAAGCAATTCCACTAGGCCACATGGATATAAACGTAAAAATTGACCGTTGAACCATTAACATCTCAATCATATATAATGTAAAAGATATTGTTCGAAAAAGAAAGTATCGTTATAATATATAATCAACTCAATTATAATTATAATAAAAATACTTAACTATCTGGGAATAGATATCACAACATTCTTTTGCATAATTTATAAAAAATGTCGTGGTTTAAATGATAATAAAAATACTTGATTATCTGGGAATTGATATCACAACTTTCTTTTGTATTATTTAAAAAATGTCGTTTAAATGAATTCAATTCCAACATGCAATATCTTGAAGGAAAATGAATTTTTTTGTCTTTGAGTTCGAAATTTTGAACTTCTATATTCTTTGTTGAAGTAACATATAAAAATATATACAAGCGTTGGCGAATAAATGTTTGTAATAAAAAATGTATTTACTCCGAAAATAGATTTATGATAATAAATACTTGACTTTATAGGAATTGATTTCATAACTTTCTTTTGTTTAATTTGTAGAAATTTTTACATCAAACATCGTTATTTAAATGAAATTTTGATTCCAATATACAATGTTCCAAGGAAGATAAATTTTAGGTCTTCAAGTTGAAAAAACATAGCTATCGACAAAACGTATTTGAAATAGTAATATTCACATAGATATAAGTGTTGGCGATTAAATGAATTCTTTAAATAAAAAAAAATTTTTTATTTATTCCAAGAATTAATGGTAAGTACTTGACTTTATGCGTATTGATTTCATTACTTTCTTTTGTTAGATTTGTATTTAATGAGTTTATTACAAACGTATTCACAGAAAAAGTTTTTTAAATATTTTTTACCATTTTAAGTTCGTCTTTCTAAAAATTTTTCGTAGAGAAAATTACATAGAAGCGGCTGGTAATACACTGTTACTTGCCTTGGTTTATACTTTTGTAAAAAGTAATGTAAAAATGTTTTATTATAAAAGCTTTATAAAAAAATATATTGAATAATAAATACTTGACTTTATAGGAATTGATTTCATAACTTTCTTTTGTTTAATTTGTAGAAATTTTTACATCAAATATCGTTATTTAAATGAAATTTTGATTCCAATATACAATGTTCCAAGGAAGATAAATTTTAGGTCTTCAAGTTGAAAAAAACATAGCTATCGACAAAACGTATTTGAAATAGTAATATTCACATAGATATAAGTGTTGGCGATTAAATGAATTCTTTAAATAAAAAAAAATTTTTTATTTATTCCAAGAATTAATGGTAAGTACTTGACTTTATGCGTATTGATTTCATTACTTTCTTTTGTTAGATTTGTATTTAATGAGTTTATTACAAACGTATTCACAGAAAAAGTTTTTTAAATATTTTTTACCATTTTAAGTTCGTCTTTCTAAAAATTTTTCGTAGAGAAAATTACATAGAAGCGGCTGGTAATACACTGTTACTTGCCTTGGTTTATACTTTTGTAAAAAGTAATGTAAAAATGTTTTATTATAAAAGCTTTATAAAAAATATATTGAATAATAAATACTTGACTTTATAGGAATTGATTTCATAACTTTCTTTTGTTTAATTTGTAGAAATTTTTACATCAAATATCGTTATTTAAATGAAATTTTGATTCCAATATACAATGTTCCAAGGAAGATAAATTTTAGGTCTTCAAGTTGAAAAAAACATAGCTATCGACAAAACGTATTTGAAATAGTAATATTCACATAGATATAAGTGTTGGCGATTAAATGAATTCTTTAAATAAAAAAAAATTTTTTATTTATTCCAAGAATTAATGGTAAGTACTTGACTTTATGCGTATTGATTTCATTACTTTCTTTTGTTAGATTTGTATTTAATGAGTTTATTACAAACGTATTCACAGAAAAAGTTTTTTAAATATTTTTTACCATTTTAAGTTCGTCTTTCTAAAAATTTTTCGTAGAGAAAATTACATAGAAGCGGCTGATAATACACTGTTACTTGCCTTGGTTTATACTTTTGTAAAAAGTAATATAAAAATGTTTTATTATAAAAGCTTTATAAAAAAATATATTGAATGTATTTAAATGAGGTATTTGGCGTGAGAGAGGGGGGGGGAGAAAGAGAGAGAGGGCGGGGGGATATCACAACTTTCTTTTGTTTTTTATTACATAAGCTTTATGAAAAATGTATATTGAATGGATTTAAATGAGGTTTTTGGTGTGAGATAGAAAAGAAAGAGAGGTGGGAGGAGAGAGTAGTAAATACTTGACTTTATGCTATTGATTTCATTACTTTCTATTGTTTGATTTGTATTTAACGAGTTTATTACAAACGTATTCACAGAAAAAGTTTTTTAAATATCTTTTAACATTTCAAGTTCGACTTTCTAAAAATTTTGCGTAGAGAAAATTACATAGAAGCGGCTGGTAATACACTGTTACTTGCCTAGGTTTATACTTTTTTAAAAAGTAATAAAAAAATTTTTTATTATAAAAAATATATATTGAATGTATTTAAATGAGGTACTTGGCGTGAGATAGAGAGAGAGAGAGAGAGAGAGAGAGAGAGAGAGAGAGAGAGAGAGAGAGAGAGAGAGAGAGGGCGGGAGGATATCACAACTTTCTTTTGTTATAATATTACACAAAACACTGAAAATTATGTTATATATTTATGTCACTAAGCAATATTTTCTTCTATGCAAATTATATGAAACTCATAGAGCGTAATTATTTATTATTAATACACACTTGTTATATTAAAAAAATATTTGAAACTGATTTTTAATAGAAGTTTTAAAAATTTGATTATAAACACTTCATGTAAGACATCATACCAGTTACTTTATTTTATTTATTACACAAAACACTGAAAATTATATATCACTCAGCAATATTTTTTTCTATGCAAAAGCTTATTATGAAGTTTATGAATCTCATAACATGTAATTATTTTATTTATATTAATACACACTTGTTCTATTCTCAAATATTTGAAACTGATTTTTAATAGAAGTTTTAAAATTTGATTATAAACACTTCATGTAGCACGTCGTACCAGTACCATATTTTATTTATTATTACACAAAACATTGAAAATTATATTGTATATTTATATATAACCTCGCGTGTCACTGAGCAATATTTTCTTGTATGCAAAAGTTTATTATGATTTTTATGAACCTCATAAGATGTAATTACTTATTAATACACGCTTAAGCTATTTTCAAAATATTTGAAACTGATTTTAAGGAGAAGTTTTTAAATTTGATATAACATTTCATGCAACACATTTTACCCGTATTTTATTTTTTTATATTACACCAAATACTGATAGATGTCATTTTGTAATCACAATTTGTTATCAATAACATTTGATTTATATATGCACTTCATTGGACATATCATACTGATATTTTATTTTATTTAATAATACAAAACACTGATTACATGCCATTTTTTAATCACTATATGTTATTTGTCATCAATAAAATTTAGTTATATATGCACTTCATGCAACACATCATACCGGTATTTTATTTTATTTATTACGCAAAACACTGATTAGATGTCGTTTTGTAATAATAATAATTTAATCGTGTCAAATATGAAGACCAATTTTTAATATTCTTCTAAAATAATTATTTTATTTATTAATACACACTTGTTCTATTCTCAAATATTTGAAACTGATTTTTAATAGAAGTTTTAAAATTTAATTATAAACACTTCATGTAGCACGTCATACCAGTACCATATTTTAAACACTGAAAATTATATTGTATATTTATATATATAACCTCGCGTGTCACTGAGCAATATTTTTTGTATGCAAAAGTTTATTATGATGTTTATAAACCTCATAAGACGTAATTACTTATTAATACACACTTGAGCTATTTTCAAAATATTTGAAACTGATTTTAAGGAGAAGTTTTTTAATTTGATATAACATTTCATGCAACACATTTTACCGGTATTTTATTTTTTTATATTACACCAAATACTGGTAGATGTCATTTTTTAATCACAATCACAATTTGTTATCAATAACATTTGATTTATAAAATTTTCATGTTGAGGATATTATAAAATACATCTTGAAAATATTGTATCGTAAATAGTATTTGCCTGCACTTCTGTTTTTCTTTCTTGAGTAGTGCTATATATATTCTTACTATCTTCTTTAATATAAATTATTCTATTCCTACGCGTCTGTTCATGTATTAAAATAACTTTTTGTCGTCCATTAATAATAAAATAACAACCAGGGTCATGAGGGCAGTCGTTCATTTTTGCTAATTCAAAATTAGATTTTTCAGACACATTACACGATTAGAACTCCTTAACATTATTGGCTATATTATACATATATCTCAATATTTCCAAAAGGACTCGAAAAAAATCTTCTGGTATAATATCTGTAAAAAATCTGTAAAAATAAAAATCACACAAAGTATCAATTTTTACAACATGATTTTAGCCATTTAACATTCAGCCAGTAAGTACTTATCTAATAAAAGTTATTTTTCCCATTGATTGACTGATACACGAAGAATAGATAAATCTTTAATATAAATTATTTTATTCCTAAGCGTCTGTTCATGTATTAAAATAATTGTTTGTTGTCCATTAATAATAAAATAACAACCAGGGTCATGAGGGCAGTCGTTCATTTTTGCTAATTCAAAATTTTCAGACACATTACACGATTAGAACTCCTTATCCCTATATTTCCAAAAGGACTCGAAAAAATCTTCTGGTATAATTCTGGTATAATATCTATAAAAAATCTGTAAAAATAAAAAATCACACAAAGTATCAATTTTACAAAATGATTTTAGCCATTTAACATTTAGCCAGTAAGTACTTATCTAATAAAAGTTATTTTCCCATTGATTGATTGATACACGAAGAATAGATAAATTCTTCTCATCACCAGTTGACTATTTGAGATTTTTACATATTATTAACTAATTTATACTAACTCAAGATATCACGATATGATCACGATATGATAACATTTGTAATATATATATCTGTGTGTATAATAAAAAAATACTGACATGTTATTATATGTAAATAAGGTTAGGTCGATGGATACGGTGTACACATATATATATATATATACACGCTGGGTCGTATGGGGTCACGTGACGTTATATGTATCACGTGATCGGAAGCGGATGCAGGTCTGATGAAAGAAAAGGAAAAAATTTAAAGATCGGAATCGACCAGTCTGATTCTTTGATACTCAATATCTCTTAAATGAGACAATATTTTTGAATAAAACCTTCAAATTTTTCTAGCTTAATGAACATAGATTTCAACAAGTGTATTATGCTAGATATTTATTCTGCATAGATAAAATACAACGCGATCAAAGTTTTCGCGCTCTCATATCAAAGAATATAAGGCACGGGTCACTCCTTAGGCCTCTTCTGCATTGTTTGACTGTTACTTGCCTTCGGAGCGCTCCCGCGCTCCTTGATAAACCCTCATAATGTTATCACACTGTGTAATTATTATTTTCTCTTAAAAAGTTGTGAAATATATCTAAAAAACATTTTACAAAAGTTTAAACTAAGACAAGTTTTAGTCTCTCCCACCCTCCCTCCCTTTATCTCTCTTTCTCTCTCTCTCTCTCTCTCTCTCTCTCTCTCTCTCTCTCTCTCTCTCTCTCTCTCTCGCTCTCTTCCCCTCCCCTTTCTCTCCCTCTCTCTCAACTTCCGTGAAACTGAGTACCAGAAACTTTAATGAGAGCTTAAATATTTTTTTAAAACAATCAACACGTTTTTTAAAAGCTATTTTTTAAGTACGTTAAATTCTAACAACACAATCTGTCTAGTCCTTTTATTTCTTTTAGTCTCATCTATTCAATAAGGACTCTCTACAAATGGTAATAATTTTTTTCATGACTGTATAAACTCTCTCCCTCCTTCTCTTTTCCACCCAATCTCTCTTTCTCCCTCCCTCTCTCTCAACATCTGTCAACCTGAGTACCTTTTTTAAAAGCTAATTTTTTAAGTACATTCTATAACAACATAATTTGTCTAGTCCTTTTATTTCTTCTAATCTCATCTATTCAATAAGCACTCTCTACAAATGGTAATAATTTTTTTCATGACTGTATAAATAATCTATAAAATAATAATATTTATGATTTTGTAAAAGAAATCAAATAAATACGAACGAAAAAGTCTTTTAATTCTTTGAGTCATTGTATGCTGAACAAATTATATGTAAGTAAGTACATTCAAATTGTTCACTGCAAATCAAACAAACGAAAGTTGTGAAATCAATTATCGATAGTCAAGTAATGCAAACAACTCTCGGAAACTACTGTATGACTGTTCTCAGAAATATATTCAAATATGTTCATCTTTCTGAGCTATACAAATTAAACACAAGAAAGTACTGAAATCAATTTATTGTAGTCAAGTACCGGCCATAAGTTAACTTGACTGACATAATAAACTTTTCGTATCTAACGTGTAAAATTACATTTTACGCCCACGTTGTAACTTCAAAATTATTCAGCCAGCGGGCATAAAATACTACTTAGCGCCCAAGAGGCCCAATAGCTCACATACTCTTACAAAACTTTATAGAACCTACGCACTTTACGCCCGTGTGGGCGAAAATTATTCTAATTATATAACTATAATGCCTTCTCTTTATTTCTAAAATTCATAAGAATTTTTGTAGATATTTACGAAAAGTCAAAGCCTATATAAAAAAATTACATAATTACCAACACATCACTATTTTTCATGATTCTTTCTCAATTTTGAACTTTCTATAATATTACGCACCTTGGGAGGAAAAGAGAAGTCTAGAGCTGCTCTAGCAGGGGTGGTCCTCCGATCTCCCATACATACTTGGCGGGCCCGACGATTTGCAGTTTACCGGTGGGCTACTTAAATATAGAATACAAAATTTTTGCATAAATTCATTAACAATATTTATACCTATAAATCTACTATAAATAATTACATTGGCTTTAATTTTGAATTGGTACCGTTAAGTACAACATCCCTATATGTGCAGTGCAGAATCATGATTTACTTTTATTACCCACAATATTTTTCTTTATGTCCGTCCTTTTTAAACGAGAATAAAATAAAAAATTCATAAATTTATAGTCTACTTCTAAAGTGCTTTACATTTTACTAACCGTTTTATAAGCAACCTATTGTGTATCCCCTTTTCCCGCGTGTAAATATCATATAAGATCTCATATGAGAACTTCAGGCATCGCATATCTCGTATCAGATCTCGATATGCGATGTCATCTGCAATTTTATATATTATGGGATTACATATGAGATCTCATATGATACTTTCAGACGGGTTTGTACTTTCTATTCAAAAACAGAGTGATAGATTCACGGATCAGTAGTTAATATGTAGAAGCAACCCATTTATACATTTTCTCTGATCTTTAAACATATGAATATTTATATGAAAATGACCATGTCTTACACCTTGAACTGCAAATCGTCGGGCCCGCCAAGTATGTATGGGAGATCGGAGGACCACCCCTGCTAGAGCAGCTCTAGACTTCTCTTTTCTTCCCAAGGTGTGTAATATTATAGAAAGTTCAAAATTGAGAAAGAATCATGAAAAATAGTGATGTGTTGGTAACTATGTAATTTTTTTATATAGGCTTTGACTTTTCGTAAATATCTACAAAAATTCTTATGAATTTTAGAAATAAAGAGAAGGCATTATAGTTATATAATTTAGGATCAAAAGAAATTACAAGTGAAGTTCGATCGTAATTATACGAGAACTTCGTTCGAAGAGATTATATACATGTAGTATTTCTCCAGCTGCTCGCCAGATGGCACAACGGATTCTTTAGAGAGCGAAAAACGGGTAGTGGGGGACGCCCCGCCATGCTCCGCGGCGCGGTACATCTCCCCTCGCTCCCTACTCCTCATTAGTATGAGACAAAATTGTTAAAGTTGATAAGGAAAAAAGGGGTAGGGCTCTAGGGCGGGATATAATCTCTTCGAGCGAAGTTCTCGTATAATTACGATCGAACTTCACTTGTAAGTTCGTTTGATCCTAAATTATACATCGAACTTCGCTCTCGAGATTATATACATGTAGTTCTTTAGAGTCAACTTTAACAATAATATACGTATTAATAAATGAATAAATACAAGGTTTGTCTGAAAGAAAGGATAGTTGCTATTCCATAAAAAAGAAATTATAAATCCAAAATACAAAGTAATTATACAAAGTAATTATACAAAGTTAGAAATTTAAGTGCTAAATTATCGCTGGCTTAACAATCTATGTAAAAAAAGATTATCCTTTTCCAAGATTGGTCGATTATAGAACCTTTCAAAAATCTCAGAGTTTTTAGACCACCCAGCTGTTTTCCTTATAATCTCGAAATCAACCCCTTTTGCCAAGGCTGAAGACGTAGAGGCATGCCTTGTAGAATGTCCTTTAAAAACATCTGTGTCTATACCTGCCCTAGACAACGTTAATCTTGTCCAACGACTTAAGGTCTCAGAACCCACTGATTTAAAAGGTTTCTTCAAAGATACAAACAGGTAAGGCGCATTAGAACGCATATTCTCCGTACGCTTTAAATATTCTACTAAACATGAAAAAACACAAACATTAGGCCTCTCAACAAATCTTTGTACTGATAAAACTGGTTGACTAGAACCAGGCCTAGAGCTTTTTAAATTCTCCGTTATTAAAACCTCTATCTTATTATTATCAATAATTATATTGTTGACTTCAATCTTTGTAAGCGTCTGTTTTCTCTGAGCAGTGCTCAAGGCTAGCAAGGTAACCGCCTTAAAAGATAAATTCTCTATAGATAACAAATCATTGGGACCTAATGACTCTATATAATCCAACACAATATTAACGTCCCAAGTACAAAAATATTTCGGCTTCGTCGGTCTTAACTTAAAACACCCTTTTAAAAAACGTCTAACTAAGTCGTCTTCTCCAATCTTATTAATTGAAATTAAGGAGATTGCACTCCTATCTGAGTTTAGACTACCATAAGACGCTCCTTGATCAAATCGAAAGGACAACAATCTTAAGACGTCTGAACCTTCTGGTCTAAAAATATCTATTCATTCCTCATCACAGAATCCTCTCCAAGCAGTCAAACTAGATAAATACTGTTTCCTGGTCGCATCGCTTAACGAAGACAAGACAATTTTCAATGCTTCTAGTGGTACATTTCTTCTCAAGAAGACTTGGCTGAGACAATCGCCGCTATCAACTGCAGATGCGCAGCCCTCGGGTGCTCCTTCTTCCTACACAGAGAAATTAGAAGATCTGGACTTGGTCCTAAATATATAGGTCTACCTACAACTAACTTGTCAAAAAGGGGAAACCAAGGCTGACTAGACCATCGCGGAACTACCAACATTCCAGTTGCCTGATCCTGTATAATCTTACCCAAGACCTTATCTACCAAAACAAACTGGGGAAAAGCATAGAAAAACATATGCCTCCACGACACAGTAAAAGCATCTATTTCCAGTGCTTCAGGATCAGGCAGCCAGGAAAAATAATTCTCACATTTTTTATTTATCGCAGACGCAAAAATATCTATTTCAGGTTTGCCCAGAATACTAGTAATATATTCAAAGACCTCATGTGAAAGCTCCCACTCAGCGTCCGGATTTACTAGCCTAGATAGTCTGTCAGCCTCCCTATTTTCCCTGGAAGGAATATAAGATGCCTTAAGCCAAATATTCCTAGCTTCTGCCCACTGCCAAATAACTTTAGACAATCTGTTGAAATTCTCAAATCTTACTCCTCCCATCTTATTGAAGTATGCAATGGCCGTTGAATTATCAATTCTTAAAAGTAAATCACAGTCTTTTAACTCATTAGCTAATCCTTCCAGAGTTAATTTCACCGCTAACAGTTCTTTATAATTTATATGATACTTAATTTCTAATCGATTCCATCGACCAAAAATTCTATGTCTACCGTCAGTAGCCCCCCAGCCCACATCTGAGGCATCCGTAAAAATCTCCCTGACAAAATGACTCTGTCTAAAAGACAAACCACTAAACGGAATGGCCTTAACCCACCATCTGATATCAGTCTTAACTTGATGCGAAATGATCATTTTACGCCTGTAATTGTCTTCTGCCTTATCCAATGCTAAGAGCTTCTCACGTTCCATGATCTTCGTGTACAACCAACCGTACTTAATGGCTGGGCAAGCTGCCACCAGTTTGCCTATCAGACTCGCAAATTCAATAATTTTACAAGATTTTTTATTTAGAAACAAATCTAATAACTTAATTAAATTCTGTTTTTTCTTTTCTGTCAAGATAAGTAAACCTCTACTTGAGTCTAGAATGAAGCCCAGATACTTACAGGATTTACTAGGAGTTAGTGACGATTTTTGAAAGTTAATTATAAAACCGAGTTCTTGCAAAAAATTCATAATAAATCTAGCGTCACTCAAACATTTCCCATAACTGTCCGCAATAACTAAAATATCGTCCAGATAAATAACAATCAGAAATCCTTTCATTCTTAGTATTTTAACAATCGGTCTCATAAGTTTTGTGAACACATATGGGCTGGTGCACAGACCAAACGGTAGACTTACAAACTGATAACATTTGTTCTTAAATTTGAATCTAAGAAATATCCTACACTTTTTACTAATTGGTACTAACAGATAAGCATCCTGTAAATCAATAGAAATCATGAACGAACCACCTGTTAATAATCTAGTGGCAGTTTCCAAATTTTCCAATTTAAAATGAACTTTCTTAATAAATTTATTTAGCTTCTTTAAATTAAGAATAAACCTGTTAGTACCATCTGGTTTTGCAACCAAAAAATATGATGATAAAAATTGGCCCTTTGACTCTTTACATTCAACCACTGCACCTTTATGCATTAATTTTTTAATCTCTTTGAGTAATAAATCCTGCATCTCACGTGAGTGAGTCCTAGGCTCAAAATGCTTTTGGCTAGGCTTCCTAAAAAACAGAATGTTATATCCCTTCAAGGTACTTAAGGCAAATTTATCTGCCATATAATTTTTCCAAACATTAAGAAAATCCTGTAATCTACTACCTACTTTAGAACAAAATACTATTGTTGTTTGTTGAAAGCCTTTTGCCTCTGATTCTGATGCTGATGCTGACCCTGATGCCCTCTCCCACGCCCGGGGTGCGAGGATCTTCTGAAAAACAGCCGTTGTCTCGCTGGTCCTCCTGTAGCTGAATTGCCCTGTCTGTTGGGGCCAGCTCTCAAACCCAACGGGCGCTGCGAGTTTCCCGCCATCCTGGGAACATCCTGCTGTTTAGGCAGCGACTCAGCAAGAGCATCCTTCAGTAACCTTTCCGAGTCCTTGTATTCTTTTATTTTGGTAGCGAGATCCTTACCAAAAAGAAAATTATCCTGTTTTGTTTTCTTTAAAATTTCCTGAAAAGGTTTAGCAAAACGAGGAGTAATAAAGGCTCGCCTGGACTCAGTTAGGCTAAATTGCACTCCAGCAATTAATTTTGCCGTATCTGCCAGCTTTTCCACAAAATCTTCTTGGTCGATGCCTTCCTCGTCTTGAGAATTTATCATAGTAATGGCAGCACTGATTGCCGTAAGAGCTGCTGAAGCTAACTTTTGGTTATCCAGCCTGTATCCATCTCTCTTCATAGCCTTTTCCTTAAGCTTGGCCTGAATTTACTCGTTCAGTATAGGAGCTGATAAAGCTTCCGGAATAACGTACTTCTTGGATAAAGTCTCTCTATCCTCCTTTGAAAGGCCGTTAGTGACTAGGAAGGCATACCTCTTGATAAGATTCGAATGAATCCTAACCGGTATAGCATTAGACTCTAAGGGGTCTTCTCCTAGGGCTGCTACTATGACCTCGCTTAAAGCTTGTTCTGAATTTTCTTTCTCTGCCTCTGCGTCAAGCATTGGATATGCAGTAGTCATATCTTGCTCCTTAACCTCAGATTCTTCTGCGACATCTGAAAGTATGTACACAGAGATCAGCTATTGAGCCTTAGTAAGATGTGTGGCCAAGAGGCCAACAAAAAATTCAAGTGCTTAGTCCTGTGGAAAGAACAGGCGCTAAAGATAATATAAGCATTGTCTCACCGCCTGGTAAGCGCTCCGCTTTTTCTTTTTTTTTTTTTTTAACTGCAAAATTTGTCAGACTTACTGAGTAGTAAGCGTCAGACAATACAAGCCGTAAGAGCTACTCTCTAACATAAAGAAACTATCAGAAAAAAAGAAAAATAACGACTAACAAAATTTGAATCGAACAGGAGGCGTTAAATCTACGTGTGGGTTCCTGGAATTGACCACACACAACACGCCCCCCCCTTCTCTTTCCAAGCGCTTGTCTTGGCGTGCAGGTCTCGGCGAGAACCGAGCGCCTGAGAGGGAAATTTCCAGCCAAATGCTGAACAAAATAAATCGTCAATTCGGCTCCTGGGTAATCCACTTACCATCCAGGTCCTCATCGTCGCTTGGCCTGTCGACAAAATCCAAAGCTTCCTTCTCAGAGGAGTCCGAATCAGAACCGCAAGTCTCTCTAACCTTGCTTAGATATTCCAGCTTGTCATCAATTTCCTTACGCTTCTTCAGAGCGTAGCTTCGTTCTAGGTCTATACGTCTCTTGGACATCCTGCTAATCGAAATCGGTCCTTAATAAAAAAATCTAATCAAAACTTAGCAACTAACCGCTCTAGTCGCGTGTGCCTGCGGCGACAACGGAAGAAAGAATGAGGAGTAGGGAGCGAGGGGAGATGTGCCGCGCCGCGGAGCATGGCGGGGCGTCTCCCACTACCCGTTTTTCGCTCTCTAAAGAATCC
The DNA here is from genome assembly GCA_036365515.1 of Torymus aiolomorphi. Taxonomy (NCBI): domain Eukaryota; kingdom Metazoa; phylum Arthropoda; class Insecta; order Hymenoptera; family Torymidae; genus Torymus; species Torymus aiolomorphi. Next base: position 193,084,311 of record CM070873.1, read on the forward strand.
GTTGTGCCATCTGGCGAGCAACTGGAGAAATACTACATGTATATAATCTCGAGAGCGAAGTTCGATGTATAATTAAAATAATTTTCGCCCACACGGGCGTAAAGTGCGTAGGTTCTATAAAGTTTTGTAAGAGTATGTGAGCTATTGGGCCTCTTGGGCGCTAAGTAGTATTTTATGCCCGCTGGCTGAGTAATTTTGAAGTTACGACGTGGGCGTAAAATGTAATTTTACACGCGAGATACGAAAAGATCTATTATGTCAGTCAAGTTAACTTATGGCCGGTACTTGACTACAATAAATTGATTTCAGTACTTTCTTGTGTTTAATTTGTATAGCTCAGAAAGATGAACAAATTTGAATATATTTCTGAGAACAGTCATACAGTAGTTTCCGAGAGTTGTTTGCATTAGTTGACTATCGATAATTGATTTCACAACTTTCGTTTGTTTGATTTGCAGCGAACAATTTGAATGTACTTACTTACATATAATTTGTTCAGTATACAATGACTCAAAGAATTAAAAGACTTTTTCATTCCTATTTATTTGATTTCTTTTACAAAATCATAAATATTATTATTTTATAGATTATTTGTACAGTCATGAAAAAAATTATTACCATTTGTAGAGAGTGCTTATTGAATAGATGAGATTCGAAGAAATAAAAGGACTAGACAAATTATGTTGTTATAGAATGTACTTAAAAAATTAGCTTTTAAAAAACGTGTTGATTGTTTTAAAAAAAATATTTAAGCTCTCATTAAAGTTATTGGTACTCAGGTTGACGGATGTTGAGAGAGAGGGAGTCCTTATATACAGGATGCAGTCTACACATTGATGCCCTGTACGAAGAAAAGCACAGCTCGTGCCCCTTTTACAAAGACTAGTACAGCTCCTAATTTCTGACGAAAAAAGAGCACAATTTGCGTAATTCGGACGAAGAGTAAAATGACTCGTATAAAAAAATTTGCTAAGTACTATAGTGGAAATCATCATTATATTGATTAGTGCATTGATTTAGATTATAAGTAAAGTGCACATGAATTTTAAGATAGTTTGTTGACTGCATCAAAACATAGTTCGCATTACAGTATTGATCTTTCTATTGAAACCTTTTAATTATAATGCAAAAAGAATCCTTTTTTTAAGGTATAAATTTTAATATGGAATGGAGTCGTTTACTCAAACAATTCGTGACTTAACTGTTAACAATTTTGTCTAACTATAAATGAATATTCATTTGCTCATATCCAAACGTTCGTTCGTTAACAGTAAAGATTTTGTATTCTCTGTGCATACTGAATAAACTGCCTCAAGTTTAACATACACTTTAGTTACGATTTAAAGTACTTGTAATTTTTCATACAATGAAAATATTTATCAATATAATGGTGATCCAATATTTCCAATATAATGTTTTCCAATATTTTGACAAATTTCTTTTCATTTTAGCCATTCGAAAAGTATACTATTTATAAGAATGCAATAAATAGTGTTACACTGTTAAAAATGACATCAAAACATCACACAAATTTACGAAGTAGTCTTACAAATAAGTATATTAAATTTCAATTAAAATACGTGTGTAACGATGCACGTTGTCAGTAGGCGCATCGGTACGAAAACGCGAATGCGAGAAGCTTTCTCTCTTCTATAACGCGTGCGCTAGAGAGAGAAAGCCGACGAACCTGTCAACGGCATGGGAGAGCGAGCGTACGAAGGTGCACATACATGTACACACGTATGTACACAAGTACCGGAGCTCGTACAGCGAGGAGAGCAGGCAACTGAGTATCCGGCTTCCCTCTCCCCCGAGCGCCGCGACCACGCGTGGTCCAGGACGCGCAAGCTATAGCGCACCCCACCGCGCCGACTATACAGCACACGGCGAGCGAGCATAAATGCCGCCTCATGCGCCGTGGAAAAGCATTCTCTCAGCTCAGGACCGTACTCGCTAAGCCCAGGAGCCCCGCCGACGGAGCGGTGTATACGAGCGCACTCGTTACCCTGCACCCGAAGCGCCACTGAGACGATTCCCCCGGGTATACGAGCGCACTCGTTACCCGGGTGTTGTCCACGAGAAGTGGGAGTGCACTCGCTTACTCGTGGAGAACCGCACCCGCGACCACCGTATTCTAGTAACTAGTAAACTTGTACTTAATGTTCGCGCTCCGCTGTTTTGTACGTTACAGATCTCCGCCAAACGCGACCCGTAATAAAAAATGATTCATGTTTTACTGTTTAGCATTTAAGTCCAATAAATTGTTATTTTTTCTCCTACTTATTTGGCTTTGTCAATTTATTTTAATCACTCTCTCCATTCGAATCCTGCTCGATTAGCTATCCTCAAGAGAGAGCAATCCTTTCGCATGAATACTGCCGTAACACGTGTATTAATAAATTCTAAAATACTTTTAAATTTAACACATATACTTTAAAACTGTTTTAAAACAGATATTTTAAAATTAAAATACGTGTATTAAATGCCCTTACATTTTTTGTATGTATATTAGAGTTTCCTTAAATTTAAAAACATTTTCAATTACATATATTAAAATTAATAACGGTATTGTGATTTAAAAATATTCTTTTAAAATTAACAATCTTTTTGAAAGATTAATACTTAAATGTGAATTCAAAATGTTTATTAAAAGTGTCTTAAAAGTTTTAATTTTTAACAGTGTAGCACTTATGGAGCTGTGTCTTTTTTGCCCGAGCTTCACGAGTGGTGCTTTTTTTACGAGCGCATTTTAACGTGCAAAACTTATAAAATAATAGCAATTTTTACTATAAATTGTAGTTGTTCATGTAAATATTATTTTATTTTTTATTTTAAGGCATTGGCACGAAAGTGGGACAAGTTAAGTATTTTTATGGAGTACGACTATATATTAGAACAAGCTTACGCACTTGCCCATCTGCCAGCCGACAAAATTTCGGACGGCGACGCGCAGTATAAATTGCAAGATTTCGGTTCCTATATACGACGTTACTGGGTCCCACTGGCTGACATAGTGTCGGTCTTTGGGAAACCAGTCAAAACTAACAACACTTGTGAAAATTTCTCACTTGTATGCTGTAAAAGCTATGGGATACCAATCCAACGTATTCAAAATGCTTGGTATTTATACACCTGAGAAACTGATTTAACACACTTTCTGTTATCAAGGAAAAATATTGGCCAAATATTAAAAAATGTATAGGCCCAGAAAATGATATATTTGTAATTTATTTCACTCTCGAGAAGCGGAATCAAACTGGTCGACGCGTTTTTTTGCTTCCTCCTAGAGGAAGCTTTGTGATAGTAAATTTTTGAGTTGTTGTAAAAACGTGTTATAATTGTGTTCCGAGGTGTTAGGAATCAAAATACATGGTTTTTGAAAAATGTCTGTATGGATGTGTGCGTGTGTGCGTGCGTGCGTGCGTGCGTGCGTGTGCGTGTGTGTGTGTATACGCCTGGATCTCAGCTTCTACTCGGTCGATTTTGACCGGACAGGTTTCATTTCTTTCGTTTTTTCTGCGTGATGGCCGGTCAAAATCCGTTTTTTGATTGGGGCGATGCGTTTTTGTTTTTTTTTTTCAAATTTTCGATTTTCTCAAATCTGTTTTTTGATTTTTTTTAACCATAGGATCGAGTTATTCAAATCTGATGGGTAGCGTTCGAAAGAGAATTAAAATACCTATCTTTTCTAAAAAAAAAAATATTCTGCATTATTATAATTTATTTGTGAGTTATGAACTTTTTTAAAAAAACACGTTTTTGTTAATAACAAAAGAACAATGATAGCTATACATTTTTTCTTTCTTAAAAAATATGAGTTATGAAATATAAAAAAAACACGTTTTTGTTAATAACAAAACAAACGTGATCTCTATTTGTTTTATTATAAAATATAGATATTTTACGTCTATTTCAAATGGTAACTTTATTTATCAGCTCAAAATTTATATAAATTTGATATAAATAAATAATAAATAAATAAATAAATTTAAAAATTAACAATTTTTAATATTCATAAATGAATTTAATTATAATTATGCAATAAATTTTTTAAAAAATTATAAATTTTGTTATTAAAAATTAATTAAAGGAATCAACAAATTACGGTTGAGGAAGCTACGAGCCAATGAATTGACAGCGGTTTTATATTTTATAAGGTTATTCTAGAATATGTGTGCATGCACCTGAGCCCTTCACATTCCGCTACGTGCCATTGAGCGAATGGTGGTGCTACTCGGCTGCATTTCGCGAGACTAGTGCTCGATCTAGGTATAATACGCGTTCAACTGTATATATAGCCGTTGCTTAGTAAAAAAAAGACAATTTTACTTTCGCCCCGCTTTTGCGGGATGAAAGTGATATTTTGTCAAAAAATGAGATTTGCGGGAAGTATATGTTACTTTTGTCCCGATTTTCAGGCGCAAAAAGTGCAGGGAGGTGCCTTTTTTACTCACGACTTCTCGCCCCCGCAGTGGGAAAACTGGATCTGTACATTTTCTGTAGCTGATTGTACACACTTTTTATTATCAACACAAGATATTTGTCAAATATCAAAGAATATACAGCCTCAGAAAATGATATACTTATTATGAGTCCGAGAACACGCCCCCCGCGATGAGCAGGAAGATGCATTTTCTACTCCTACGATGATTTCTGACCCCCGCAGCGAAAAATACTGGGCCTATACATCTTCTGTGACTGATTCTACACACTTTTTGTTATCAAAACAAAATTATTGTTGAATATCAAAATATGTGTATCACTGATAGAAAGAAATATTTGAGGCAAATGCGCGATTCATTTGAAAGGCGATTTTTTCAAGTATTTGACCTAAATGAAAAAATATTCATTAACAGTTAATGCGCGATCGCTTTTTGTCACAAGCGTTACTTTTATCAAATGATCCATGCCTTAACTGTTAATGCACCTGCATTTGACTGAATTCAAATAGATATTCGATAACAGTTGAGCCGGCGACTTCGGATCAAATGAATCTTTGTATCAATGTAGTGTCACGTCGTGTACGGCTGATCGCCACCGCCCTTATAGTTAGTGGAACCTCCACACACCTCTAGCCTTTCTCCTTGTACTCCGTCCATACAGCGCCGGCGGTCGGCAAATTGCCTACTGCCCGTAAGAGCCTGAACGACCATACCATAGAGTAGCTCATACCATAGAGTAACCAGGCGCTCGTATTGATTACTCACTGAGCAGGGGCTGTTGATTTCACCCTTGCACATGCCGTATTTGCGGAGGCTGTTGATCTCATCTTTGCACATGCCGCATTAGCGGAGGCTGTTGATCTCACCTTTGCACGTGCCGTATTGATCATTCACCGAGCAGAGTTTGTTTGTTTCACTCTTGAACGTGCCGTATTGATCGTTCACCGAGCAGAGGTTGTTTGTCTCGCTCTCGCACATGCCCCAACATTTGTTTGTCTCGCTCTCACACATGTCTCAACATATTTCCTGACACCTCCCCCACAAACACCCCATAGTCTCAATATTATAATTCCTGGAAAACCTCTCCCACATACCTCTCCCATGTATTGATTTAAGCCAAAATCCTCGCCTTTTGACAATGTCCTAATTAAGCGCGCGGGTATAAAGCGACCGCACGCCTCCACTCGAGGCAGAAGCTTTTCTTCATTTTCTTTCGTAGGGCGAAGCCCTTGTCCGACGAATATTCAAATTATAATCTTGGACTTAGAATTATAATTTATATTGTATCGGGACTTAGAATATTTTCGAGCGAAATTTACTTAGAATAATTTCTAGTAAAATTAACTTAGAATATTTTCGATCATTGTAAATTCTGACTTAGAATATTTTCTAGCAGAATTAACTTAGAAACTTTATTGTAACGCTTCTCTGATTGTGGTGTCGCGAATAATTGTTAATATTATATCTCCACTACAGTCAGTATTTAACCAGTTCTACGTAACTTTGATCTATTTAATAAACATTATTAAATTACATTTGGATTTAACATTATTTCGCCGAGCCTATCCTTCTGCCATTGAATCGCCCACTGCCATTGGGTCTGTCTGAGACAACGAGCTACACACGTCAGTCAGAAAGTAAGTAACTTTTCAGATTGCTGTCCTTCCTCTTATCTGTTCCAATTGCTGCTGCCGCTTGTCGCTTATTAGTTTCGCGAGTGTTTATATTATTATTTAAAGTCTGAACTGCTACTTTCGCGCGTTCCTACTCCCGTGGTTATTACGTGTAGGCGTAGACCGAAACAGGAACATTTATCGCGCCGACTTTACCGTCATCGCGACATTGTAACACGGGCGTTACAATTGGGGGCCCAACTCCGGGATTAAAGCGAGAGTAGTGTCAATAATTTTTTTTCCCAATCAAAGAAAAGTCCAAACTTTTTTTTCCCTTCCTCTCTTTCTGCATTTGAATATTTATTAAAAATGGCAACGTCAAACGGTACCATAGCAAGAAACGCGGAAGCCACTGCAATTTTGAGGCAAGCCCTTGCCATAACAGACCCAAGCCTCGCGAACGCTACGCTTAATGAGTTAGTTGAGGTACTAAGAATGAGATACCAGGTTGCGTCAGAAACTAATCCGGAGAGGATTACAGAAGTAAAAAGATTGCACTTGTCCCTTAGTGAAACCGTTGAAGCAACCTTAGTAGAAAAAGTATGTCAGGATGAGATTATGATAGATATTTTGAAAGAATTTATGGAGCAAAATATTAGTATTAAAGAAATAATTAATGCAGTAGCAAGTACGGAAAAGCTTACAATTACGGACAAATTACCGGTGTTATTAGAAAACAAGCAGAAAATCAGACGATATAGATAGCCCAGCATTTAAAACCGCGGCGGGTACAGGTTTAGATAATAACGCACATTTTAATACTCCGATTTTGGGAAGAGGGTATAGCACACCATACACACAAGCACTCAGAAATAACTTTACTAGTAACATTAATTCGTTGCGCCAAAACTCAACTTTAGCACCATTAAAAAATCTTTCAATTAAAGACGCGCTAGATTGCATTCCCAAATTTGACGGTAGCAACATTCCACTTAGCTCCTTTTTGTTCGGTGTTAGGGGAAGCAATTAGCATGGTGCCAGCAGTCAATGAAGTAGACTTGGCAAAATTAATTAGGCGGCGTTTGACGGTTGAGGCGGCAAAATCGATTATAAAACTCATCAAACATTAATTGGGGAACTAGCCGCAGCCAAGCAAAAACCGACAGAAACTGTAATTTCATTCGCGAATAGAGTCAGGCGCATCGCCATCGAGCTAAAGGAAGCTGCAAAAAGGGACAAAAGAGATAGTCACGAGTTTAGACAATTTGTAGAAACCGATAAATTGAAATTCTTTTCGCGTGGTTTGGATTGGGAAATTAAGAGACGTATGGGCGTGATGCAAACATTTCAAGAAGCTGTAGAAAAGGCAATAGAAATCGAGCGCGAGGTAACAAGGTTTGAGAAAACGGAAACGGTGGATAAGAGTAAAGTCAATAAAGATAGTAACAAAAACATTAACGGATCAGCTGATGTTAGAGTAGTGCAAAATAAGATCCCTGAAATTTGTCAATTTTGTGAAAAGAAAAATCACGTTGCAAAAAATTGTTGGGCTTTGAAAGCTTTGCTGCCTCAGAACGCGCAGGCATCGTCCACACAACCAGTGCCTTGGGCGGCGCCTAATATCTTGGCTCCCGCACAGCCATCAAATCCAGGGGCAAGACCATTGGCGGCCGCACGGGCGGCCACGTCCCAAGCACAAAGGGATCAATACAGACCGCGGTCATCTAGCCCTGCCGTAGCGAGACGGAGTTATAATGTTAAACAATGTAATTATTGCAAAAGAGACGGTCACTGGAAAAATTCATGTCCGGAATTAGAGAAAAAAAATCATGAAAAATCACAAAACCAAGCGGGTACGCCATCGGAGCGGTTTTATCGCAAGGAGAAATCGGAAAGGATCGTCCTATAGCGTTCATATCGCGTGCATTAAATCAAGCTGAAAAGAATTATTACACCTTTTCAAAAGAAGCATTGGCAATCATGTACGCTATTACACAATTTAGACCATATTTGTATGGAAATAGGTTTATACTGATCACCGATCATAGGCCGTTGGTGTGGTTAAATAATCATAATGACCCCGGATCTAGAGTCACGCGTTGGTGTTTAAAATTATTGGACTATCAATTCGATGTAGTATACAAGAAAGGCGAATTAAATTTAAATGCAGACGCCTTGTTCCGTAACCCAGTGGTAGAAAATGTGTACATCGCGACGCGAGTCGGTATAGGGGGGGAGGGGCGCCATGCTGTCGCTGGCAGCCAAGCTATTGACCCAGCGCAGGCGCACCCAAACAGTCACATAGGTACCATGCCCGCCCTGCACACAATGGCTACGCGTACCCGCGCCGGACGCCAAGCCAGCGAGAGGTATAAGCAGGCCATTAAAATTCTCGCGCCGCGAAAAAGAAAGGTGGCCCCTGTAGCCGAGGAATACTGGAATGCGCATGTCCTGTAAAAGATAACGAAATCTTCACGTCTGCTGAACCCCAGGACTCGGACAGCTATAAGCAGAATGAAACGTTAGCTAGGCCCGTATAGCCAGATGTTAGTGCCGGCAATGCGAAAGAAAAAGAACCGCTCGTAAAATTAAAAGAAAATGAAAGTGGGGAAACGAGCGAGGTAGAAAATTATCTTGAATGTTTTGCACTCTTTGCCGATATAATCCTTAGAAGCGACTCAAAGAATCGGTCACCCCCGTGACAATATTGTTTATTGCAGGGAAAAACTCTTTATGAGAAAGGATAGCTACCTCTTTTTCGTATGCACTGAAGGAAGCCCACTCGACGAGGGGTCTAAGCAATTAAAAGAAGTAGGGAAGCAACCTCGTTTGGAAAATCTAGAGCTCGGAGAACCCAAAGCCATTAAAGCCAATAAAAAAATGCATTTTGTGTTGCCTCTCAGAGGAATTAGTAAAAATAGCCTTTCAACAACTTTGGAAATTTTAACGCGAGCAATTAATAAATTGAATAAATTACTTAACGAAAATCAAATTGTTTCAATTAGTCTGGCAAAAAGTGAATATATCGAAAATATAGATTTTAAAGATATTTTAGGCTGCATTAGGCGCGGATTAGTTAAAAATGATTTAAAAATAATCATTTGCAAGGGACTTATACAACATCCGGAGCCGAGTAAGAGAACGGATATAATACGCAAAGCTCATTGTTCGGCAGCGGGTGGTCCTGCTGGGTGGATTACTAAAACGTTTAATCGCATCAAGTACAAATTCCAATGGGAACATTTGAAAGAAGACATTCAAGCGTTTATTCAAAAATGTGTACCTTGCCAATTAAAAAAATTAGTGAGAGTAAAAGTAAACAAAAAATGATTATTACTCCGTGTATTCCATTTTTTACAGTAAGCTTAGATATAGTGAGGCCCTTGCCCAAAACTAGGGGCAATTCAGAGTACATCGTAACGATGCAAGACCAGTTTACCAAATTCTCGGTCGGCGTTCCGTTGAAAGATCAATCGGCCATTTCGGTAGCGGATGCGTTCATCAAACGCTTTATTTGCATTTTCGGCGCTCCACAAGCGATGCTCACTGATCAAGGCACAAACTTTTTGAGTAAACTAATTACGCGCGTCGCAAAGCGTTTTAGAATTAAGCAAATTAGAACCACTGCTTTTCACCCGCAATATAATGGCTCGTTAGAGAGGTCACACTCACCACTTAGTGAATTTTTGAAAATGTTTGCAACTAAAAATTTAGAATGGTATGAGTGGGTTGAGTTAGCTATGTTTAACTTTAACACTGGTAAGCACGAAGGAACTCAGCACACGCCGCACGAGCTGGTTTTCGGCCGACTGGCGCGCGTTCCTTCGAGTGACCCTTTAGAGCCGGAAGATTTTCTACCTACCTACTCGGGTTATATGACGGCTTTGGTAGAAAGGTTGCATTTTTTGCAGGAAAGCGCTCAAGAAAAACTATTGGCAGCTAAACAGCGAGCTAAGGATTATTATGACAAAAGAGCAAATCCAAAATAAATTAAAATAGGCGATTTTGTGTGGCTCCAAAGCGGGCCGAAATCGCATAAGTTCGACAATCAATATTCCGGACCTTATTTAGTAATTGAGGTCTGGGAAAATGGCAATGTTAAAATTCAGATCAAAGAAAACAAAACCAAAGTCGTTCATAGTAACCGCTTACGCTTTCGCATGTTGGACCGCAAGCACATCCTAAAAGCATAGACAAATAATAAAATTTAAAAAATTTTTTGAAAGATAACATATTACTTTCATGTTTGCAGATAAGGATTCTTCAAAATTTTACACACAATGGGTGTTTCATTCTTAGCAGTTAAAATCTTGTTCTTTTAAAATATTTTTTTTTCAGTAACAAATTGTTGTTTAAAACAAGCAGTAATGGGCATCAAACTATTAATAGTTTATTGATTAATATAATATAATATAATTGATTAATGATTAATCAAGGTCTGCGGATTTCAGCTGCGCATGTTAGCATCCGCGAAAGTGGATGTGCTACCTTACTATTATGCAATCGGCACCAATTCCGCACTGGTATTTGGAAATGCGTAAGAAGTGGTCTTTATCAAGAAAAATGGAGTGCGCTGACTTCCGTTAACATTGAGTCCACGAAGCTATCAGCAAAAATGAGCAGAGAAAAATTACTGTAACTACAAGACGCGTATTAGCAGCTAAAAGAATCCAATAACGCGATAATATACGTAATAAATATTTTTAGACATTGAATTACGCAGTTTAGACGCCTTAACAAAAAAATGAAATGAAATTGATTTTTAGATAAAAAAAAAATATAACTAAATCAAAAAGCATCGCAAGATTTATTTTAAAATAAGAAAAACAAGCTGATTGGTCCAAATAAAACCCACAAAGATTGGAAATATGAAATATTTAAACTAAAAATATAAGTCATAAATAGTATTAATAACTTAAAATTTGGTGTTGTATAACAAAAGTATTTAAATCTTATCTCTAGTTAACAATTAAGAACTATGAATACTGTTCTGATTACAGTTAAATTTCTAACCTCCAAATTTTTAGTATTGTAGGAATAAACTAAAATAAATTCAATCCATGTTTTAATTAAAAAATGTTGGATAAATTTGTCGATGTTAAGACATGAAATAAATTTTTTAATTCATAATATTTCAATATTAATTGTATAGGTATAAGCAAGGTAAAGGAAGGGCGTGCGCAGCGCGCTTGAACTGGCTATTAAAGAAAAGTTAACGATGTACCATGGTGAGAGTACGAAATTGATACTAATCTTGATTTTATCCTAGAAAGTTTGTATACATTAATAGATATCGTTTGCAAAACTAAACAGCTCGTATCGAACTTATGCGACGTTCTGGATCACCAAAAGGTGCTGTTTACAAGGGTAGAATTAAATAAATCTTTGCTTAACATAAGAGATACGATAAGTTTAGCTTTGCCGTTTTTTCTATCAAATTTTGGAGCTATTTTTTTATTATATAGTTTACTTAAGTAATGAATTATTTATTGAAGTTTTTGGCACCGTTTACGGATAAGTAGGACATTTCTATTTATGTACAAAATTACATAACCTATTCCGGTTTTTTCAGACTAATTCGGCTGATAAAACACTAAGTGCGTTAATACAATATAGCATTGACCGATTTAGGCGACTGTTATTTATTCTTATCAATTCAAGAAATGTAATGAAAGAAATACTTTCTTTCTTTGTGGAAAATGAGTTTTATGTGTAAAATATTATGACTTGTGAGAAAATGCCCTTAGCAAAACCTAATTACGACAACTTATCATTGTGTAACGTACAGTTTTCACAAAGAAAAGAGCATTATTTTCAAAGAATGACTAGCAACGTGTATGGCTTGTTTCAACTGTAAGTTAATTTAGATTAGAAACTGCGTGGAATTGACGAATAAGAGGTATATGGGTTCTACGGTGTTTATAATGCCAGGGACATAGTGGTACCTAATGTTAAACTGAACTTGTACAAGAATTATCTATTAAACAATTAAAACTTCGAAAAATAGCTTAATATACACGCGATTGACATTCGAAATGAGATTTGAACAAAAGATTTGTTATGTAGGATATTTCATGTATTTCGTGCTCGGATTATTGGTAACTGTTTAGGGATATTTACTTATTTAATTTCTCGCTTACTTTTAAAGATAAAAATAAATTCGCGTTGTAATTTTGTAGGAGAATCGCATTACTCAGAATTGAAACCGTCACTGTTACCCGTTAAGTAATGGCTTAAAACCAGCGGTGCATATATCTGTAACGCTGCGGTGTAGGGGTAAGGAAAATAAACGTTGTATTGTTATAGTATTAAAATGATGAATTATAGTATAAAAATGATTAATAGGGATTCTGTTAACTGGGGGTAGAGAAAATTTGCCAGTAAAGAAAAACTTAGAATTATAGTAAGAATTATATATATATATATATAGTGTTAAGTCAGTACTATGTTAATCAGGAAACTCCAGGGAACGCAGGTCAGAGATACAATAACTCGACCGCGACAGTATAATTAATCAAGGTTATAGTTTAGTAGATATTAGCATTTTAGTAAGAAACTCGAGCAATTGGAAGAATTAGATATATTATTGTATTTAAACAGAGTCGAGAGGTATTGAAGAAAATTAGTCAGGAGGGTAGGGCAGAACAAAAAAAAAGAGAAAATTTTCCTTTTAGCTTCTCCCTCACTCCACAAATCCATCCCTTCCCTTTCTCAAGTCCCAAAAAGGCGGGCGCAGTTTGAGAGCTGCCGCGCCGAAAGGAAGCATTAGCTCGCCAACACTCTCATCAGCACCACCGCAAATTTGTTTGGTTTCAGCAAATTAGGCCACACAGAGCATCTACATTCGCCTTCGCACATCACTGGTGTGCCAGGGCCACTTTAAGCCACTCCAAGCCATTACAAACCATCATGGACCACGAGTGGGAGCAAAGGCCAACGCTGCAGAGATTGGCTTGGAGGCTTTTGTTTCACCCAATGTCAGGTTAGAGAATCGAGGTGGTCGACTTGCAAAGCTAGTTTACCTGACGCTATGGACATTCGCCAGGGACTGGTTCATCAATGGAGCAGAAGAAGACGAAAGAGGCGTCGCGCCAGCTGAACGGCGCCTGCCGTGCCACCAAGTGTTGGTACGACGGCTGTGGCGGGACCTGAACCGCCAGGACCGGCGGGACGTGGTCGGCGCCCCAAGCAGAGAGGGGCAAGTGCACTGGGATAGGGCCTATCTGCGCGAATCCAACAACTGGTTAGAGTCGCGAAGATTCTCATTGGATCGCGTGCTCTTGCCGCACGGAGGCGAGGGGTACGGCAGCTGGAAAACGTACGGGAGTTGCAACGAATGTGGCATTGATCTCGCAGCATGGCGAAATTGCCAAGACTGTGTGCAGCATAGCACCAGCTCGGACACCCTGGATTGGTGCCTCTGCTGTGAGGACGAGGAGTACATAGGAGCCTTGGAAGAAGTGCTGTGCCCAGGGTGCGGAGGAGCGCCAATTCTCCCGGGCTGCGAAGAAATGCCCGAAGAAAACTGGGGCGGTGCGCCCGGGCACTGGTTGGTGCAGAACGAGTGGGAGCAGCACGAGCCAGCAGCAGAGCCAGACGACTGGGTCGAAGAAAGCTAGTCATGGCAATGGCAGGTCTACAGGATGGTCCTGTACACCGTGGGCGGTGTTTTAATTACCGTCAACCACCTTTGGCAAACGACAAATTGAAGAAAATATTTGTAATGCAATACATTTTTTGTAACACAATAATAAAAATAAAAAATATAAATATACTATGTAAGATAGTAAGGGAATAGTTATAACACAATGTATAAAAAAAAAAAAACAACAACAAAAATACAAACAACAACACAAAAAAAACACAACAAAGACAATTGACTCTTAGACTGCACAGTAAGGGGCTAAGCTCACAACTTGGTCTCCGACCCGTAGTAACACTTGGACGGAGGGATGCAAGCTAGCGCCGCCTCGCAGCGCATGTCTTTAGGGGGGGGGGGGGGTGTCACGTCGTGTACGGCTGATCGCCACCGCCCTTATAGTTAGTGGAACCTCCACACACCTCTAGCCTTTCTCCTTGTACTCCATCGATACAGCGCTGGCGGTCGGTAAATTGCCTACTGCTCGTAAGAGCCTGAACGACAGCTCAAACCATAGAGTAACCAGGCGCTCGTATTGATTACTCACTGAGCAGGGGCTGTTGATTTCACCCTTGCACGTGCCGTATTTGCGGAGGCTGTTGATCTCACCTTTGTACGTGCCGCATTAGCGGAGGCTGTTGATCTCACCTTTGCACGTGCCGTATTGATCGTTCACCGAGCAGAGGTTGTTTGTCTCGCTCTCGCACATGCCCCAACATTTGTTTGTCTCGCTCTCACACATGTCCCAACATTTTTTCTGAGACCTCCCCCACAAACACCCATAGCCTCAATATTATAATTCCTGGAAAACCTCTCCCACATACCTCTCCCACGTATTGATTTAAGCCCAAATCCCTGCCTTTTGACAATGTCCTAATTAAGCGCGCGGGTATAAAAGCGACCGCATGCCTCCACTCGAGGCAGAAGCTTTTCTTCATTTTCTTTCATAGGGCGAAGCCCTTGTCCGACGAATATTCAAATTATAATCTTGGACTTAGAATTATTTCGGCAATTTATATTGTATCGGGACTTAGAATATTTTCGAGCGAAATTTATTTAGAATAATTTCTAGTAAAATTAACTTAGAATATTTTCGATCATTGTAAATTCTGACTTAGAATATTTTCTAGCAGAATTAACTTAGAAACTTTATTGTAACGCTTCTCTGATTGTGGTATCGCGAATAATTGTTGATATTATATCTCCACTACAATCAGTATTTAACCAGTTGTACGTAACTTTGATCTATTTAATAAACATTATTAAATTACATTTGGATTTAGCATTATTTCTCCGAGCCTGTCCTTCTGCCATTGAATCTCCCGCTGCCATTGGGCCTGTCTGAGACAACGAACTACACACGTCAGTCAGAAAGTAAGTAACTTTTCAGATTGCTGTCCTTCCTCTTATCTGTTCCAATTGCTGCTGCCGCTTGTCGCTTATTAGTTTCGCAAGTGTTTATATTATTATTTAAAGTCCGAACTGCTACTTTCGCGCGTTCCTACTCCCGTGGTTATTACGTGTAGGCGTAGACCGAAACAGGAACATTTATCGCGCCGACTTTACCGTCATCGCGACATTGTAACACGGACGTTACAGTAGCTTATCTTAATACTTTCCCAAATTGTTTTATATGAAATATATTTACAGATGAAATGTCCAAAATAATGGACAAAGTAGCATCAAATTTTGTACGAGTCGAAGCTGGATACCGAATAGCGGCCAATCGGCCTATTCAACTACAGACTTTGATCTGAATACAGTGAGAGCAGAATGAGAACTTTCGTTAGAACTTCAGTAAGCCTCTGATATTTAATGTTGTTATTGTCAATTAAACTTTTTCGACAGAATCTTACTAATGGTAAAACTTATGGTACATTTTAGCTAAGTATAGAAGACTTTTTACATCGTCTCGCTCAGATGAGACGTTACGAGCTAACAAGAGGTTAGTAAATACATAAATATGTAATAAATATATTAGTGAAGAGCAAGTAATACGTGCAACTAAGGGGGAAAGTTGACTTTTTCTAGCGAGGATGATGATTGAGCACGAGTGATACATGCACGAGTGCTCAAAATCATCATCCGAGTCTGCAAAAGTCAATTGCTCCCTTGTTACACATAGTACTTTTTAATAAGTGCAGAAATAGGACATTTTGCATGAAAAGTGGATGGGTATATCGAGTCGACATAACGGGAGACTAAGTTCTTTTCCTCCCTCTACTGCGGGGAGGCCTTAGTAGGCGCTCGCCATGCTCCATTTTCCATTCACTTTTTTATGCAGGAAAAAGACCTTTTTTATGCACATGTTGAACAAAATTAATTATTCTCTGTAGTATTCCAGTACAATGAGATGATTCGAGAACCGTTGGAAAAAAAAACATTGCAGATATAGCACTTTTCGCCAGGGATCTGAGCCCAAACGCTGGACGTGGTATGTAAAGTATACTAGACAGTATTTGTCTATTTTTCAAAATTTTCAATTTAATCGATGTTTTTTGTGGCTAAAGTGGAGGTCTTGAAAGAAAAAGGAGGCTGATCACGATGATTACGGCACCTCTCGGAATCTGAGACACAGAATTCCAACGGATTATTATCCTGTAGGCTTGCCGCTTTGATCCGTAGCAGATTTAAATAATTTTATTAATAGACAAGAAAATGGTAAACTTGCAAACAAAGAAAGTTAAAAAATCGTATATTTTTCGTGGAAAACAGGGCCAAAAATAGGATGATTATAAATCAATAATTCAGCTACCTACTACTTACAGCTTTCCGTGTGTAGAACAACGAGTTAAAATTTCATTGATTGATTTAATAGATTTTCTTCGTGATTGATTCAATAGATTTTCTTCAATCGACATGAACAATCAAAAAAATGTTTCAAGAAAAACGCATTTAAAGTTTAAGTTACAGATTTTTTGTAGAAAATTTATACTTACACTAATTAGCTATGCCTGGCCGAGGGGTTATTCACCGAAATTTTAGTGACATTTGATTACAATGATTACATGATTTAAGGTGATATCAATGGATTTAATCTTTTAGTATTATTACAAGTAATCATGATAAATTTTCGTGATTACGATTACGAATAATGTGATTAAAGAGAAAGTATTGATTGTTAAAAGATTATACGATTTTTTATAATCATTTTGTTGCTAATCTTATAGCAAGTTAAAAACTAAAAGTAATTTAATTGTTTACATTATTGTACTATTTTGTCAATATTATATTATTAATAATATATTAAATTTTATTATATCAAGAATCACATGCATAAATAGGTAGAAAAAGTAATTACTTATTTTCAAATGATTAAATGGCTCCGAAGTAGATAAAATATAATTCAATGATTTTATATAAATTAAAAAAGTATTTGAACATATGTTTTTAAGTTTAAGCATAAACATTTACATTAATACAAAATTATACATATTTGGAAATTTTACTTAAAATATTATTATTTATTACAAGATCTTTCTCATCTATAGACGGAGCAGCAATAATGAATCTATACTGCTTAATATTGAAGTATCCATGTATACCCGAGGGAAGTTGATTCTTGTCGAACGTGCCGGATAATTTCAAAATCCTGCAATCCCATTGGACAATTCAAGTGTAAACATTAACCCCAAATTGGAATTATCCAATGAGATTGCAGAATTTTCAAATTGACTAGGCACGTTCCACAAGAATCAACTTCCCTCGGGTGTACATCCATAGGTACAAAAACTAATTCATTTCCCTTTACCTCAAACCAGGTGCACAATACTCCTATCGGTCTAGAATTGTTCTCTGTTACGGTAAAATCTTTGGAATATTCACGCGATTTCCACGTTTTTCCATCTGTATATGCAAAACTCAAAATTAGTCCGATTCAACATTTTTTTCTCTCCTTTCTTAGATTTCAGTTTTTCAAATAGATACCACTATCCTACATAGATTTCAGAAGATTTTTTTAGAAGATCATTTGTAATAATTCGCTTATCGGATACTTTTTTAATTTCATTTTCACGAACTAATCGATCACTGCTAAGCTTAAATGAATCTTTATTTAAGAGCCAGCATATCGATGATTTTCGAATAATTGACTCTTTACCGAAGGAATCTGTTACGACGGTAAATGGACTATTAACATTTAATTCCGGGGTTAGCTTATTTTTTTCATTTAATTTTATCAGTTCTACAGTTCCTTTTAACGAAGTTAGAATAGTTAAATCTTGAATTAAGTTAGTATGTTCAGAATCGTCCTCGGAATCGCCATAAAAGCGATAGGCATGATCTAACTTAATACCCGATTCATTGTTTGAATCCTCGCATTCATCGTCGCAACAATTATCAATATTATTTAAATCCACATCCGTTACAATTGTAGAATCGGATTTCTCACAAGCTGATATATTTACTACTAAACCTAATGATGATATTTCATCGAATGCATCGCGTTTTGCTTTTTCTAAAACTTTGTTAATTTCTTTTGAATTAGGTAATGTAGTACAAGTATAATCATCATTCATTTTTGATGTTTTCGTAGTAGACATATTTAAATTTACTCTTTTAGATCTTGGAAAACTAAATACTTCAGATCGGTCATTTATTTTACGCGAAGAAATTTCATTCTGTAAGTCTATGCGTCTAACTCTATGTAGTGTATCTAACATACTAAAATTTACAATGGTCGAATTTGTTGAGCTCATTGCTCGCAGATGACGAAAAAAACTTTCGCATGGCTGACTGCTAAATTTCCAAGGCATGAAAAGATGGGGAGATTCTAGTTCACTCAAACGTAATATTATGCAAATTAAACCGTGTCCATTCATTTCTATACATAGATAACAATTTAATGTTATAAAATTGTCTACAACAGAATATTGTTTATTTTTACTTAACCATAAAACTCCAGAGTCTTAAAAAATAAATAGAAAACCAAATATTATATACTCTTTCTTCGGAGAAAGTTGTTTAGATAGAAAAGCTTCTATTGTCATAAACATAATTTCTAAAAAAGACACGTCCCATTGCATCTTGCTACATTTTTTTGTAACAAATCACGGACTTTTGATTGGCAAATTTTTAGAGCAGACGAAAAATACATTTTATCCTTTAAAGAAATGTCAGTCAGTCGCAGTTAAACAGTGTTTATCTTTAGATTCATTATTAATCAATGCTTTTAAATGGCTCGAGAAAACAATAAAATGTCCTAGAGGTAATAATATGGATGGTTTGAGGAATCTAGTTCTAAATTTAGTAGCTATGTGCACAGTATCTTGTATTGAAATAATTGATGGTTGTAAATTTGCTTGAAACCCTAAGAAAGCATTTGATTCACATAAACCCAATTTTGATACTGCTCTCATAGCTTTGAGTAAATGTGCATCAATGTTAGATGATATTCCTAGAACTGATATTTTTTCTTTTTTAAATACATCCAACATATATTTCCATCTAGTTATTACATGTTTGGTATTGAATTTATTGTTGGTTCCGAACAGACATAACAAAAATGACGGTGCATTGTCTACACTAAGAAAAAAATTTCTCTGAAACAAAAAAAAGCTTTCTTTGATTCAAACAAATGAATATGATAAATAAATATTCTTTGAATCAAAGAAAATTTCATTGCAGTTAAGAAATATGTCTTTACATAACATAAATATTTTGTTGGATCCAAAGAAAAAATTTACTAGGTGCAGTCAATGAATTATTTTATTGAAGTAAAGAAATAATCTTTGTCTCAATACGAAGGTTAGTTGATTTAAAAAAATTGATGTCATTCAATTGACAAAATCCTTTTGAAAAAATATTTTTCAGCCTAAAAAAACATTTTTTTCTTTCAAAAGATGGATCTTTTGTTTCAAAAAATAACGACATTGAATTAAAGAAAACTGTCTTCTAATGAAATTCACTAAAACCAAAGAAAGCGTGCATACTAAGAAAGCTCTAGTTTTTTTATTCTATGCTACAGATATTTACTGCAAAGAAATTATTTTATTGAACTTAAAGTTAATTTATTACGATGTATTTACTAATTTCAAAGAAGCGCTTATTAATGCGAAAGTAATATATATTTCATTGAATACCAAAATTTTTAACGACAAAGAAATATTTCATTATTTTTACTATTCGTTTTTAGAATTTAAATCCTAACGTCAACAAAAGCATGTATACTGGCAAAGGTCGAAGATTTCGACTCAAAGGTACAGGTATTAACGGCAAAGAAATGCTTTTCATGCTTTCATTTTTTTCGAACAAATAAATATTTCATTGTTTTTACTATAAATTTTATAATGTCAATTATAATTACAAAGAAAGCATGCATAGTAAGGAAGCCCAATCTTTTCAACTCAATGGCACCAGTATTATCGTCAAAGAAATGATTTTCATGAACGAAATTGAAATTTCTAACGCTGTATTTGCTCTATTCAAAGAAACGCGTTTTTATTCGAAAGTAATATATTTTTGATTGAATGCAATCATTTTTTTCGAACAAACAAATATTCCATTGTTTTTCCTACAAAGTTATTAAATGTCTATTGCGATTTCAAAGAAAGCATGCATAGTAAGGAAGCCTCCTGATTTTGACTCAATGATACCGGTATTAACGGCAAAGTAATGATTTTCTTGAACGAAGTTGAAATTTCTTACGCTGTATTTGCTCTATTCAAAGAAACACATCATTATGCGAAAGAATAAATTTTTGATTGAATGCAATCGCGCGTTTTTATTCGACAGTAATATATTTTTGATCAAATGCAATCATTTTTTTTAGAACAAATAAATATTTCATTGTATTTCTACAAAGTTTTTAAATGTCAATTGTAATTTCAAAGAAAGCATGCATAGTAAGGAAGCCCAATGTTTTCGACTCAATGACACCAGTATTAACGTCAAAGAAATGATTTTCTTGAACGAAATTGAAATTTCTTACGCTTTATTTGCTCTATTCAAAGAAACGCGTTTTTATTAGAAAGATCAAGCAAATCAAGAAAGAAGTTCAAGAAAATAATTTTTGCCGTCAAAGAGAAAGCCGTAATACAATAGATTATTCTTCGTTATCGGATAATCTGACAGATGTTGACAAGGATGATCTTACAACTGCGTAAAAATGCTAAGAAGGCGAAGACACAGTTTGAGAAGGTCTAGAAAGAACGATATGATAGATTCACAACTTCCCATTTACAAGGTATAGAAATATCAAGATGTTTTATATTTTCTATTATAAAAGAATGTCGAGAAAGCTTTTCTCTCCCAATGATTCTGAGTTCACAAACTTTTGTTTTTAATTTTGCAATAATATAATTAATTTGAAAATAATATAATTAATGATTGGCTTATGGTGAGGGGCGCCAAATGTTTCAGAGAAGCCATCTGTTCTGTGAATATACAGTCCATGAAACCATAATATAAATTTTACTATAATGGCTACTTTTTGAATCTGCAACCAATATTTTAATTTGCGAGTTGATTGTGATGCAGTAGTATGATTATTAGATCTAGTACCCTTGCAAGTCTTTGATATTTATTTGAAATATTTTGGAACCATGTTTAAGAAGCATTCATCTACTTCAAGAAATTTAGTCAATGTCCGTGCGAAGTACTTTTTATGGAAAGCGATTATATATCAAATAAGTTTAAACGTTTCTTTTCGTTTTTAAACTGTTCTTTTTTCAAGAGAATTGTTGCTTTGTGTATTGTTTGTTATGTTTCCGACTAGTAGATCTCTTGAAGGCATTAAAATTCTACATGGTTTTAGCCGGAAAAATAAATATAACTTAAAAAAAATAAAAAATAGATACTTTGTGAACACTTTTTTCATTTTCAGATTACAGAATTCTCACAGACTTTGACCTCTGGAACAGATTCTTATCGAAGGAGCAGCACCAGTAGTAATACCAGTAACTTCGCATTACATCGGCAAAGTCTTCATAGGCTACAAGTAATACAATTAGACAGACTTTTAGGAGGTGGAATAGAAACAGGATCTATTACAGAAATCTTTGGAGAATTTAGAACTGGAAAATCACAGCTTTGTCACACTTTAGCTGTTAACTGCCAACTACCTGTTGATATGGGAGATGCAGAGGCTAAGTGCATATACATATGATACTGAAGGTACTTTAAGAGCTGAAGATTAAATGCTGTAGCTGTAAGGTATAACATCAGTGGGGATAGTGTACTTGACAATGTTGCAACTGCCCGTGCATACAACTCTGACCACCAAACTCAGCTTTTGATAAAAGCCAGTGCTATGATGTCAGAATCTAGATATGGGCTACTGATAGTAGACAGTGCTACTGCATTATACAAGACAGATTTTGCTGGAAGAGGAGAATTGGCAGCTCGCCAAATGCATTTAGCAAGGTTTCTTCGATTATTGCTTAGATTAGAATGCTAAGAATAAGTTCTTCGATTATTGCTTAGATTAGAATGCTAAGAATAAGTTCTTCGATTATTGCTTAGGTTAGATTGCTAAGAATAAGTTCGTATATAACAACTTTTGCTATTCCATGGTATCTCATTTTTTATTTAAAAGTAAAACACACATTCTACCATTCGTCCACATGACCTACAGAAGACAGAAAATAGATCTAAAATAGTTGCTGGTAAGATTTTATTTTATTATATTCAGAAAATTAACTCACATGAGAAAGAATATTAAAACATGTTACTTATTTAGGTTGTGAATGTGGTTTTTCTGAAACATTTTTGGTAGCTCACTTTTATGGATTTTTCTCTCATCACGCTAATTTAGATTTCATGCTAATACTGTTTGTACATATGTTGGCAGTAGAAAAACATACTTTTTTATATTATAAAAACTACCTGAAGAAATGAAAATCTACAAGCGTCATCTACAAGACAATAATGTAGAAATATACTGATTTGATTCTCCAATGTGTATAAAAAATCCAATAGATTCTTAAAATGTAATCAGCTGATAGGAAGCGAAAACCAAGATATTCTCAACAGTATTGCACTCAAAGTACAAAAAAAAGTATTATGTTTTGAAGTTAGTTCGTCATAATAGAAAAAGAAAATTGTGATTTTAATAGATTATCTAGTTGAAAATTATATTAGAGCTGGTGAAGTTTTTTGAAGACTTATGGAATAACGTGTGCTTTTTTTGAGGGGTTGGAAACTCACTGATAACAAACTCAAAAAAAGAACGTAGTGATCTGCCTGGTACAAGTGTATTATTGAATTATCAAAAAGTGACATCTAATCAGTGTTTTGCGTTAAATTAAATAAAGTACTGGTATGATGTGTTACATGATGAAATCAAATCAGTGTTTATAATTAACAATTTAAATAAGTAGTGTAAATAAACAGTGTTATAACCAACAAATAAATAGTGATCTTCCCGATACAAATGTATTATTGTATTATCAAAAAGTGACATCTAATCATTGTTTTGTGTTAAATAAACTAAAGTACCAGTATGATGTGTTACATGAAATTAAATCAGTGTTTATAATCAACAATTTAAATAAATAAAAAAATAAAATAAAAAATAATAAATAAAATCAATTTAATTTATCTTTTACTTTTTAAATTTGAGTTTCAAATATTTTGAGAATAGCTCAAGTGTGTATTCATAAATAATATAAAACATGACTGTACAAATAAATACTACTATTTAATAATGATATTAAAAATATACTATAATAAACAATCGTAACGTTATCACACTATGTAATTATTATTTTCTCTTCAAAAATTGTGAAATCTATCTAAAAAAATTTTTTACAAAAGTTTAAACTAAGGCAAGTATTAGCAAAGAAGATAGACCGTAATAGAAGCGCAAAGCGCATAGAACGAGTGAGGCACCCCGAAGCGTAGTAGGTACCCCGACCACGCGCGGCGCGACAGTCGATTTCCGAGCGCTCCGTGAATAGCTGACTCAGCGGACGCACGGCCGATAACTTACCACCCATGTCGACTGCAATGGTAACACAATAGACATTCCGTATATACTACTAAAAAATTATGCGTTATAATAATGTCAGTTATCGACGATAATTACAAGCATAATAAATAAAGCAGTAAAACGTACTCCAAAAGAAGTTAACGTTAAACTGGGGGGTTATTCCATCAGCGTGTCGAGCGAGACAAAATTCAGTGACACAGCTTAGTAAATGACACAGACAATACTGATGAATGTGGTGGTGCACAAGCGCAGATGGT
Organism: Torymus aiolomorphi; assembly: GCA_036365515.1. Lineage (NCBI taxonomy): Eukaryota > Metazoa > Arthropoda > Insecta > Hymenoptera > Torymidae > Torymus > Torymus aiolomorphi. The sequence goes on from CM070873.1 coordinate 193,108,190, forward strand.
TGGGCCATGTTTTTAATTCAGATATGAGGCGTTTGACGTCAACTGTCCTAGCGCGGCGCGCGAGCGCCAAATCGTGCTATATCTAGCTCATGTTTACGATACTAAAACGTACTTGAAAAAATTTTATGATAAGCATTTCCGACGTATTTTTTCCTCAGCTTTCCAATGGTGTAGGCAGTTTTCCCGAAATTTTCCATTTTCGCCTTCAAAAAGTACAAAACGTGTTATATCTTAAAAAGTGTATTTTTAATATTTTTTTTACCCTCTGGATCGAAAGCTGAGCATTTTTTACGTAGGAAAGGATAGTTTCCAAAGAGTTTCCGAAAGGTTTTCTGCGAGAAATAGAATGCGAAAGAGTAGACGCATCGCCTTTCCGGCGCGCGGGACTACGCGGTACAGCGCGCGGGCTGCGCTTGCCTCGTTGCCTAATAATAATCTTTTATAATCTTTAATTCTTTACCTGTTTTTTTTTATTCTTGAATAACGCATGGAATAATATTTTATTAATTATTTCATACAAAAATAAAATTTTTAAATTAACGTTTGTTTTTCAGTGTAGATAATTTTTTTGTTTTTGGTTTCACAGCTTTCTTAGGGAAGATTTTATACTCAGAACTAAGAGAGGTTTTTTTGAGCTTCAATGTACTTTCATCTATTGGAATAATAGCATGATACAGTAACGTGCCTGGTATATATTTAGCCTTGTTCAGTCTTGGTTTTATTTTCAAAACCGTTTCTTCATACGATTCTTTACTGCTATAAAAAACTTTCGTTTCTTTGTAGTAATCTTTAGCCCAGTTATACAGCTCTTCTGGCGTTAAAATATGATTACTAGAAGAAACTTGTAAACTCGATCGTTTTGCACCTCTTTTTAGGTTCGCGCCTATACCATCGCACGCACCTTTGCCATGTGCTGTGGCATGAAAATGCCACTCAGCTGTAACTCCAAAATCTTTCTCGTGAAAAAGAAGATTTTGAAAATTGAATTTATTTTTAAAATGCTGACCTGCTCCATCAGTCAAATAATAAACTTTCTTGACTGCAAAATTAGTTTTAAGATAAGATATTACTATTTTTTGATATTCATAAACGGCTATGGTATCATGATTTAAGTTGTAGGAAATCACAGCAATGCTTACATGTTTGAGCTCATCGTTTTGTTTATAGTACACTACAACTGTAAAAACTGTTGCTTGGTTGTTATTCCAGTGGAAGGATTGTGTAGAATTTTGTATAACGAAAGCATAATTTTCTGCAAAATCGCAACACACGAGAAATTCTCCTTCTTGAAGATTGCTTTTTACGTTATTTACAAAAAGTGATTGTTTCTTAGCAAAAAAATCGTGAGTTTTTAATTTCATTAATTGCTCCCCCAGTATGTCCATAAATTCGTGCACATTTACAGTTTTGGAAGCTATTGTACACCTATCTGTTTGAGACCACGATTGATACTCGATTTGAAAAATATCATTTTCATCAAAACATTTAAGTAAATGTTTTCGTAATATAGACGTATTGGGGCAATCCAAACAGTCACCCAAATAATATCTATCGTGTGAATCATTACACACAATTGCTTGGATGCAATCGTGATAGTTTTTCAGGGGCAATTGGGTGTCTTTAGTTAAATTTTCTATGTCCACACTGAAAAAAATTTGGCACAGGAGCTGCCTTCCTCATAGTACTGGAGCGCTCCCTCTGTTTGACACGGGAGAGCTCCCAATTTCGGCATAGCTCATGTGCCGGGTTAACCTAACCTTACCACTAGTGTCGCGCGTATACCAAAGGGGCCATGAGCGGTGCGGCGCTGGGATGGGAGAGTTCCGCTACGGGGCAAGAGCCATGCCAAGTCATGAGATCGCACAGCTCCGCCTTTTGGCATAGAGGTTATACCGTCAAAGGCAGCTCCTGTGCCAAATTTTTTTCAGTGCATAGGACTTAGCATGAGCTTCACATTTTCGTGATGCCCACACACGCATACATTATGTGACCGCTACTCCCAGCTAAAACACAATATGGTGGCCTCAAATCTGTAAATTTCGTAAAACCAATGTTAACGTACTCATTTTCTTTTTTATATAAATTATACAATTCATTTAAATTACCAAGCAGTAATCTTTTTTGAATATGTTCTCTTTTGCCATTACTCTGTTTAATAGATAGATAATCTTTTGAACCCGGCATGATTCGACTTACATCATCTCTCTCATAAAAAGATTTGACAGAATTTACAGTATCAGCTGGAAGTAGTTTGCCACGTTTCTTAGCAGGTATTGAAAATATTCCGCTATTTGCTACCAAATCTTTCGCTTCACGAGCCTCCCGTTCACTGCAATTGAATTCTCGCATCAAGTTCTTACGAGACCAAAACTCCGGTGCAAGAGTTAATAGCTGAATTCTTTCTTGCTTATTTGTTAACTCTGAAAATTTTTTCTTAATTTGTTGGAGAACTGCAACACCAGCTTTATTATATTCATCGTCGCACACTATTTTAGCTTTTTTAGCATCAGTTTGAGGTAAATTTGATTTCTGATTATAAATTTGGCGTCGACAGGTTAAACATATTTTAGCATTTTCAGGTACTAAAGGAAATGCACTTCTTAAAAGTGTTCGAAAATCAGTCAAATTCTTAGATGCAGAGTGATCATTTTTATTTAAAGGATTTATACATTTCAATTTCCAATGTGAATCCATTTTAATCGTTTATAACAGAAATGGCAAGTTTTTCTTTGCTATCAACGACAAATTGAAAAAATTCGAGGAGGAAAAAGATAAAAAGTTATGGTAATTATATACTTTTGACGTGACAATTTGCATACAGAGTAAAAAGTGTGGACGCCACCTACCGAATGAAAAATAAATGATTCCGTGTCGCACGGCAAACCGCGCTGTACCGCGCGTAGCGTAGAATATGCTTTCGCCCTGTCGTGCATATAATCTTTCGCGTTTTATATGCATAGCATAAAACATCTTGGACACTTTTTGGGAAATATCCTTTCCTACCTAAAAAAAGGATAGCTTTCAATATTATGGGTAAAACAAAATACTAAAAATATAATCTTCGAGATACAGCACGTAAAAAAAAAAAACAAAAAAATTATCTACACTGAAAAACAAACGTAAGTACAAGAGTTTGCACATATTGCTGTTAATTTTGAAATTTTATTTTTTTATGAAATAATTAATAAAAAATCGCTGCCAATTCATTGGCACGTAGCTTCCTCGAACTTAATTTATTGATTCCTTGAATTAATTTTTAATTCCAATATTTAAAATTTAATACTTCAGAAAGACAGAAATAACAAAACTCCAACATAACTTATTCAAATTTTTATAGATTATACATTTCCACAAAATTTCACATACATAAAATATATGGGAGCGTCCAGCAGAAACGGGCCACCGAGCGCGCGCAGTGCCTTTTTTCGCGTAAAAGGCGCTCTGTTTAACTCGCTCATAATCGTATGCTGCGTCTTTGAAAAAAAAACCAAGGACCTATATCGATAGATTTTTTTCTGCTCTTTCTAATTACGCCATTGTTTTTATTGCGAAACGCGTTCTTCCGGACGAAAACTCGAGTTGAATATTGAAAGCCATTTTTCTCAAAGTATATCATGTTTTTTTTCAAAATAAACTACACCATTGGAAAGTACAACTCTTAAGCTTCAAAACCCTATCTTGGAGAAGTTGGAGAAATAAAGGGTTTAAAAGTAACAACATGAGAAAGACAGCGCCGAGAGTCCGCGCGAGCCCCTCGCGCCCGTGCGTACGGCACGTTTAAGTGCACGCTCTATTCAATTCGCTAATAATCGTGTACCAAGTCTCTGAAAAAAGAACTAATGACATATATCGATAGATTTTTTCCTGCTCTTTCCAATGGTGCTATTATTTTTATTCCGAAATGCTTCCTTCTAGTTGAAAATTCCATTTGAATGTTTAAACTCTATTTTTTCAATAAAATATCAGTCTTTTCTTCAAAATGAATTATATTCTTCAAAAGTACAAGTCTTAAACTATAAAATATTATATTTTTAAGTTGAAACATGAAAAGTTCAAAAATAGTAAGATCAAAAAGACAGCGGCTGCCCGAACTTTTTACGCTATGCTCAAGGGCGGATTAATAAACGCGATGTGCTATTTCGCCCTTTCTTTTTTGTAAATATAAAATGTTTTGTAACTTACAATGCCAATGCGTGGACATAATTTTGTGGATCTAGTTGTAACAGATAGTATAATATTACAATGAACTTTGTTCATTTATATAACAAAATTTGAAAAACATAATATATTAAACATAAAAATATCCATGAACGCACTGAAAGCAGTGAAACAGAAATTTAAAATAACCTTATAGATTCTTTAATCTGGCATAACAATATTACCTTTTCCTTTAAATTCTAATTTTTTTACATTTTTTTTATTTTATAAGAATTGTCCTTTTTGCGACATCCGCTTCTTTCTTTGTTTGAATTTTAAGTACTTTTTCTTTTTTGATCGGTGGATATAATTGAGAATCTTCTGACGCTGAAAATCTTTTAAGTTCTAACTTTTTGGTATCATTTAATAATTTAATGAAACAATTGAGTTCCAGGTATTGTCTTAGCTGAGGCTAGCCTATTTTGTAGCTTTTCTGTAGCCTTTAAGTAATCGTCTTTTGATGAAAAAAAGCACTCAATATTTTTGAAATACTCAGTTGCCCATTTGTATAAATCTTGGAGCGTCAATATATAATTGTCGGATACTTTCCGTAAACTTTCTCGTCTGGCATTGCTTTTCACGGAAGCACCTATTCCATCACATGCATTTTTTCCGTGGGCTGTTGCATGAAAATGCCACTCAGCATCAACAGCAAAATGACTTGGTACACGATTATTAGCGAATTGAATAGAGCGTGCACTTAAACGTGCCGTACGCACGGGCGCGAGGGGCTCGCGCGGACCCTCGGCGCTGTCTTTTTCATGTTGTTACTTTTAAACCCTTTATTTCTCCAACTTCTCCAAGATAGGGTTTTGAAGCTTAAGAGTTGTACTTTCCAATGGTGTAGTTTATTTTGAAAAAAAACATGATATACTTAGAGAAAAATGTCTTTCAATATTCAACTCGAGTTTTCGTCCGGAAGAAAGCGTTTCGCAATAAAAACAATGGCACCATTGGAAAGAGCAGGAAAAAATCTATCAATATAGGTGCTTGGTTTTTTTTTCAAAGCCGCAGCATACGATTATGAACGAGTTAAACAGAGCACCTTTTACGCGAAAAAAGGCACCGCGCGCGCTCGGTGGCCCGTTTCTGCTGGACGCTCCCATATATCACAATTGCCTATAAATTTGCAACTGATATTTAGAGTTCTATGTATTTGAATGTAATTTATAGCATTCGAAACATAATGAAATTACCTATATTTTCTAAAAAAGATTAATTTTCTAGCTATCACGGTTCTTTTGTTATTAACAGAAATGTAAAAATTTAAAAATTAAAAAAAAAATCCTCAAGAAATAGATTTTAAAAATGTCTAGAAAAATTTTAACCTCAAATATCTCTGAAATTTATGAACCAATCACTTTGCCAAAAGATTAATGATTGGCTTATGGTGAGGGGCACCAAATGTTTCAGAGAAGCCATCTGTTCTGTGAATATACAGTCCATGAAACCATAATATAAATTAAAAGAGCAGGAAAAAATCTATCGATATAGGTGCTTGGTTTTTTTTTCAAAGCCGCAGCATACGATTATGAACGAGTTAAACAGAGCGACTATTACGCGAAAAAAGGCACCGCGCGCGCTCGGTGGCCCGTTTCTGCTGGACGCTCCCATATATCACAATTGCCTATAAATTTGCAACTGATATTTAGAGCTCTATGTATTTGAATGTAATTTATAGCATTCGAAACATAATGAAATTACCTATATTTTCTAAACAAAATTAATTTTCTAGCTATCACGGTTCTTTTGTTATTAACAGAAATGTAAAAATTTAAAAATTAAAAAAAAAATCCTCAAGAAATAGATTTTAAAAATGTCTAGAAAAATTTTAACCTCAAATATCTCTGAAATTTATGAACCAATCACTTTGCCAAAAGAACTCATCCGGGAACTATCAATAATATACCTCTACAGTGAATTTTGAAGCGAATAAGACAACTTTACTCTTGTACCGTGATAGCTAGAGAATTATTTTTTTTTTAGAAAATATAGGTAATTTAATTCTCTTTCGAATACCACCCACCCCATTTAGATACATAGAGCCGTTCTCGAGAAATTACGATTTAAAAAAAAATTGAAAAAAATTTTAACCTCAAATATCTTCGAAATTTATGGATCAATCCTTTTGCCCAAAGAACTCGCTCGATTGGTATACAAAGTCTACCCCTACAAAGAATTTCAAAGTGATTAAGCCAATTTTACTATAGTTATTGAACGACAAAAAAAATCACTTTTTTTTATAAATTATTTTTTTTTTCAAAAAATAATGAATGAAAATACCTAAAAATTTAGTAAGTTATAGTACTTAATATCCTTTATAACCAAAAAAATATTCATGTTAATATCTTTTTTTAATCTCGAAATATAACCTATTTACAAAAAATTACGTTTTCATCAATAACTTATGACGAAATATAGCTACCGACTTTTTTTTTTTAAATTGTAGATAATTTTATCCTACATACAGAGAATACATGATATATAAACAATATTTGTTCTAAATATTAAAAAAATCGAAAAAAAAATTTTGGAAATTAAAAAATGGCTATAAAAAAAAAATTAAATTTTACAAAAATAGAATATTGACCCCAATTGTGGAAGCAAAATCTAAAAAAATGATCACTCTCCCGATAAAATCGGTCGAGTAGATCATGAGATATCAGCGTATACGGACATACACACACACACACACACACACACACACACACACACACACACACACACACACATCCATACGGACATTTTCTAAAAATAGTGTATTTCGATTCCAAATTTGCTAAATAACATTTCTAATACCTTATCTCATAAACTTTTTTTTTTACTATCACAAAGCTTCCTCTATGAGGAAGCAATATTACTCCATGCGTTATTCAAAAATAAAATAAAAACAGGTAAAGAATTAAAGATTATAAAAGATTATTATTAGGCAACGTGGCGAGCGCAGCCCGCGCACTGTACCGCGTAGTCCCGTGCGCCGGAAAGGCGATGCGTCTACTCTTTCGCATTCTATTTCTCGCAGAAAAACTTTCGGACACTCTTTGGAAACTATCCTTTCCTACGTAAAAGATGTTCAGCTTTCGATCTAGAGGGTAAAAAAAATATTAAAGATACACTTTTTAAGATATAACACGTTTTGTACTTATTGAAGGCGAAAATGGAAAATTTCGGGAAAACTGCCTACACCATTGGAAAGCTGAGGAAAAAATACGTCGGAAATGCTTATCATAAAAATTTTTTAAGTATGTTTTAGTATCGTAAACATGAGCTAGATATAGCACGATTTGGCGCTCGCGCGCCACGCTGGGACATTTGACGTAAAACGCCTCATATGCGAATACCGACAGAGATCTCTACCGTACCGATCACAATGTTTTTAATTAAATATTAATTGTTATAAGCATTTTCTTGAATTCTATGAGTCGACGTACTTATTATCTAATTCCCGGTTAACTTCCAGATAAATCTAATGGAAAATAAAGACGAAATTTGAATAATCGCAACGTCACAAAATATCATAATAACCCCTAAATACGACATCTTGTGGTTTTTCAAATTTCGTCTTTATTTTCCATTAGTATCAAAAATTGAACCGGGAATTAAATAATAAGTTTGCCTTTGTGTATCGACTCTCAGAATTCAAGAAAAAGCTTGTAACAATTAATATTTAATTACAAACATTGTGGTCGGTACGGCAGCGAACTCTGTCGGTATAAGGCATCCCATACGATGGAGATGAAATAATTAATATAATTTATTAATATGTTATTAATTACGTATTCTACATCTTATTAATTAATTAACATTATAATTTTCTAAAAATATTTAAATCTAAATTTTATTTAATTGGCGACCAAAATCAATAGGTCTCAAGTAAACGAATACAAGAGGCAAATTGATTAGAACAACATTATTCTGATATTTATGCTTTTTATATTTACTCGATAAGGATGTGTATAGTGTAACGGGCTAAAAGCTGTCCTCGATGCGCTATATCTCAACGCGGACTTGCCGATGAACGGCGCAGCAATTAACAGGCGCGAGCACTTACTCGTGCCAACCCTCGATGATTAGCGGCCCGTCAGCTCCGTGCTGTTGCTCGCCGTCGGCTGCTTTCAGCAGCAGCCGCGCCTTTTCGCTCCGTTACAACGCGCGACTTCGTCGTCGCGCTCTCTCTCGAACGTGCTGCCCCAGCTGCTCAGTTATCACGCGAGTACTATACTTACTCGCGACCGCGGAGGCCGGCGGTATTCTTCACCGTGCCAACGAATAGGGAATTGAAATTAGGCTGCGTGAAATAATACGCGAACAAATAAAAGCAACGAATTATCTTTATTGGAGCCCTGGAGGCTGTTCACTATTTACACGCGCGGCGCGTACTCCAGGTACGCGCCGATTCGGGTGGTGCGCCCGCGCACGCGAAGTACGTGTGTGCTCTGCCGCACACCCGTACGCGCAAAAGCGGCTTGCGCCGACGTCGGCCGATCGCCGCGCATGATCGGCGCTCACGCGCGCATCGATGGCCTCGCTCGCTCGCCCGTCTCCGCTTCCTGGATGCTCGTCGTCCGCGGGGAAAGCGCGCGCTCGCCTGGCCAGAACTTACCTCCTCAGTTGCAGCGAGAAGGCGCTGTTGAATGCGCTCGGCGGTGCCTGCTGCAGCGCGTCGCTATGTCTCTCTCTCTCTCTCTCTTTCTCTGCTTCTACGGCCCTCTCTCTTCTCTCTCTCTCTCTCTCTCTCTCTCTCTCTCTCTCTCTCTCTCTCTCTCTCTCTCTCGCTCCTGCGAGTATCGGCCGCGATGCTCTCTCTCACTCGCTCCCGTGAGTGAGCTCGGCCGCACTGCTCTCTCTCGCTCTTTCGCTGCCTCGGTCGAGTGTGGCTCTCGCTCCCTCTCCCTCAACCACCGGCGAAAGAGGTTCTCGGAGCCGTGCTGCGTCTCTCTCTCTCACTCTCGTGCACTACACTGCACTTACTCCGCGATCCTCGTGCACTTCTCTTCGACTCTCTCTCTCTCTCTCTCTCTCTCTCTCTCTCTCTCTCTCTCTCTCTCTCTCTCTCTCTCTCTCTCTCTCTCTCTCTCTCTCTCTCTCTCTCTCTCTCTCTCTCTCTCTCTCTCTCTCTCTCTCTCTCTCTCTCTCTCTCTCTCTCTCTCTTGAAACGGAGGGAGCATATATAACTCGCTACAGGCGTGAGCTTGGCTGGTTGACTACGACTGCACGTGCGAAGTATTTTGCTGCGAATTTACTACGCAAAATCTTCAATACAGCTACGCCGTCCTATCTACTGGCCTTTTTTGATTTTGCAGTTGCTACTCGACCAGTCAGGGGTGAAATGAAGCCCTTAGATATTCGTAGCTTTAGTACCGTGACACTGAAAAACTCATTTCATATCAGTTCTGCATATCTCTGGAATTCATTACCATAAAACATCCGCAATATCATTTCTGTTCCCCATTTCAAATCATGTCTTCATCAACATCTCTTCAATTCCGATGCGTAAAACGCACAAAAACTATGCCCCATCTATGTCATGATCATTCCATCCATCGTCATGCTTTTGCTTTTTATTTTGCGCTCTATTTTTATTTTTTGCGCTCTATTTTTTTAGTTTTATTTTTTTTTATTTTTAATTTTTTGCAGTTTCAGTATACTTTGCGTAACCACTCACTATTCGTAATATTCGTAATATTTCGCTATTTGTAATAACTCTTTGTAACAACACTCTTTGTAATAACGCTAATTGTAAATCTTGTCTCTATTGTTCAACACAATGAACAGCAATAAACATTATCTAATCTAATCTAATCTAATCTCTCTCTCTCTCTCCAAGTCGTCGCGCACGGGGGACGAGCAGCTGCCTCAGCTACGGCAGAAGCGATACTGCCGGGCTCTGTCTCTCGCTCTCCTTCCCCCTCGCGCAAGGTTGTCGCGAGTTTTCATTTCGGGGCTCATGGTGTGTCGTAGTTGCGCTCGGTACTTCACGTGCGAGCAACTACACACACACACGCAAGCCCCCGGAGTCATACGAGGACAAGCCCGACTCTACTTGCGAATCCTCATGCCGCAATTGTCGGTCAACTACCTGTGTGTATACCGTGCGTCGGAGATCGGCTCGACCCGAGCTCCGTGTTCGCGCACATACACACACACAGACGCGCTTGCCGTTACAATAGATAAAATAAAATAAATAAATGGTGTTTAGCAAATCCTATCATATTTATTTGCTTTTATTTTTTTTAAAAATACAAAAGATTATTTTCTTATACAAAACTTATACAAAACTTTATACCTAAAACATAACTTCTTACTGAGAAATTCATTTCTAAATTGAAAATCTTTTTTAACAACAACTTTTTCTATAAAACTAAAATTTTTTTTTTATCATAATATGATTCTGTTTTACAAAACTTAAAACAACACGTTAAAATAATTACATAAAGCATTTGATCAATTTTTAATTCTCGCGATCAATGTATTAATGCAATTGGAAGATTATAAGCTTTAAAAATAAAAAATCAAAGTAAAATTGTAAATTCGACGCTATTTTTTTTAAATTGTCAAAATTTAAAGTAGTATAAATTTATAGTAGTTATAAATGTACAGAATTTATACTAAAATAAGAATAAAAGTTTATTATTCATTATAATATTTGTGTATCTTTCTTTTAAAAAATATTTAATTTTAATTATATTAGAAACTAAAAGTTATTTGAAAAGTTGCATTAATTAGAAATAATCTTAATCTAATTTAACTATTTTTTTTGTCTAATTCAAAATTTTTTGTTAACTAAAGTATTAATTAAAGATAACATCGTAGATTTTCACATTTTTACAAGATCAATTATTTATTTAGTAATAACAATTGTAATAATAAATACAATATGTGTTAAATACACAAATCTACGTTGGTATCGTGTGTAACCTTCACATTTAGTTCATGTGTCTATCGATACAATCTATTAATTTAACGACATATACTTTGTAAGACGTGGTGGCTACGACGTGACTTAGAATCCCACATAGGGCATAAGTGAAATAAGAGAATGTATGCTTTTTTCATCTTCAAATCTTATCTCACTTGTCCAATTCATTGCAAACTCGCCCTAAAACCTACTAACAAAGGCAAAAACATCGGTTTGCGCATGCGCATTGACATCAATTTGATTGTCTCATCTTGTCTCTTATATCTCACTCGACACGCTAATGGAATAACCCCCCTGATATCCTTAAAGCAAATGGGGAAACAATTTATATATTACATCTATGCTATTCGCATACGTAGATGACGTTAGTCCTGTGGATAATGTTCTCGGTTACGAATCTTTTTGATTCGAGTTCGAATCTCCTCTACTGTAATTTTTTTTTTTTATAATATTTTAAAAAACCGCTGCCAATTCATTGGCACGTAGCTTCCTCAAACCTAATTTACTGATTCCTTTAATTAATTTTTAATTCCAATATTTAAAATTTAATACTTCAGAAAGACAGAAATAACAAAACTCCAACATAATTTATTCAAATTTTTATAGATTATATAGATTCTGACCAATCACCATGATCATTTCTGACCAATCACCAAAGCTCAATGACTGTCATTTTTGTATTCATGGATTGTAAATATATCTATTAGTTATTGTCAAATTGTTGTAAAAATGACCGTCATGTAAGCAATGTCGGTAACTTTTATATTTATGTATTGTAAATTATGACTATCAATGACGATAAAGTTATTGTCAAAATTACTTTAAAGTTAGAAAATTTTGTCAAACGATCATTCCACATTAATGCACAACTTTTTACGTAATTTTCATCTCGTAAGAGATAGATGAAATTATACATTTTCATATGAAATTTAAATTCGAAAAATAAATTTTTCACGAAAAAAATTGGAAAAATTTTATGGAAAATGTTAACTTGTAATTTTTTTATGGCCAATTCATATTCAGTGGTAGAAATGTACCAATTCTGCACCACTACCACTGAGTAGATGTCGGACAACAAATTTATTTTCGTGTTACGTTAACATTGAACGTGTTATATTGAATGCGTTATGTGGAAAGGCTGTTATAATGTGACGGGATGTATTTTAAAAAATTTGATAAAGTCAGATTTTTGTTTTCATTTTTCAATTTTTCAAGTTTTACATTTTTGTTAATAATAAAGAACTGCGATAACTAAAAAATTTTTCTTTTTAGAAAATATAAATATTTTAATTCTCTTTCAAATGCTACCCATCCAATTCAGATACACACAGCCATCCTCAAGAAATAGATTTTAAAAATGTCTAGAAAAATTTTAACCTCAAATATCTCTGAAATTTATGAACCAATCACTTTGCCAAAAGAACTCATCCGAGAACTATCAATAATATACCTCTACAATGAATTTTGAAGCGAATAAGACAATTTTACTCTTGTAATAGTTGAACATATAAAACTCATTTTTTTCATTTTTCAATTTTTACATTCTTGTTAATAACAAAAGAACCGTGATAGCTAGAGAATTAATTTTTTTAGAAAATATAGGTAATTTAATTCTCTTTGGAATACCACCCACCCCATTTAGATACATAGAGCCGTTCTCGAGAAATTACGATTTAAAAAAAAATTGAAAAAAATTTTAAGCTCAAATATCTGCGAAATTTATGGATCAATCCTTTTGCCCAAAGAACTCGCTCGATTGGTATACAAAGTCTACCCCTACAAAGAATTTCAAAGTGATTAAGCCAATTTTACTATAGTTATTGAACGACAAAAAAAATCACTTATTTTTATAAATTATTTTTTTTCTCAAAAAATAATGAATGAAAATACCTAAAAATTTAGTAAGTTATAGTACTTAATATCCTTTATAACCAAAAAAATATTCATGTTAATATCTTTTCTTAATTTCGAAATATAACCTATTTACAAAAAATTACGTTTTCATCAATAACTTATGACGAAATATAGCTACCGAATTTTTTTTTTTAAATTGTAGATAATTTTATCCTACATACAGAGAATTCATGATATATAAACAATATTTGTTCTAAATATTAAAAAATCGAAAAAAAAAATTTGAAAATTAAAAAATGGCTATAAAAAAAAAAATTAAATTTTACAAAAATAGAATATTGACCCCAATTGTGGAAGCAAAATCTAAAAAAATGATCACTCTCCCGTTAAAATTGGTCGAGTAGATCATGAGATATCAGCGTATACGGACATACATACATACATACATACACACACACACAAACACATACACACACACACACACACACACACACACACACACACACACACACACACACACACACACACACACACACACATCCATATGGACATTTTCTAAAAATAGTGTATTTCGATTCCAAATTTGCTAAATAACATTTCTAACACATTATCTCATAAACTTTTTTTTTTACTATCACAAAGCTTTCTCTATGAGGAAGCAAAATCTTTGAAAATTGAAAACCATTTATTTGCTTTTTATTTAGTGTAACGGGATGGCTAGGGGGGGGGGGATCCCAACAAGCCACAGGCCAGCGATGCCCTAGAACACGGTGCCGCGGGTGTCAGACTAAAATGACTTGCCCGGGAATCTGCTCCTGGAATCCCGAAAACAACGCGAAGATCGCACACGAACTTCGCTTTCCAACTAATTGGAGCGCTGAGTGAAAAGCGCGCGCTCGAAGAGTAAAGCGCGCGGCCGCTATACTCAGATATGAAAACAACCGGCGGAGTCGTTTTCCCGCGGAGGCGGCGGTATCCGGGAGAAGGACAGGTTGTAACGAACAATGCGACGAGTAACTAGATATCACAGTATATTAAAATCACTAATAACTACAAGCACAACGCACGTGCTGATTAGAACAAATGAGTTAGTTCGCGCGCGACCGTTAAGATTCCAACGCGCGAACGATACGGCACGCGGCGAAGCTGCTAATTTCGCGCGCGGTGTTAAAGTACGGCGGGCTGACACACACCCGCACGTACACGGCACAGAAAGCTTGCACGGGGCGATTTCCGTGCGAGCCTTTACAATAAACCCGCGAGAGGAGAGTAGAAAACTTACGTTAAGAAGGAGCAGTCGGTGCACTCAACTCTCTCTCGCTCCCTGTCGCTCACACAGTAGTTGCGCTCTCTTTCTCTCTCTCTCTTGCTCGCTGTATTGGGTCGGCAGGCGGGCTGGCTGCCGGCTCCTCGCTCGCAGTCTCGTTCGGCTCACGCGGCTCGGGATCGCTCTCTCTCTGTCTCTCTTTCGCACGTACACACTCTACTCGGCGCCTCCACTACACTCGCGGTAACTATAAAAAACTAGGACGGCGCGGACGAGGTAACTTTTGAGAGACACGCTGGAGAGAAGTTCTCAGCACGATGGCAGACATGAAGATGGCTCCCGTGACTCGCATAAAGCCGTAGCAGCTTCGCGGGTACGCGACGGGCATATTACGCGTCGCGAGACCGTTCTAATCCGATCAGGATGCTCGCGCGCTCGCCTCCCCGGTGAGCATGCCTGCTCGGCGCGGGTAATTCGAATCTCGACTTACCTACCTCGCGCACGCGTTACATTAGAACGATTATTATAAAAGTTGTTCTTAATATTTTTAATAAAAATGATTCTTTTTTACAAAAAATATATCTATTTTTAAAATGTTAACTTTATTTAATATATGTATCTTAAATATTCTTTTGATTGTGTTGTTCAAATTATTTATTATTAACATATTCTATTATGAATTTCCACAATTTATATTGTTAACTCATGTGAAAAATAATAATAGATATTAATTTTATTATTAATAACCCAATATCTACAATTATTATTATAATTAATATTATTATTATTATTAATATAATTATGTTACTATATACTTTATCTTAAAAAAGTCGAAAAGGTTACATTTTATACTTGAATAAATTTTTATAATTATTATTGGTATATTTATAAAAATTTTGAAAATTACAATAGGTTCTTTTAGAGTTTTTTAAAATAAAGTATACATAAAGATGGAGGTAGGAATAGCCTAAGGAGCCTGGGAGGAAAGGTGGAACGGCTCCCGTGGTTTGCGTAGGGCTACTGGCGACGGATTCCACGGTTTTATTTATAAGAATTGTATAAAAAGATTATTGAACAGTTCAAGATAATCTCTACATGTCGTGAGATTATAATGAAGTATTTTAAAATTTTTTTATATCATAATTTATAAATAAAATAAAAAAAAAATATCCAATGCACGCTGAACAGTACCTCCTGGTCGTGCGGAAAGCTGTTCCAACATAATAATATTTATAAACAAATATACAATATAAAAAAAATTTAAGAAATATAAATAATATAAAGAAATAAAATTAAAATTTTAAAAATAGATTTATTTTTTGTAAAAAAATAACTTGTATTAAAAATATTAAGAACAACATTTATAATAATCTTCCTAAATAAAAAGCCAACAAATGGTTTTCAATTTTCAAAGATTTTTTTATATATTATTAAAAAAAAAAGTTACTGTAGAGGAGATTCGAACTCCAATCAAAAAGATTGGTAGCCGAGAACGTTATCCACAGGACTAACGTCACCTACGTATATGAATAGCATAGATGTAATATATAAATTGTTTCCCCATTTGGTTTAAGGATATCAGTTTCACGTTAACTTCTTTTGGAGTACGTTTTACTGCTTTATTTATTATGCTTATAATTATCGTCGATAACTGACATTATTATAACGCATAGTTTTTTAGTAATAAATACGGAATGTCTATTGTGTTACCATTGCAGTCGGCATGGGTGGTAAGTTATAGGCCGTGCGCCCGCTAAGTCAGCTGTTCACGGAGCGCTCGGAAATCGACTGTCGCGCCGCGCGTGGTCGGGGTACCTACTACGCTTCGGGCTGCCTCACTTTCCCTGCAGGCTTTGCGCTTCTATTAGGGTCTATCTTCTTTGGTATTAGTCTCTCTCTCTCCCTCCCCCTCTCTCCATCACTTTCTCTCTCTCCCTCCCTCTCTTTCTCCCCTGTCTCCCTCGACCTCTCTCTTTCCCTCCCCTCTCTCTCCCTCTCTCTTAACATCTGTCAAACTGAGTACCAAAAACTTTAATGAGAGCTTAAATATTTTTGTAAAACTATCAACACGTTTTTTAAAAGCCAATTTTTTAAGTACGTTTTAACAACAATTTGTCTAGTCCTTTTAAGTCTTCTAGTCTCATCTATTCAATAAGCACTCTCTACAAATAGTAATAATTTTTTTCATGACTGTACAAATAATAATATTGTAAATATAAAACGTTCTACGAAAGTATAAAATTTCAACTAAAGCAAGTATTATTCTCTCTCTTCCTCCCCATCTCGCCCTCCCTTTCTCTCTCTCCCTCCCTCTCTTTCACCCCTGTCTCTCTCGCCCTCTCTCTCTCTCTTTCCCTCCCCTCTCTCTCCCTCTCTCTCTCAACATCTGTCAAACTGAGTACCAAAAACTTTAATGAGAGCTTAAATACTTTGTTAAAACAATCAACACGTTTTTTAAAAGCTAATTTTTTAAGTACGTTCTAACAACAATTTGTCTAGTCCTTTTAATTCTTCTACCCACATAGCATGAAATATTCCAAAGAAATATTACACGTAACATTTCGCAGTAATATAACATGTAATATTTTTGAAATATTAAAGTAATATTACATGAAATATTACAAATATTTTTTTGTAATATTTCATGAAATATTTCTGAAAGATTGATACAATATTTATCGTAATATTTTCAGAAATATTTCGTAAAATATTTTCCATAATATTTCACGGAATATTTCAGAAATATTACAGAAATAATTCTAGTAATGTTCGTCCATTTTTTCAAACTATTCATGAAATATCTCTGTAATATTCATGCAATGTTACGCGGAATATTGTTGCGTAATATTTCTTTAACATTTCAATAAAATATTTCACGGAATATTTCAGAAATATTACGGAAATAATACTAGTAACGTTCGTCTAATTTTTTGAAACTATTCATGAAATACTTATGTAATATTCATGCAATGTTACATGGAATATTGCTACGTAATATATCGGTAACATTTCAGTCAAATATTGCATGGAATATTTCAGAAATATTACAGAAATAATTCTAGTAATGTTCGTCCATTTTTTTCAAACTATTCATGAAATATGTCTGTAATATTCATGCAATATTACGCGGAATATTGTTGCGTAATATTTCGGTAACATTTGAGTCAAATATTTCATGGAATATTTCAGAAATATTACAGAAACAATACTAGTAATGTTCGTCTAATTTTTTGAAACTATTCATGAAATACTTATGTAATATTCATGCAATGTTACATGGAATATTGCTACGTAATATATCGGTAACATTTCAGTCAACTATTGCATGGAATATTTCAGAAATATTACAGAAATAATACTAGTAATGTTCGTCCAATTTCTTGAAACTATTCATGAAATATTTCTGTAATATTCATGCAATGTTACGCGGAATATTGTTGCGTAATATTTCGGTGACATTTCAGTTAAATATAGCATGGAATATTTCAGAAATATTACAGAAATAATACTAGTAACATTCGTCCAATTTTTTGAAACTATCCATGAAATATTTCTGTAATATTCATGCAATGTTACGCGGAATATTGTTGCGTAATATTTCGGTAACATTTCAGACAAATATTTCATGGAATATTTCAGAAATATTACAGAAATAATACTAGTAACGTTCGTCCAATTTTTTGTAACTACTCATGAAATATTTATGTAATATTCATGCAATGTTACGTGGAATATTGTTGCGTAATATTTCGGTAACATTTCTGTCAAATATTGCATGGAATATTTCAGAAATATTACAGAAATAATACTAGTAATGTTCGTCCATTTTTTTCAAACTATTCATGAAATCAATAAGCACTCTCTGCAAATGGTAATAATTTTTTTCATGACTGTACCAATAATAATATTGTTAATATAAAACTTTCTACGAAAGTATAAAATAAGGCAAGTATAGATGTTTTTTCTGTAAAATCTAATAAAATAATAATATTTATGATTTTGTAAAAGAAATCAAATAAATACCAGTGAAAAAGTCTTTTACTTCTTTGAGTCATTGTATGCTGAACAAATTATATGTTAGTAAGTACATTCAAATTGTTCACTGCAAATGAAACAAATGAAAGTTGTGAAATCAATTATCGATAGTCAAGTAATGAAACAACTCTCGGAAACAACTGGATGACTGTTCTCAGAAATGTATTAAAATTTGTTCATGCTTCTATACAAATTAAACACAAAAAAGAACTGAAATCAATTTATTGTAGTGAAGTACCTATAAGTTAACTTGACTGAATAATACAACGTTTCGTACGTACTTAAAAATATTCAGTCAGCGGGCATAAAGTACTATTTAACGCCAAGAGGCGTAATAGCTCCCATACTCCTACAAAACTTTATAGACGCACTTTACGCCCGTGTGGGCAAAAATTATTTCAATTGTATAATATGTAAGTACATTCAAATTGTTCATTGTAAATCAAACAAACGAAAGTTGCGAAATCAATTACCGATAGTCAAGTAATGCAGACAACTCTCCGAAACAACTGTATGACTGTTCTCAGAAATGTATTCAAATTTGTTCATTCTTCTATACAAATTTAACACAAGAAAGTACTAAAATCAATTTATTGTAGTCAAGTAACCATAAGTTAACTTGACGGACATAATAGAACTTTTAGTACCTTGCGTGTAAAATTACATTTTACGCCCACGTTCTAACTTCAAAAATATTCAGCCAGCGGGCATAAAGTACTACTTAACGCCAAACAAGCGCAATAGCTTACATACTCCAACAAAACTTTATAGAACCTACGCACTTTACGCCCGCGTAGGCGAAAATTATTTTAATTATATAACTAGTATGCCTTCCTTTTATTTCTAAAATTCATAAAAAGTTTATCATATATTTACAAAAAGTCAAAGCCTATATAAAAAAATTACATAGTTACCACCACATCCCCATTTTTCATTATTCTTTCTCAATTTTAAAGTGCGTAGGTTCTATAAAGTTTTGTAGGAGTATGTAAGCTATTGCGCTTGTTAGGCGTTAAGTAGTACTTTATGCCCGCTGGCTGAATATTTTTGAAGTTACAACGTGGGCGTAAAATGTAATTTTACACGCAAGGTACTAAAAGTTCTATTATGTCCGTCAAGTTAACTTATGGTTACTTGACTGCAATAAATTGATTTCAGTACTTTCTTGTGTTTAATTTATATAGAAGAATGAACAAATTTGAATACATTTCTGAGAACAGTCACACAGTTGTTTCGGAGAGTTGTCTGCATTACTTGACTATCGGTAATTGATTTCGCAACTTTCATTTGTTTCATTTGCAGTGAACATTTTGAATGTACTTACTAACATATAATTTGTTCAGCATACAATGACTCAAAGAAGTAAAAGACTTTTTCACTGGTATTTATTTGATTTCTTTTAAAAAATCATAAATATTATTATTTTATTAGATTATACAGAAAAAACATCTATACTTGCCTTATCTTATACTTTCGTAGAGAGTTTTATATTAACAATATTATTATTAGTACAGTCATGAAAAAAATTATTACCATTTGCAGAGAGTGCTTATTGATTTCATGAATAGTTTGAAAAAAATGGACGAACATTACTAGTATTATTACTGTAATATTTCTGAAATATTCCATGCAATATTTAACTGAAATGTTACTGAAATATTACGCAATAATATTCCACGTAACATTGCACGAATATTACATAAATATTTCATGAGTAGTTCAAAAAATTGGACGAACGTTACTAGTATTATTTCTGTAATATTTCTGAAATATTCCATGAAATATTTGACTCAAATGTTACCGAAATATTACGCAACAATATTACGCGTAACATTGCATGAATAATACAGAAATATTTCATGAATAGTTTCAAAAAATTGGACGAACGTTACTAGTATTATTTCTGTAATATTTCTGAAATATTCCATGAAATATTTGACTCAAATGTTACTGAAATATTACGCAATAATATTCCACGTAACATTGCACGAATATTACATAAATATTTCATGAGTAGTTCAAAAAATTGGACGAACGTTACTAGTATTATTTCGGTAATATTTCTGAAATATTCCATGAAATATTTGACTCAAATGTTACCGAAATATTACGCACCAATATTCCGCGTAATATTGCATGAATATTACAGAAATATTTCATGAATATTTTCATGATAGTTTCAAAAAATTGGACGAACATTACTAGTATCATTTCTGTAATATTTCCGAAATGTTCCATGAAATATTTGATTGAAATTTTGTAGAAATATTACGCAACAATATTCCGCGTAACATTGCATGAATATTACAGAAACATTTCATGAATAGTTTCAAAAAATTGGACGAACATTACTAGTAATATTTCTGTAATATTTCTGAAATATTCCATGCAATATTTGGCTGAAATGTTACCGAAATATTACGCAACAATATTCCGCGTAACATTGCTTGAATATTACAGAAATATTTCATGAATAGTTTCAAAAAATTGGACGAACATTACTAGTATTATTTCTGTAATATTTCTGAAATATTCCATGAAATATTTGATTGAAATGTTACAGAAATATTACGCAACAATATTCCGCGTAACATTGCATGAATATTACAGAGATATTTCATGAATAGTTTGAAAAAAATGGACGAACATTACTAGAATTATTTCTGTAATATTTCTGAAATATTCCGTGAAATATTATGGAAAATATTTCACAAAATATTTCTGGAAATATTACGATAAATATTGTATCAATCTTTCTGAAATATTTCCTGAAATATTACAAAAAATATTTGTAATATTTCATGTAATATTACTTTAATATTCCAAAAATATTACATGTTATATTACTACGAAATATTATATGTAATATTTCTTTGGAATATTTAATGCTATGTGGGTAGAAGAATTAAAAGGACTAGACAAATTGTTGTTAGAACGTACTTAAAAAATTAGCTTTTAAAAAACGTGTTGATTGTTTTAAAAAAATATTTAAGTTCTCATTAAAGTTTTTGGTACTCACAAGGAAAGTACCCGAACTGTCAAATTCAAAAAAATTCCAAACCCATATTAAAAAGTAGACCTCCATGCGAGATTCACGAAACCATTTTTTTTATCGGCTGAGAAGCGCTTTATAAGGGTTAAAATCACCCCTAAAGTTTACCCCCAAGAAACGTTTTTTTTATATATCTCGGCTTCTACTTGACTTTTTTTAACGAAACAAAATGGAAAGAGTTTCTTATTAAAAAGCCAAGAAATCCGTGGTAGTATGAACATTAAGGGTTGCATCCCTTATTTTTTAGAGGGTGAAATTGTGTTTTTTTAAGAATAATTTTTGTTGTGAGAATTCATAAAATAATTAAAAATAGGTCAAAACATTATTTTTGCCAACTACAATAAATAACAGTTGGTGTTTTTGGGCATTCTTCGCGAAACAACCCCTTAAGAGGTGGTAAACCACCCCTAACACAAATGAATTAGGTATATTTTTTGGCAATTATTTTTTTCCTTAAAATGGGTTCTTGAAGTCGTTAATCGGAATCCACAGTTAGATCCACAATAAAAATTTGAAAATAGTGAATTCAATATGGCGAAAAATTTTTTAGAAATATTTTAAATTCCACAAAAAATAGTATGTAGACCCCCTAGCAGAAATTATATTATGTAAATAAGTGTATAATAATGTAACAATGTTTTGTTATGTTATGCTATTATTTATTATTTTTTTATCATACACTTGTTTATCGTACGAAAAACAAGTGTATGATAATGTAGTTGTTTGTAAAAAAGTGTAAGAAAACGTAACAAATTGTAGTTTTCTACTAGATTTCGGACGCTTTTACATTTTACCACAGTTTATACCATTTTTTAATAATTTCTTACTTTTTCTTACATTTGTCTACGTTTTATTACTTTTTAATTTGTACTCTTAATTCAAATTTTATAGGCATTCTTACACTTTCGTACATCTTTTTACATTTTATTATATATTTGTACTTTTAATTACATCTTTTTACGTTTATATACAAATTTTGATACACATTTTACATCGTATCACATATTTGTACACTTTTTTCAAATAGTTCATAATTATACTTTTATAATAATTTATAATTGTACTTTTATTTAAATAAAGCTATAAATAAAATATTTTCAAAGATGTAAAGAAAAAATACTAAAACGTAATAAAATGTAAATTATTAGGTATTAGAAATATAATTAA
The DNA here is from genome assembly GCA_036365515.1 of Torymus aiolomorphi. NCBI lineage: Eukaryota > Metazoa > Arthropoda > Insecta > Hymenoptera > Torymidae > Torymus > Torymus aiolomorphi. The sequence goes on from CM070873.1 coordinate 193,130,681, forward strand.
TATATGTTACAAAATGTAAGTTACTGTATAAAAGTTTAAATTTTTACAAATTCTTACAGATTTTTACAATTTATTATCTTTTAATACAAATTCTTATACAATTCTACCAATTTCTAAGCAGCACAACGACCAATTTTAAATCCTACGGGTCAGCCAACAGCAGACGGCAAGCTAGCTAATTATTCTGACGATCATGGATTGTATGTTTTACAATAATGATATTCATGAAAAAAATGTTGTAAACATAGCGAGTTTTGGCACCATGAACATGCCATAATCGCTCGTTTACCACAAATATCGCATGTAATAAAATTAGAATTGAAGCAGAATTTTTTTGGGTTTTCAATTTTTTCTGGCCTTTCATCAATGTAACCGGTGGCGTACCAAGCATATTTAAATAAATTTTGAAACCTGGGACTTGATAATTGATTATGTACTAATGAATGCATTTTGATTATATTATTTCTATCGTGTAAGTTGAGATCCTCATTTGTTAGAAATATCATATCCGAAAACGTTCGAACGAAGTTCTTCCACATTCGAAAACCGTAAATATCAAGCGGTTGAAGTTTACTTGTTCTTTGTGGAATTTGTAGAATCGTTAAGGTTTTATGTTCCGGTTTTACTTTATAAATTATATCTAGGCAGTGACCTCTCCATGAATCAAGCAATAGGGTACTTGTTATGGTAGTTGATGGAAAATATACATCTTGCGCCCAACTTTCAACATGTTCTTTAGTCAATTTACCTGATTTCGATGCCATTACATAAACATTTTCTGCTGCAAATAAATTTTTTCTGACTACAGTTCCAAACTCTCCCTTTGGTTCTTGCATGACTAAAAAGAAGAGTGATAGAAGTTTTCCTTCAGCAGATACAGTAGGTTGGATAGTATAAGAATGAGTTGTCGAATGCACTGATTGCACTATACTCTCTACACTTTTATCTCCTCTAAGATTGAGGGTTCGACCACTGTGCATTTCGTAATTAAAACCACTTTGGTCGGAGTTATAAACACGGTTTGCATCATATTTTATGATGGCATTTTTTACTCTATTGCGAAATTACTGTTTTTGTGCTGACCATTCTTCTGAATCATCTATAGATTTTTTAGTAATAATTTTTGTTATTTTTCGAGAAACGATATTAAATCGCCGTTTAAATTCATTTAACCAGTGTCTAGAAGCTTTATATTCATTGAAGTTTAACTCTAATGCTTTTTCTTTTGCCATACGTCTTACATCAATGTCATGAATGTGTATTCTATTCGATCTGGCTACGTTAAATTTTTGTAAACAATATTCCTCAATTTTTGTCAATTTATCGATCCTACTTCCTCCTATTGCCACTTGATCTCTCCATCTATACAGTTGACGTGCTGTTTTTAATTTTTTGAATCGATTTTGGACTGTTTCAAATTTTAACTTGTTTTTACTACTTAACCAATACTCCACAGCTTGCTTTTTGTAGTCAAAATTAATACTCTCTGATTCGGTCCTACATTGATTTTCAGTTTCGGGTGTTATCATATCTTCTGCATCGATATCTTCATGTAAATCATCTGCAGGTATGTCATCGTAAGGTTCGTAGGTATCATCATAATATAGAAATTCTTCCGTTTCTTCGTAAATACTACGATCATTTATACTTGATATTATAATATTATACACTATATTAGCAACATTTCTTTCAGCGTCATTAACAGGTAATTTCTTTTCTTGATCTTGAAACATACTGTTTAAAATAAATAAATCATTCATCGCATTTACCAAATTCATATTTATGGAAAATATTTTCTTTCTTCTTTTAGATACGTTGAGTCGCAGTGTAAACCTGTAAAAGTTTTAGTTATTATAGCCTTTTTATAGCCATAACAGTATAGGAATGTACAATAGTATGAATGTACAGTAAGTGTAAAAAGTATTCAGACATCCAAAACTTTTGAGGAAAACATTTTACTAAATTCCTTTGTAAGTGCATGGGAATTCGTTATTGTTTGTCAATGTTTTGTCTACAAGATACACTATTTTATTAGCATTAAATAGTTGCTAAACGTTATTATTATAAATAAAGTACTACTTCTATTCACTCGTATGAATATTTTTTTACACTTAACTTAACTGATTAAATCGTCAGTATGTCATATTTTATATATTAGAATAACAGTAATGTAACAGTAATTCTAAAAATTAAAATCAAAACATAATTTTTACTATCATAAAATAATTCAATGCATGTATTAAGAGTAAAGTTTCGCTATCAAAATATTTACAATTGGTACAATAAAGATTCTATAATAGATTTTTACTGAATTTGACTTTCTTAACTTCGGCCACTTGTTCAACATTTATTGTATATTTTGACGAGTTTTATATTTAAAAGTACTGCATTTTATTTAATTTTTCAATATTATATCTAATATATCCTTCTATTAGAAATATTTTGAATAATTATGTAGAAGAAAGAAATGTCAATTATATGGTTACTTACGAGTATTATTATTGTTGTTATCATTCAATTCAAATAGGATTTCGTACTCGTAAAATGTTTACTTGCCATTAAAAAATATGATGCAAGTACCTCCAGACACTTATATTTTCAATTAATACCCATAAAATAATGTTGACATTGAATATTAATTTAACACGAGCGTAGAAAAACGTTCAGTAACGTATATTTGTTTTCGACTGACCGATGTTTCACTTATTTATGAATAAAAGAGGAGGAATCGGGAGATAAGCCATATCAATGCAAGCGTACGTAATCTTGTATATTGCGCAATAACCATGAATTGCTATAATTATCATTATATTAAAAAGTTTGTTCATATTAATTTATATTAATAAATCATAAATAAACTTTTCTTATTAAAACCTATCATAATTTCAACAAGCATGAAAATCTCTCGTAGCTGAAATTATAAAATATGAAAGAAAATACTTATAAAATAGAATAAATTGTCGAAAAATGTAAGAAATCGTACGATACTGGATTTCGGGCATATTTAACAAGTTGCTAAAGTTTCTTACATTTTCTTTCAATTCCTTACGTTTTCTAAATATTTCCTTGTGTAGCTTATTTTTATGAAATTATAAGGAAGTATTTGTTAGAAAAATCTGTAAGAATTAATTTGTTAGAAAAATCTGTAAGAATTTGTAAAAATTTAAACTTTTATACAGTAACTTACATTTTGTAACATATATTAATTATATTTCTAATACATAATAATTTACATTTTATTACGTTTTAGTATTTTTTCTTTACATCTTTGAAAATATTTTATTTATAGCTTTATTTAAATAAAAGTACAATTAGAAATTATTATAAAAATATAATTATGAACTATTTGAAAAAGTGTACAAATATGTGATACGATGTAAAATGTGTATCAAAATTTGTATATAAACGTAAAAAGATGTAATTAAAAGTACAAATATATAATAAAATGTAAAAAGATGTACGAAAATGTAAGAATGCCTATAAAACTTGAATTAAGAGTACAAATTAAAAAGTAATAAAACGTAGACAAATGTAAGGAAAAGTAAGAAATTATTAAAAAATGGTATAAACTGTGGTAAAATGTAAAAGCCTCCGAAATCCAGTAGAAAACTACAATTTGTTACGTTTTCTTACACTTTCTTACAAACAACTACATTATCATACACTTGTTTATCGTACGATAAACAAGTGTATGATAAAAAAACCGCTGCCAATTCTTTGGCACTTAGCTTTCTCAAAACAATTTATCGATTCCTTTCATTAAATTGAAATTATAATAATAAATTTTTCAAAAAAAAAAATAAAAAATTTTCTAAATTAAATTATCTCAAATTTATGACTTTTAAAAAATACATTTTCATATTAATAGAATATTTTTGTAAGATTATATTAATATAATTTTTTAATTTCATCTTATTGAAGAAGAAACTATTTGTTATTAATAATTGATGATTTCCAAATTGACTTTTTTACAATTGCCCAGCACTTAGTTTATCTGAATATAGTGTACAGTATTTATGATTAATACTATTTTACGCAAATTTTACGTGCAAAAATAATGTTATTACAGTTACAATAAATTAAGCTCAAGTTATTTTGATCTAATTTTATTCTAATATTAATACATTTATATTTGCCAAATTTCAATACGATTGGTTGACTTTTACTTCTGTTATCATGTCCAAAAGAAAAAAGCACTTTTTTCCAAAAATTTTTCTTTCTCGAAAACAAATGAAGATAATCACTTTAAATTTTAACCAAATATAATCCTCAATGAGTATTATAAATGGTTAAAATTTTAGGTCAATAAATCAACAATTTTCTGAGAAAACACAATTAGAAAATAAAAAAAAAAATTTTAACCTTAAATATCTTTTTATTAATTTACTAATTTTTTTTCAGCAATGAACTCGGTTCGAAGATATAAGAAAGCTGTCTATGTGCCAAATTTCAAGACGATTGTTTGACTTTTACTCCTTTTATCGTGTCCGAAAGAAAAAAAAATTCACTTCTATTCAAAAATATTTTTTCTATGAATAAAATGAAGATAATCATTCTAAATTTTAACAAAATATAGTCTTCAATGAGGGGGTTATAAGTGATTAAAATTTTAGGTCGATAAATCAACAATTCTCTGAAAAAACGCAATTCGGAAATTAAAAAAATTTTTAGCCTCAAATATCTTTAATCATAATTGATCGATTTTTTTTTTGCAACAAACTCGGTTCGAAGATATAAAAAAAAAAAATCAGTCTCTGTGCCAAATTTCAAGACGATTGGTTGACTTTTACTCCCGTTAACGTATCCGAAAAAACATTCCCTTGTTTTCAAAAATATTTTTTTTCTCTGAAACAAATGAAGATAATCACTTGGAATTTTTACCAAATATAGTCTTCAATGAGTGTTATAAGTGGTTAAAATTTTAGGTCGATAAATCAACAATCCTCTGAAAAAACGCAATTCGAAAATTAAAAAGAAAAATTTTTAACCTCAAATATCTTTAATCGTAATTGACCGATTTTTTTGGACAACGAACTCGGTTCGAAGATATAAAAAAGCTATCTCTGTGCCAAATTTCAAGACGATTGGTTGATTTTTACTCCTGTTATCGCGTCCGAAAAAAAATGCAATTTTTTTCAAAAATATTGAAATGAAGATAATCACTTGAAATTTTAACCAAATATAGTCTTCAATGATTGTTATAAGTGGTTAAAATTTCAAGTCGATAAATAAAATATTTTTTGAGAAATTAATTTATGAAATATAAAAATGTTTTCCTTAATAACAAATGACAGAGTAAAGATAATTGAACTTTTAAAAAAAGAAATTGTAGGTAATTTGAAGAACTTTCAAAAACAGTTTACTATATTATGTAATAATGGCTGTATGATATGAAAAAATAAAAAAAAATGAAAATTCAAAATCATTTTTTGGTTATAAAACAAAAGGAAAACGATAAAATGAAAAAATAGGTTAAGCTATCTCTATTCTATGTCCAAACGAAGAGCATAAGCCCTCATAGATGAAAATCAGTCAATTCGTTCAAAAGTTATAGCCGGTACACACACACACACACACACACACCCACACACACACACACACACACACATACATACAGACACGAAAATTTTTGTTCTCAAAAACATCGGATATTGGTGCCAAAAGTCTTAAAAAATGTTTTTAAACATTTTTTGTTCCAAAAATTTTTGTCACCATTACAAAGCTTCCTCTTTGAGGAAGCAAAATAATAAATAATAGAATAACATAACACAACATTGTTACATTATTATACACTTATTTACATAATATAATTTCCGCTAGGGGGTCTACATACTAGGTTTATTTGGAAAAGGCGGACATCAAACGAACCAATGAATAAGCGAATATTATTTTTTATTAGCCGACGTTTCGGGAGCGTTAGATATACTCCCCTCTTCAGGGCTACAAGATATGTAAAAATGGTAAATGTACAACGTCATGATATTTTCTTAAATAAGAAAAACAAGTCGGAGAATTCCATAAAATTTTTTACCATAAACAATTATTCAGTCATTATTAAAACATTCGGTCCTGCCGCACATACATCCACGAGAACTACACCAAACTTTGAGGAAAACGTTAAGAAAATTCAAAATTTAAAAAATAATATTGTATTGAATTAAGAATAAAATAGATATCAAACTGTAACTTACTACCAACTTATGCGTAATTCTCTCATGATTACTATCGGATAAGGCGAGTGCCATCTCCGATAAATAAACTAACAATGAGAGGCATATGTGACTTGTTAAACGGGGGAACAATAGGCGATTTTGGAAAAACTGTTGGGGATCAAGGGTAGGGAGGCAAGAGCTGGAAGTGGGAGAAACGGCACACGGAGCTGTTCGAGTGATATAGGAGAGCACGAAACGAGGAAGTGGGCAGAGCTAAGCCTATACAGCGAGAGAGTCCTCGCTAAGTAAACGTGCTCGTGTGTGCCACTTCCACGTTCACGTGCGCTTCCAATCATTCGGCAGGCTCATGGACGTATAGAATGGGGAAAAGAAGTATGGAAAGGCGAATGCACCGACACACAGCACCGAGCTAAGAATTGCAATGCAGTCTGATCAATTTCACAGTGTCTTTATATGATTTTTTTAGAAATTGGGTGTCTTCTATGCGGTTAAGAGTATTGCTGTGATAGTAGATGTTAAGCATTTCCGAAAAAGAGCGTCTAAAAAAGTTAGATTCTTTGTCAAGGATTTTGGCTTTTTCGAAGTCTATATTGTGTCCTGTTTCTGACACATGCATGGCTAAGGCAGAAGTATTAACGCAATTTTTTACGTCTCTATTGTGTTCATTAATACGTAAATTCATTTTTCTTTTGCTCATTCCAATATAAGTTGAAGAGCAGTTATGGCAATCTATTTTATAAACAATACCACTGGTGTCAAGCTTACGGAGGTGGTCCTTTCCTAAGGTTATTATGCAGTTGAATTTATTAATGGTACTATTGATTGGGATAATATTATTTTGGAAAAGGATATGATTAATTTTAGGAGTCAGATGTTTAATAAACGGTAAAAGTATTTTTGGCTTTAACAAAGTAGCGCGTGAGATTCTATTAGTGATAGTGTTATTATTATGACTGTTACGGATGTATTCGAGTCTAATCCCGAAGTATTTGTTTATTATTTCGCGTGGATAGTTATTGCATAGAAGATAGTGGAAAGAAAGGTCGAGATTACTACGGTGGAATTGTGGGTCGGAGAGTTTTATGGACTTGTCAACAAGGTTGTAGATAATGGCTATTTTTTGAGAGTGGGGGTGGTGGGAAAAATAATTAATGTAGCGTCCGGATGCTGTGTTTTTCTGTACCAGTTGGTGACGATTCTATTGTCGCGTGATCTTATTAATTCTATGTCCAAAAAACAGATGCTGTTGTTATGTTCGCGTTCGATGGTGAATTGGAGGTGACCATTATATCCATTAAAGGAGGAAAGAATCTCTTCCGTTTTGTCTTTTTAGGAATAAGAATGCAATCGTCCACATATCTTCTATACAGCAATAACTCATTATTATAACTATTAAGACAAGTAGTTTCAAGTGACTCAAGAGTAATGTCAGCAAACCAAGGGCTAGTGCAAAAACCCATAGGGGTACCCATGATTTGTTTATAAATTCTATTATTGAACTGTAAATATGTTGAATCCAAAAAAAGTTTTATACCATGCATAAATTCTAATTTAGAGAGGTTGATCTTATTGTTCAAGTATATCCATTTTTTGGCGACAGCTTGTAAAACAAGATCAGCTGGGATGTTGGTAAACAAGGACACTACGTCAAAAGAAACTAACTCATACTCATCTGTAATTTTTAAATTGTCGGTTATTTCTTTTAATTCAAAGCTGTTTTTAATTGAGGATTTCGGGCGTGGAAAATATTTATTAAACAGAAGGAGAGGCTTTTATCTAAGGCATAAGTAGGACTACCTACGGCTGACACAATGATTCTTATTGGATTGCCTTCTTTATGGATCTTTACTAAGGCGTAAGCTCTAGCAAGATTAGTGACGTTAATATCTGCCCGTAACACGTGTGAGAAACATTCGTCTGTATCTAAAACACCTTTGTTTTTCCAGTCTTTAATTAGAGTTTTGATATTTTTCTGTAGTGAATTTAGAGGGGATCTATTAATTTTGCAATAAAAATTTGTGTCAGATAACGCCGATTCCACTTTCTCTATGTAGGCATCTTTTTCCATCACTACTGTAACATTACCCTTCTCCGCTTTCGTGACGAAAATACTGGGATTATTTTTTAAAAAACGTTTGGTTTTAATGAAATTATCTTTGATTATTCTATCACTGTGACTAAGATGTAAGCGTTTACTACCTTTGATAAAGTTATTAAAAGTAGAAAGTAAGTTATCTCTGATTTCTTCTTTATTGTTCTCAAGATTTCTCAAATTGCTTTCTACTGCCTTAACATACTCGAACATAGAGCGTCTATCTAAATCCAAAGTGAAATTGAATTTGTCGCCAAGGTTGAGCGTCTCAATTGCAAAACTCGGTAACCGTGTGTGTGAGAGATTGACCAACCATCTATCCTTGGTGTTTGTAATGTTATTGTTTAGGGTAGTCAAACTAACGTTAGATTCTGAATTTCGAAAATCTGATCCAACCGTTACACACTCTGACCTTAACATTCATCTACAGTTTTTGCTTACACAAATCAACGCGTCCATAATTAACTTCACAAATGCAACTTCTGAAACATATGCTAAAAAATTCTTACAATTTTACAATAATACCTTGGATATCATTAGTGATAAAGTTTCACATATCCACATTAATAAATTTAATAGTCTGTTAAAAGCTTCTGACAAAAGTGTAACGGTTGGATCAGATTTTCGAAATTCAGAATCTAACGTTAGTTTGACTACCCTAAACAATAACATTACAAACACCAAGGATAGATGGTTGGTCAATCTCTCACACACACAGTTACCGAGTTTTGCAATTGAGACGCTCAACCTTGGCGACAAATTCAATTTCACTTTGGATTTAGATAGACGCTCTATGTTCGAGTATGTTAAGGCAGTAGAAAGCAATTTGAGAAATCTTGAGAACAATAAAGAAGAAATCAGAGATAACTTACTTTCTACTTTTAATAACTTTATCAAAGGTAGTAAACGCTTACATCTTAGTCACAGTGATAGAATAATCAAAGATAATTTCATTAAAACCAAACGTTTTTTAAAAAATAATCCCAGTATTTTCGTCACGAAAGCGGAGAAGGGTAATGTTACAGTAGTGATGGAAAAAGATGCCTACATAGAGAAAGTGGAATCGGCGTTATCTGACACAAATTTTTATTGCAAAATTAATAGATCCCCTCTAAATTCACTACAGAAAAATATCAAAACTCTAATTAAAGACTGGAAAAACAAAGGTGTTTTAGATACAGACGAATGTTTCTCACACGTGTTACGGGCAGATATTAACGTCACTAATCTTGCTAGAGCTTACGCCTTAGTAAAGATCCATAAAGAAGGCAATCCAATAAGAATCATTGTGTCAGCCGTAGGTAGTCCTACTTATGCCTTAGATAAAAGCCTCTCCCTTCTGTTTAATAAATATTTTCCACGCCCGAAATCCTCAATTAAAAACAGCTTTGAATTAAAAGAAATAACCGACAATTTAAAAATTACAGATGAGTATGAGTTAGTTTCTTTTGACGTAGTGTCCTTGTTTACCAACATCCCAGCTGATCTTGTTTTACAAGCTGTCGCCAAAAAATGGATATACTTGAACAATAAGATCAACCTCTCTAAATTAGAATTTATGCATGGTATAAAACTTCTTTTGGATTCAACATATTTACAGTTCAATAATAGAATTTATAAACAAATCATGGGTACCCCTATGGGTTTTTGCACTAGCCCTTGGTTTGCTGACATTACTCTTGAGTCACTTGAAACTACTTGTCTTAATAGTTATAATAATGAGTTATTGCTGTATAGAAGATATGTGGACGATTGCATTCTTATTCCTAAAAAGACAAAACGGAAGAGATTCTTTCCTCCTTTAATGGATATAATGGTCACCTCCAATTCACCATCGAACGCGAACATAACAACAGCATCTGTTTTTGGACATAGAATTAATAAGATCACGCGACAATAGAATCGTCACCAACTGGTACAGAAAAACACAGCATCCGGACGCTACATTAATTATTTTTCCCACCACCCCCACTCTCAAAAAATAGCCATTATCTACAACCTTGTTGACAAGTCCATAAAACTCTCCGACCCACAATTCCACCGTAGTAATCTCGACCTTTCTTTCCACTATCTTCTATGCAATAACTATCCACGCGAAATAATAAACAAATACTTCGGGATTAGACTCGAATACATCCGTAACAGTCATAATAATAACACTATCACTAATAGAATCTCACGCGCTACTTTGTTAAAGCCAAAAATACTTTTACCGTTTATTAAACATCTGACTCCTAAAATTAATCATATCCTTTTCCAAAATAATATTATCCCAATCAATAGTACCATTAATAAATTCAACTGCATAATAACCTTAGGAAAGGACCACCTCCGTAAGCTTGACACCAGTGGTATTGTTTATAAAATAGGTTGCCATAACTGCTCTTCAACTTATATTGGAATGAGCAAAAGAAAAATGAATTTACGTATTAATGAACACAATAGAGACGTAAAAAATTGCGTTAATACTTCTGCCTTAGCCATGCATGTGTCAGAAACAGGACACAATATAGACTTCGAAAAAGCCAAAATCCTTGACAAAGAATCTAACTTTTTTAGACGCTCTTTTTCGGAAATGCTTAACATCTACTATCACAGCAAAACTCTTAACCGCATAGAAGACACCCAATTTCTAAAAAAATCATATAAAGACACTGTGAAATTGATCAGACTGCATTGCAATTCTTAGCTCGGTGCTGTGTGTCGGTGCATTCGCCTTTCCATACTCCTTTTCCCCATTCTATACGTCCATGAGCCTGCCGAATGATTGGAAGCGCACGTGAACGTGGAAGTGGCACACACGAGCACGTTTACTTAGCGAGGACTCTCTCGCTGTATAGGCTTAGCTCTGCCCACTTCCTCGTTTCGTGCTCTCCTATATCACTCGAACAGCTCCGTGTGCTGTTTCTCCCACTTCCAGCTCTTGCCTCCCTACCCTTGATCCCCAACAGTTTTTCCAAAATCGACTATTGTTCCCCCGTTTAACAAGTCACATATGCCTCTCATTGTTAGTTTATTTATCGGAGATGGCACTCGCCTTATCCGATAGTAATCATGAGAGAATTACGCATAAGTTGGTAGTAAGTTACAGTTTGATATCTATTTTATTCTTAATTCAATACAATATTATTTTTTAAATTTTGAATTTTCTTAACGTTTTCCTCAAAGTTTGGTGTAGTTCTCGTGGATGTATGTGCGGCAGGACCGAATGTTTTAATAATGACTGAATAATTGTTTATGGTAAAAAATTTTATGGAATTATCCGACTTGTTTTTCTTATTTAAAAAAATATCATGACGTTGTACATTTACCATTTTTACATATCTTGTAGCCCTGAAGAGGGGAGTATATCTAACGCTCCCGAAACGTCGGCTAATAAAAAATAATATTCGCTTATTCATTGGTTCGTTTGATGTCCGCCTTTTCCAAATAAACTTAAATATCACGAACGTACTTTAACGAGGTCTACATACTATTTTTCGTGGAATTTAAAATATTTCTAAAAAATTTTTCGCCATATTGAATTCACTATTTTCAAATTTTTATTGTGGATCTAACTGTGGATTCCGATTAACGACTTCAAGAACCCATTTTAAGGAAAAAAATAATTGCCAAAAAAATATACCTAATTCATTTGTGTTAGGGGTGGTTTACCACCTCGTAAGGGGTTGTTTCGCGAAGAATGCCCAAACACACCAACTGTTATTTATTGTAGTTGGCAAAAATAATGTTTTGACCTATTTTTAATTATTTTATGAATTCTCACAACAAAAATTATTCTTAAAAAAACATAATTTCACCCTCTAAAAAATAAGGGATGCAACCCTTAATGTTCATACTACCACGGATTTCTTGACTTTTTAATAAGAAACTCTTTCCATTTTGTTTCGTTAAAAAAAGTTAAGTAGAAGCCGAGATATATCAAAAAAACGTTTCTTGGGGGTAAACTTTAGGGGTGATTTTAACCCTTATAAAGCGCTTCTCAGCCGATAAAAAAAATGTTTTCGTGAATCTCGCATGGAGGTCTACTTTTTAATATGGGTTTGGAATTTTTTTGAATTTGACAGTTCGGGTACTTTCCTGTCAGTTTGACAGATGTTGAGAGCGAGGGAGAGAGAGAGGGGCGGGAAAGAGAGAGAGGTCGAGAAAGACAGGGGAGAAAGAGAGGGAGGGAGAGAGAGAGAGAAAGTGAGGGAGAGAGAGGGAGGGAGAGAGAGACTAATACTTGCCTTAGTTTAAACTTTTGTAAAAAGTTTTTTTAGATAGATTTCACAATTTTTGAAGAGAAAATTATAATTACATAGTGTGATAACGTTACGATAGTTTATTGCAGTATATTTTTAATATCATTATTAAATGGTAGTATTTATTTGTATTTCTTTGTCGTTAATACCGGTATCATTGAGTCAAAAACATGGGGCTTCCTTACTATGCATGCTTCCTTTGAAATTACGCTTGACATTTAAAAACTTTTTAGTAAAAACAATCAAATATTTATTCAATCAAAAATATATTACTGTCGAACAAAAACGCGTTTCTTTAAAAGGAGTCAATAAAGTAAAATAATAATGTGTTGTAATTGTCAATATTTCTTTGAATGTGACCAATGCGGCTTATAGAGGCGTTTTGAAAGAAGTGAATACAAGCGTGCGATGGCGTAGTGGTTAGCGTGCTTGCTTAGAAACTCGAGGGTCGAGGGTTCGAATCGCGGTTAGGTCGTTTTTATTTGTAAACCTTTTTCTGCGAAATAAATGTGCGTATAATTTAAAAATGCGGTTTAAATTGACTGTAATGCAAATTTTAGCGAGCGTTAATTATACATAAAATGTGTGTGTGTTCATGCGTGCGTGCATGCGTGCGTGCGTGCGTGTGTGTGTGTGTGTGTTTTTGCGAAAGGCGACGGGGAAATCTTCAAAAGACGCCCGGGAATAGTTCTCGGGCAGTGTCGGATTTCTACCGACTAAAACCCCTCCGCCTCGCTACACCAAAGGCCTTATTTCCCCCGCGGAACTGCCGCTAGTCATTACTTCACGGGGGAAGGCATTAGCTGGTTTGCTCTTCCTTCTTGATGTCCTTCCCTGCATCCTCCAATCTCTGTTAATTGGTTGGAGATTCAGGATAGGTTGCTTTCTTCTTTTCTTCTGTAGAATCGTCTTTTTCTTACCGCATCAGATCGTCTGCTTTTTTCAGCAGCGTCCGGCCGTCTTCTTCTTTCGGCACCGTCCGATCATCCTCTGGACAGACTCGACCTCGACACCTATATTCTTCTGCATCGGGTGAGGGAGTCTGAGCTCAACCCAATGTTCTTTGCTAACCTGCCAGGGCAGGGGAGTATTTTGGAGTGCTGCTGCCTTGTTATCCTATGGATAGTCTCCACCCCTGAGCCTACGTTCCTCTGCATCGGCTGAGGGAGATTGGGCTCAACCCAACCACCTACGTTCCTCTGCATCAGTGTAGGGAGCCATCTATTTAATAGCCTGGCGCCCTGCATTTCTCATTCGTAGTTCTCTTCGCTTTTTTTCTTCTTTTCGAGGTTCTACGATGACATTCTTGGCGAATTCCGTTGTCGCACTCCATGCCATCTTTGATGTTAACATCTGTTGTACCAGATTCTCTGGCGATATCGTCGCGTCCAATATGCTTTCAAGCTTTCGTCGTTGTGAGTCAAATCTACGGCATGCGAAGAATGCATGTCTGGCGTCCTCCTCCAATCCATGGCATGTTATGCTCTCCGGTCCTCATGCTTATACTTATGTAAGTATTCTCGAAAGCAGCCATGTCCCGTCAACATCTGCGTCAGGTAGTAGCTGAGGTCTCCATGTTTTCGGTTAACCCATTCCGCTACATTTGGGATAAGCTGGTGGGTCCATCTTCCGGTTTCGAAACTGTTTCACTGTGTCTGCCAGCGTTGCAGACTTTTCTGCCTTTCTCGTTTCCTGGAGTCATCTGCTTCCAGCTGCCTATTTTTCCGGTGCCGGTATGTTCTCCTTTGTTCTTCGGCTAGGATCTCGATCGGCAAAAGACCCGAAATTACTTGTGCAGCGTCTCTGGAGACAGTCCTGAACGCGCTGGCAATCCTAAGTGCCATTTGCCGGCCTACTGGACATATCCTTCTTTGGCACTTCTGTAGCTGTAGTGCACTGGACTAGATGGCAATGCCATAGGTCAGTATAGATGTAACTACTGACGCTAGGAAGGCTCTTCGTCCCGGTTTAGGCCCACCTACATTAGGCATGAGGCGGGATAGCGCTCCTCCAACTGCTGATGCCTTCGTGCTAACATGCTCGACTTGGTCCTTGAAGTTGAGTCGTGCATCGATCATTACCCCCAGGTAGCGGATAGATGGTTTTGACTCAATTTCATGTTCGCCGACTCGCAGTGTGATCGTTTCTCGTTCCGTTCTGCTAGTTATCAGCGTTGCCTCTGTCTTATGTTTAGCCATCTTGAGTCCTGCTTCGTCCATCCAGGCAGCATATTTGCTGAATGTCGCATTGAACAGGTTCTTGATATCCTGAATGTATTTGCCTACAATTACGAGGGCGACATCATCTGCGAATGCTACGGGCGTAACCCGTCTTGGGATCTTCAGTTTGAGTAGGCCGTTATACATGATAATCCACAGAACTGATCCCAGTACCGAGCCTTGTGGCACTCCACCACTGACTTTGTATTCCTTGAGTCCATCATCTGTATCATACTGCAAGATTCTGTCCTTGAAGTAGCTAGCCACTAACTTTTGCAGATATTTTGGAATACCGAACTGGTCGAGTGCTTCCATGATTCGGTCCCACCTCGCAGAATTGAATGCGTTCTGCATGTCTAGCGTCACAACTGCGCAGTATTCCTTCTCACCGTTTTTCTATCTAGTCCCTGAGATCGCTTTCTTCGCGGTCTCAATAACTAGATTAATGGCATTAACGGTTGACTTTCCCTTGCGAAATCCAAACTGTTTTTCTGACAGGTGTTTTTCAGCTATAACCTCCATTCGCGTGTACATTATCCGCTCAAGGACCTTCCCCGCCGAGTAGAGCATGCAGAGGGGACGATATGCTGATGGTTCGTCGGGCGGCTTGTTTCCTTTTAGGAGGAGGACGAGCCTCTGCGTTTTCCATTTGGCAGGGAAGTAACCTTCTTGTAGGCATCTGTTGTACATGTGAAGAAACATATCCGGTGCTATACTTATTGCCTTTTTTAAGGCAATGTTCGGGATGCCATCCGGTCCAGGGGCCTTCTTGTTTCCCAATCTTGAGTACGTAATCTTCAGCTCTTCCAGTGTTATCGGTGGTATAGGTTCCTCCGTGTTAAGGTCATCGATCTGCAGTTCCGGTTGCTGTGGGAAGAGGTTGGTGACAATCTTCTCCAGCATGTGGGTGAAGACAGTGGCTGTGGTTTCACTCTTTTCATCACTACTTTGTATGGTCTACCCCATGGGTCGCTTTCTACTTCATAAACCAGCTCTTTCCAGCAATATGCCTTCCTACTTTTGATTGCTTTGACCAGTTTATGTCGTGCTACTTTGTGATCTTCCTGGAGATCTCTGTAGTTTGATTTTTTCTGGCTCGCGTTGCTTTTCTTCTTGCACGGATGCTTTCCTGTCGACTTTTGACAATATCATTGTTCCACCAGTACATGGGCTGATGGTCGTTATGGGGGCGCTTTCGTTGCATCGTGGCGTCACATGCAAAGGCAACTCTGCGCATGACTTCTTCTACCTCCTCTTGTGCGCTATTGACCGCAATGGGCTTACTGTTAAATACCTCTTGGAATAGTTCCGCGTCAAATTTGTTCGCGTTCCATCCCTTGATGTTCGTTCTTTTATGTGAAGGGCTCTTTTGGACTGTCTTACTTGGTACTGTCCAGCTGATAAGTCTATGATCACTCGCGTTTTTCATATCATGTACTTTCCAGTTGCTTTCTCCTCTTGTCAGGCTGGCGCTGGCAAAAGTCAGGTCGACTATCGAGCTTCCAGTGTCTCTCTCGAAGGTGGGCAGGGTCCCGGTGTTCAAAAGGGTCATGTCCAGACATGACATTGCCTGTAGGAGCTCGTTTCCTTTTTCGTTCGTTTTTTTTGCTGCCCCATTCGACTGCCCAGGCGTTGAAATCTCCCGCTATCAAGTAGATCCGTGAACTCGTTAGTATCCAGGCTGGGAGGAGCATAAACGCTGTAGAAATTTACGTTTCCGAGCTTTGCCCTTACGAAGCCTCTATGATTGGTGTCAGACTGGTCATTGAACGACCTGTTACTGCAGGACCAAATGACAGCCTTGCCAGTGGCGTCTGTCACTCATGCTTGCGTTTTCGATTTTGTGATGTTGTTTTCAGCGATAATGGCCACATCTATCTTCATGTCTCTAACCGTTTGGGTCAGCAGGTCATGCGCCGCCTCACAATGGTTTATGTTGTGCTGTAACAATCTCATTTTTTTTTCCTGACTGGTTGGCTCTTATTCTTCTCGTTGAAGACAGTGCATTTGTTGCTTCCTGCTACGTGGTGATGATCTCTGTCCCTTTCAGCACATAGGGCACAGTGCGGTTCTTTCTGGCATTCGGCGATTTTGTGCTCTGCCTGGCCGCACTTGCGGCAGAGACCAGATCCAGGGTTGCCAGAAGGCGACTTTTTGTCTCACTTACTCTGAAAGAATATGACGTTACTTGCACGTAAGTAAAAAGGATAGAAGATCGCCATCTGGTAACCCTGACCAGATCTGTCGATCTGACTCGGACATTTTCTGGCAATGTGCCCCGTGTTCCAACACCTGAAGCATTTCAGTGGTCTCATAACTTCCTTGATAGGACAGTTTACTAGCGTGGCCGATTCGTATTCTGCCCCGTTCTCCTATTACTTTTCGGGCCACCCCGTCTGGCAGCTTGACCGATGTTATTTGGGTTCCCTTGTAGGCCGGCCGTAGTGCTCTTATGGCGTTGTCGGTAACTACGAATTCGTTGCCCGCCGCTCTCTGCAGAGCTGCTTTGACTTCCTCTTTCGTAGTTGTCTCCTCTAGGTCCCTTATTGATAGTTCCACTTCGTGTGACTTGCCGGATACAATTGCCTGGCCGCCTAGTACATCAGCCACCTTTCTTTGGAGAGATTTCAGCTTATCCCCATTTTCCCTGTTGAGGACTATCAGGAGGTGGTCATTGTTGGTTCTTCTGACCTTGTCGACATTTTCCTCCAATCCTTCTTCCGCTAGCCCTTTCTTGACTTCTTTCAGTATATCAGCGTATGTAGCACTTCCCTGGGCACTAATGAGGAGCGCCTTTGGTAGCGCCTTCTTCTTGCGCTGTTTGGGGGCCTTCTTTCTTTTTTCTTCTTCTTTTGCTCGCTTCTTCTTTTTCTTCTTCGTGTTCTGTTGCCACTCCATTTCTTCGTTCTCTTTTGGAGCCGTCTGCGGGGGTTTCTCTTCTTGAGTTTGTTCCACTCCGGGGAGCGCTACCGCTGCCTGTTGTGTCTTTTGCCCTAGAGACGCCTTCTTTGCAGCCTGATTCACGTTTGGTGAGGGCGGAGAGCGCTCTTTCCTCTTTGGGGTCTCTTGGAGGGGGCTGTACCAGTTTGTCTTATCTGGCGTCTGGAACAACTCATTTCGGACACCGCAGAGTAGCTGGACTCTCTGGTTCATCTTTCCGTCAGTCTGTTTGCCAGGTGCCGCTGTTGTTGTTGTTGAGACGATATTCTTCGGTGCACCCCGCAGCAGCTTCCTTATTTGTGTGAAGGACTTTTGGATCCCATTTACCAGCATACGGGTTTCCGCGGTCACCGTTCTTCGGGTTTTTCCATCCGGCATTTTCTCGCTCAGATGCTCCACGAGTCCAGCTATTAGCTGTTCGTGTTCCTCCCATGCACTGGGCTTTTTCGTCTTACGCGCAGTTTTGGGAAGAGCACTCCGAGGACCTCCTAGTTCCAAGTCTTCTTCGGATATTTTATGCGGGTCTCCCTTCCCTGGCTTTGGTGCTTCAGCTTCTTCGTCTTCTTCGCTCGTCTTCTGAGATACAGTAAGGGCCAAGCTTCCTACCCCTTCTGTACCAGCTTGATTGGCTACATCGTGCTTCTGGCTCCCCCCAAAATCCGTGGAGCCTGCACCGACAACCGGGGCTTTCACCCGATCGGAATCGGTGGCGGGATTCTCCTCTTTGCCGAGGATACCCGCTTGGGGTACTATATTTTCAAACACTTTTCCATACTTGGTTTGTTATTCGGGGTTCCTTCCCCTAGCTAGTTTTGGTCCGCCCCGGGTATTTTATTTTCCCGTCATATCTGACGAGCGTTCTCCTATCCGCCACCTGGGGAGGCGCCTGATGCGAGACTAGCAACTCGACACGGGTGCGTGCGTGCGTGCGTGCATGCGTGCGTGCGTGTATGTGTGTGTCTGTGTGTGTATTAATAAATAAATGTATGTATCACCATCATAAATATATTCTCTATCTGTACTGCAGAAACAGAAAGGTAACCTTAATTCACTTAAATAAAAACTATAAAAAAAGTTGGTTTAAATTTTTTTTTTATAAAAGTTAAAAAAAAAATACTCGGAATCAATGAAATATTTCTTTAAATGAAAGAAATTTTTTTAAACTATGAAATCGGAGTCTCTATTGTTAGAAATATAATTTTGATTGAATGAAATATTTACTTGTTTTGATAGCGGAAACTTTAAAATAAAAAAATATTTCTTCTATTGAAAAAGACGGTTTCTTACCGTAAAGAAATATTTTTCTAAATGAAACAAATTTTCTTCAAACCATGAAATTGGAGTCTCTATTGTAAGAAATATAATTTTGATTGAATGAAATACTTTGCTTCCTCCTAGAGGAAGCTTTGTGATAGTAATTTTTTGAGTTGTTGTAAAAACATGTTATAATTGATATTCGAGGTGTTAGGAACCAAAATACATGATTTTTGAAAAATGTGTGTGTGTGTGTGTGTGTGTGTGTGTGTGTGTGTGTGTGTGTGTGCGTATGTGTGCGCGTATGTGTGCGTGCGTGCGTGCGTGCGTGTGTGTGTGTGTGTGTGTGTGTGTACGCCTGGATCTCAGCTTCTACTCGATCGATTTTAACCGGACAGGTCTCATTCTTTTTGATTTTTCTGTGTGATGACGCATCAAAAATCAGTTTTTTGATTGGGCCGATTCGTTTTTGTCTTATTTCGAATTTTCGATTTTCTCAAAATTGTTTTTGGCTTTTTTTCAATGATAGAATCGAGATATTTAAATCTAATGGATAGACGGTTTCTTGCCGTAAAGAAATATTTTTCTAAATGAAAAAATTTTTCTTCAAACCATGAAATCGGAGTCTCTATTGTAAGAAATATAATGTTGATTGAAAGAAATATTTTTTTGTTTTGATCACGGGAACTTTAAAATAAAAAAAAATATTTCTTCTATTGAAGAAGACGGTTTCTTGTCGTAAAGAAATATTTTTCTAAATGAAACAAATTTTCTTCAAACCATGAAATCGGAGTCTCTATTGTAAGAAATATAATTTGGATTGAATGAAATATTTTTTTGTTCACGGGAACTTTAAAATAAAAAAATTTTTCTTCTATTGGAAAAGACGATTTCTGCCGTAAAGAAATATTTTTCTAAATGAAAGAATTTTTCTTCAAACCATGAAATCGGAGTCTCTATTGTAAGAAATATAATTTTGATTGAATGAAATATTTTTTTGTTCACGGGAAGTTTAAAATAAAAAAATTTTTCTTCTATTGGAAAAGACGATTTCTTGCCGTAAAGAAATATTTTTCTAAATGAAAGAATTTTTCTTCAAACCATGAAATCGGAGTCTCTATTGTAAGAAATATAATTTTGATTGAATGAAATATTTTTTTGTTCACGGGAAGTTTAAAATAAAAAAATTTTTCTTCTATTGGAAAAGACGATTTCTTGCCGTAAAGAAATATTTTTCTAAATGAAAGAATTTTTCTTCAAACCATGAAATCGGAGTCTCTATTGTAAGAAATATAATTTTGATTTAATGAAATATTTTTTGTTTTGATCACGGGAACTTTAAAATAAAAAAATATTTCTCTATTGAAAAAGACGGTTTCTTGCCGTAAAGAAATATTTTTCTAAATGAAAGAATTTTTCTTCAAACCATGAAATCGGAGTCTCTATTGTAAGAAATATAATTTTGATTAAATGAAATATTTGTTTGTTTTGATCACGGGATCTTTGAAATAAAAAAATATTTCTTTTATTGAAAAAAACGGTTTTTTGCCATAAAGAAATACTTCTTTCAATGTAAGGCATATAATGCCAAGTTAACGCAATATTTTATTCATATAAAGAAATATTACTTTTATTTAAAGAAATAGTGTCATTCATTCAAAGAAACAGTGTCATTCATTCAAAGAAATATTTGATCGATTGCCCGCAATGACACGATTTCTTTGATTCAAAGAAATTTGCTTTATTTCTAAGAAATATTTTTCTCAGTGTACTAATGGCTCAACTATAATTACATATGCTAAGTTTGTAGTCTTTTCAGTTTCGAAATACTTTTCTATTTGATTCGCAGAAGAAGCAATAAATGAATTTTTTATCGGCATACCGTTAGTATCAAGAGGTAAAACAAACCCTACAACATTATTCGTTCTTGAATCATACTGAATGCGACCAGTTATTCTCGTCACATCTTCGCTAACCCAAACTACTAATGGTAATCCTCGACTTACTAAAAATGATCTTAAATCTCTTACTTTTAATTCGCCTTCAATAACAAGATTATCCTTATGCGAAATAGTTCTGCTTATTGTACTCAATGAAGGTAAAAGTAAATTTGAACACAATGTTTCATGTAACGTTCTACCTCCAATTATAAATAAATATGTAGCAAATTGTTTTAATTCATTATCATAACGTATTTGAATTTTTTGTTTTTGTGTATTACAAAGGGCAAGTTCTACTAATTTATTTAAAAAATTACTGTATGGTTTTGTTTTATTTTTTGATACAATTTTGTTTTAATCTGCCTTATCCTCTTTATATAAAAAGTTCTTTAAAGTTTCACTAAACTCTTCCCTTCGTTGAATTTCTAGATCTAAACGATTGATTAATAAGAAGAAAGATGTTATACGTGATTGCGTAGAATCAATCGTTGCATGCATTTTCCTTTTTCTACGTGTTGATCGAGTATTATCTTGACAAATACGTGTTTCTCGAGATTTTTCGAACAAAAATAAATAGAAAGTGTAATGTTATATTTCAGTAAAATTATATTTAGTATATTTGCGGTGGTATACTTTTTACTAAATAATTTTAATTAAAAATATTAGTTGCCCGGTATACGGCAAATAAATTTACTCTTACTCTTACCCTCACTCACTTACCAAAGGGAAGTTCGGCTGTGATGTCCTCGTTCGGGCGGCGAAGAAGCTGAAAATTGTGGATTGGGACATGCGCAAAATAACTCATGCAAATTCTCAAGATACAATATAATTCTTTCCTTTATTTCCTAACGCATACATTCTACTATGATTTCATTTATTTCATTCCCTTCCCCTCGCGACGTGCGATAATCAATCCCTCCCAAAATTCCCTTTACACGACGCGAATTACTCTTATCCACCCTCCGCCTCACTCTCTCTCTCTCTATCTCTCTTTATCACTCTACCCGCTGTAACTCCTTTACGAATTCGCCGGTCTCTTTCTCTCTCGTACGCACACTCTCCTTCTCTAGTTAGGCGCACGCATCTATTCCCTTAGTTCGCGCTGTGTCGAGAATTGCTCCCAAGAACCTGCTCTCTCACTCCCTCTCTCTATCGGTACGCGAGCTTCAAGGAAATTCCACGAAACGCAAGCCTTCGACTAGCACTTCACGTCACCTAGAATACGCGCCGAGAGATATCCTCGGCACGCCTTCGCTCTCCCACACACTCTCTACACGCACGATTCTCAGAGCCGCGCGGCGCCGCAAAATCTAGCCGAGAACTCTCTCTCTCTCTCTCTCTCTCTCTCTCTCTCTCTCTCTCTCTCTCTCTCTCTCTCTCTCTCTCTCTCTCTCTCTCTCTATATATATATATATATATATATATATATATATATATATATATATATATATATATATATATATATATATATATATATATATATATATATATATAAATATCATTGGACGGTATTTTGAGGATTTCATAAAGAATTTGTACAATAGTGGTGACACAAATATAAACATTGTTATAAACAACCAATAAACAAGCGCGTGACTAAAGAAATAATGACCCTAAGGTTATTGACTAACACCACGACGCCTGCGGCGCCCGCTTTTATGGAAAAATATCACGGAATTTCCGAAATCGATGTATTAACACACTATTGTGGAAACCGCTGAAAAATCCTCAAAATGCCTCTCGAGTGCTTTGGACTTTTGAGGAGACTCCTCAAAATGCCTACAAAATCCTCAAAATTCGGTATATATGACCTATATAATCCTCAAAATGCGTCCCAGATGTGAATATATATATATATATATATATATATATATATATGCACGCGATGCCTAGCACACGCACGTACGCACACATACTTTAATCGCGACTCAGTATAGACCCCATCTCCTTTGTCTTTATATACGCGCGACTCGGTGTAGCGCGCGGCGCGATGCAAGAACACCGCCGTCGAGTTTATGCGCGAGCTCACTCTTGTTTTCTCTGCGCGCGATTCGACGAATCGTTCGGCCGCCGTACCGAGCGCCCTCCCCCTTTCGGTTCCGACAACCGATAAAATCCGCGCGCACGACTCCCGACTAAAATCTCCCGACTACCGTTTCCGCCTATCTCTCTCCCTCTCTCTCTATCTCACTATTCTACCCTCTTCACCAACGCTCACTTCTCTACTCCCGGCGCTTTATCGCCCGCGCCGTGAACGTAACGAGTCCGAAACGAAACCGTACTTTGGCTTACTTACTCGTAGCAGGGGCTTTAACGAAATAAACGATATCTCGAAAGACAACGGAAAAAATGACGGCCACAGTACGCTGAACAGCCATGTTCCCTTCGATTTTTCGAGATATCATTTATCTCGTTAAAGCCTCAGGCGCGCACCTCGTGGCCCGCAAGACGGGCGGTGGACAGCGTCTCTGAAGTTCTTCTCTCTCTCTCTCTCTCTCTCTCTCTCTCTCTCTCTCTCTCTCTCTCTCTCTATCTCGGTGCGCTGCTGGAGCTGGTGGACGATGTCGTCCCTGCGGAGGCCGTCGGTCGCACTTTCTGCACTCCCGCTCGCCCGTCCTAATGTCCTTCAGCACACACCGCTTTTGTCTCGCCCGGAAACGCATGCGCGGATACGACTCGCGCAGCCGCGCGCGACACACGCTGTTAACAGCCTACGTCTACCGTCTTCTCTCTCTTTTCTCTCAACACCCGTCGAAACACGCCTCAGACACACCGCTACACTACTTCTCTCACCCACACACACGAACTTCACGAACACTGCGATAAAACTCGGAGAAAACTGTCGCACACGTGGCTGTCTACTCGACGGTCACACGAAGAATCGCGCGCTCTCTCCCGCTCTCTAGCGCGGCGCCGCTGTTCGGGCGCCTAAGTCCCGTCATCCCCTGCGCGTCCGACAATTCGCCCATCTCGCCCGTCTAGTGGTGCCGCTCAGCCACGCGTTCGCGTAACCTGCCGTCGCTGTCCATGCCCGCTGGCTGCTATCGTTGCCGCTACTATCTCACTCTCTCTCTCTCTATTATTCTCACTCTCTCTCTCTCTATTATACTCACTCTCTCTATATGGTGCGCAAATACCTCTGGCACCCCTGCAAACCGACGTACCTTTTCTTCCGTGCTCTCCTTGACTCTCGTGCATGTAACAAAAGCATATACCGAGTACTTAGTATGTAATATATGTACTTACTCGAGGGCGATCTCGGTGGCTTCTTTCTCTCTTTCTCTCTCTCTCTCGCTCTCTCTCTCTCTCTCTCTCTCGCTCTATCTTTCATACTCTTATTCTACAGGGAAATGTACATCACATATTCTAATTAAAAACTAACATTCGTTTAAACTATTACCGTAGATGAATTTCAATGGTTCGCCAATTATGGATGATGTTTGTGAAGACGATGAAGCAATATCCGAGGCAATATCCTTATTTGTTAACTCTTGTAAGACTTTACTACTTTCTCCAAACGTCTGTAAATTTAAGTCTTCTATTGAAAATTCCCCAGAAAACAGGTCTTCAAATCCAGTATTCTTAGATATTTCTTTAGTTAAATTAGTATCCAAAAATGCATCTCGTGTGCAATTGCTTGTTGCAGGTTCGGAAACACCATGTCATGTATCTTTTTCCTCATTTTTTCCGTAATTATTCACAACAGGTCTCGCATCAGATTTATTAGAGCTACGCACAGAGCTATGCTTTGATTCTCCTTTTTGAAACATTTGAGTTACACTAGATAATCCTTGAGATTTAAAATTTATGCTTGAAACATTATTTTTTTTGGACGAAATTTTGCCATGGCTATTAACATGCCGTACGAAATTTGAAATAATCCACCTGTCTCTATTTTGCATAGAACATTTTGTTAGTTTTTTTATTTCGGTGCAAAGAGGACATTTCATGGCAGCAGTGTACGTAAAGTCTATGGATAAATTATTCTTATCATACTTTTCAGGAAACAGTTACTTGTACTTTCAAATTATTTGTAAGTTTTTCCTTTGTTTCTTCATTAAAATTGCTAAAATTTTGAGATGTGAACACATTCATAATTAATATAGTAAGTTCCTTTTGTTCATTAACAATTGAAATTTTAGTATTAGATGATTTACTGTTAGTCTCTCTTTGCAATGATTTAGTACTAGTTCTTGCTTCCTCCTAGAGGAAGCTTTCTAATAGTAAAAAAAAAGTTTTTGAGAAAATGTGTTAGAAATGTTGTTTAGCAAATTTGGAATCGAAATACACTATTTTTAGACAATGTCCGTATGGGTGTCCGTATGGGTGTGTGTGTGTGCGTGCGTGCGCGCGTGTGCGTGCGCGTGTGTGTGTGTATGTGTCCGTATACGCTGATATCTCATGATCTACTTGATCGATTTTAACGAGAGAGGGATCATTTTTTTTTATTTTGCTTACACAGTTGGGATCAATATTCTATTTTTGAAAAAAATCGATTTTATTGTTTTTTATAGCGAGTTTTCAATTTTGAAAATTTTTATTTTTGATTTTTTAATATTTAGACCGAATATTGTTTATATGTTATGAATTCTATGTATGCAGAATAAAATTCTCTACAATTAAAAAAAAAAAAAGTCGATAGCTATATTTCGTCATAAGTTATTGATGAAAACGTAATATTTTGTAAATAGGTTATATTTCGAAATTAAAAAAAGATATTGACATCAATATTTTTTTGGTTATAAAGAATATTGAGTACTATAACTTGCTCACTTTTTATGTTTTTTTATTCATTATTTTTGGAGAAAAAAAATAATTTATAAAAAAAAGTGTTTTTTTTTATCGTTGCATAACTAGAATAAAATTGGCTTAATCGCTATGAAATTCTTTGTAAGGGTAGATTTTGTATACGAATCGAGAGAGTTCTTTGGGCAAAGGGATTGATCCTTAAATTTCAGAGATATTTGAGGTTAAAATTTTTTTCACATTTTTTTTAAATCGTTATTTCTCGAGAATGGCTTTATTTATCTGAATAGGATAGGTAACACTCGAAAGAGAATTAAAATATTTATATTTTCTAAAAGAAAAGTTTCTAGCTATCACGGTTCTTTTGTTATTAACAAAAGCGTAAAACCTGAAAAATGAAAAAAATGAGTTTTGTATGTTCAACGATTACGGGAGTAAAATTGACATAATCGCTTTGAAATTCCTTGTAGAGGTAGATTTTTGATAGCTCTCGGTCGAGTTCCTTGGACAAAATGATTAGTCCAGAAACTTCAGAAATATCTGAGGTTAAAATTTTTTTAACCTTTTTTTCAAATCGTAAATTCTCGAGAACGGCTCTATGTATCTGAATTTATGTCAAACATAAAATTTTCTAATTTTAATTATTTTAAAAAACAAGTTATTTCACAATGCCATTTCACAATAAATTTTTATATTTTCACATTTTTCAAATCATAACTTGTTACGAGTAGAGGCTTCTAGAGATTAATCGCGCTATCAGAGGCGAGCTGCACGTCAGCAGCTCGCAGGACATCGAACCTCAACTAGAGCTGCGCATCAGCAGCACGCGGTGTGGAAACTTCCGAAACTCAAGTACGTAAATGGAAGCGAGCTGCATGTCAGCAGATCGCAGGACATCGAACCTCAACTACAGCGGCGCGTCAGCAGCACGCGATGTGGAAACTTCCGAAACTCAAGCGCATGAATGGAAGCAAGCTGCATATCAGCAGACCGCAGCACGTCGAACCCAAGAACGATATGAGGAAACTAGGGCGCATCGGACACAGCATCGAAAAGCTGACACAATGGCTCGATTGACAATCGACGAAGTTAGCGATTGACTTCCACCCACGGACACCTTGGTACTGGTATAAATACGGTACAGAGCACGTATGAAGGGCAGTTCAATACCATCCGGGAACGGGAGTTCAAGACCATCCAGGAACGAGCGAGGAGGGACGAACAAGCAAGCTGATCTGCACAAGTGACCCACGAGAGGACGATCGCCAGTCAACCGCGCCACGCTATTTAAAACACGTTAGGGATATCTCTCTCTTATTAACGGAAATAAATATCAGTATACACATATAACCCGACTAGTATTTCACTGCATCGCTTCGAGTACAAACTTGGAGCGACCCGAGAACCAGAACCATCCACATCCTCGAATACATCTCACACATAACAAACTATAAACCATTATATGAAGAATATAAATTTTGTCTTAAGAAAAATCTTCACCCGACTGGTCATATTGCATAAATAAAATATTGAAAATCCTTTATGATGAATGAAATAGGTTTTGGACCTTTTCGCTTAACTTATATTATGGGAGATAATGTCTTTGTGACAAATTACTTGAAAATAATTCTAAATATTTTCTTCTTTTATAAATGGGTTATTTCATGTAAAATCAAAAACTATTATATTCCTCTAACTTGTTAGCCTTACTGTTTGACGTAAATATATATAATACACTATTCAAGAATGGAAGCAAAGTCGTTTACTAAACTCATCTTACAGTCTCCTTATATTTAATTTATAGTTCTGGTTCGGAAAGTTGTACTTGAATAAAATATTTCAAGTAAGTCATTTGTTAAATGGTAAAAGCTTTACGAGATATGAGAAAAAGTAAAATTAACAAATTTTACTTTTGGAATTTTCCAAATCATAACTATAAACCATTTATACAAAGAATATAAACTTTGTCTTAAGAAAAGCCTTCACCCGACTGGTCATGCAAACATAAAACATTGAAAATCCTTTATGATGAATGAAATAGGTTTTGGAGCTTCTCGCTTAACTTATATTATGGAAGATAATGTCTTTAATAACAAATGTACAATTTGTTAATTTTACTTTTTCTCATATCTGGTAAAGCTTTTACCATTTAAAAAATGACTTACTTGAAATAATTTATTCAAGTACAACTGTCTGAACCAGAACTATAAATTAAATACAAGGAGACTGTAAGCTGAGTTTAGTAAAGGACATTGTTTCCATTCTTGAATAGTGTATTATATATATTTACCAAACAGTAATGCTAACAAGTTAGAGGATTATAACAGTTTTTGATTTTACTTCAAATAACCCCTTTATAAAAGAAGAAAATATTTAGAATTATTTTACAGTAATTTGTGACAAAGACATTATCTCTCATAATATAAGCTGAGCGAGAAGCTCTAAAATCTATTTCATTCATTGTAAAGGATTTTCAATTTTTTATGTTTGTAACATGACCAGTCGGATGATTCTTGAGACAAAGTTTATATTCTTTGTATAAATGATTTATAGTTATGATTTGAAAAGTATCAAACATAAAAATTTTCTAATTTTAATTATTTTAAAAAACAAGTTATTTCACAATGCCATTTCACAATAAATTTTTATATTTTCTAACTTTTCAAATCATAACTATAAACCATTTATACAAAGAATATAAACTTTATCTCAAGAAAAGCCTTATCACCCGATTGGTCATATTGCAAACATAAAACATTAAAAATCCTTTACTATCAATGAAATAGGTTTTGGAGCTTCTCACTTAGCTTACATTATGAGAGATAATATCAAATGTGACAAATTACTTGCAATTAATTCTAACTATATATTTTCTTCATTCTTGAAGGGGATATCTGATGTAAAATTCAAAGCTGTTAATATAACAGCTATAGATGTTAATTTTTAGAACCATATAATGTACCCATAAGGTATTTTCAATATATGGCTTTTGGTATATAACTAATTGGGTGAGGGATGTAAAATCCAAACTGTTAAGAAGTATAACAGTTAGAGGAATACCTCTACTTGTTTGCATTACTGATTGAGGTAAATATATAATAATACACTATTTAAAAATGGAAACAAATACGAGGGTCATTTGACAAGTACCTAGCCTCACCGCCAGATGGTGCCACTATCGCACCAGAAATACACTACAGTGCAGTATCTTCCTGTAAACGGTTACAGACGAAATTTCAGCCGGATCGGAGTTGTAGTTTATTTTTAAGAGCGTGTGAAAGCAAATGTGTCCGTTGATTTTTGAAAAAATAGAGAAAGAACAATATCGGTCGGTGATTCGATTCTTGTTTTTGGAAGGGAAATCGCGCAGTGAAATTAAAGAACGCTTGGATGCAGTGTATGGGGATGCTTCTCCTTCGATGGCGACCGTTAAATTTTGGTATAACGAGTTTCAACGTGGTCGTACGTCGGTTTTTGATGATCCACGCCCAGGTGCTCCGAAAACAGCCACTACGGAGGAGAACGTGACAAAAATACACGATATCGTTTTGTCAGACCGTCGATTAAAGGTGCACGAGATAGCTGCGATAGTAGGCATCTCAGAAGAACGCGTGTGGCATATCCTACATGAGATTTTAGGCATGAGGAAGCTGTCAGCAAGGTGGGTGCCGCGTTTGCTGACTGCAGACAACAAGCGCATCCGTGTGACCAGTTCAGAGCAGTGTTTGGAGCTGTTTAATCGCAATCCAAAAGAGTTTATGCGTCGTTACGTGACCGTCGACGAAACATGGATTCACTACTACACTCCAGAGACCAAGGAGCAGTCAAAACAGTGGACCTTACCCGGTGAACCTGCTCCGAAGAAGGCGAAGACGGTCCCGTCGGCCGGAAAGGTGATGGCCACTGTTTTCTGGGATTCTCAAGGTGTGATTTTTATTGACTATCTGGAGAAGGGCAAAACGGTCACAGGACAGTACTACGCCGAACTATTGAGCCGATTTGACGCCGTGTTAGAAGAAAAACGGCCCCATTTGTCTAAAAAGAAAGTGCTTTTCCACCACGATAATGCACCGGCTCACACTTCTGCACTCGCCACGACTAAATTGGTCGAATTACGCTACGAACTGCTGCCCCATCCACCGTATTCTCCAGATTTGGCTCCGTGCGACTTTTTTTTGTTTCCGAACCTAAAAAATTCGCTCACCGGGAAGAGATTCCACTCCAATAACGAAATAATCGCCGCCACGGAGGCCTATTTTGCAAACCAAGAGAAAACATTTTTTTCAACGGGGTTAAAAAAATTGGAACACCGCTGGACCAAGTGTATTCAACTAAAAGGAGACTACATTGAAAAATAAATTTTATTTTTTGTAAAATTTTGGTATTTTCATTTGTAGGCTAGGTACTTATCAAATGACCCTCGTAGTCCTTTATTTTAATCATATAGTTCTTTATAGTTCTTCATTTTAATCATAGGTTCGAAAAGTTGTACTGGAATGAATTATTTCCATAAGTCATTTGTTAAAAAGTAATCATTACAACGGAGATGGAAAAAAATTCAAATTATTTTATTTTACTTACAATTATGAAGATAGCAATGTTTATTTTTATAACGAAACTTTCTACGAAAGTATAATGTAAGGCAAGTATAAGGTGTTTCTGTAATATATAAAAATATGAATAAAAACTCATACTCTATGAAAAGGAATTCTAATAATAAATAATTATTTTCTTCTGGCAATTTTATCTTACCGGTTCTATACAACAAATTAATTTGTCTATAAAAAGAAGAGTATATATACTATTATTATATATAGCAAAAAGGATTTCTTGATACAATGAAAGTGTTATTCCATTTTTTCTTTTACAAATAGAGCAGCCTCACACGATGCAATTATCATCATGTACCTACACGAAAATTAAATCTATAAAATATGGTATCATCACCCTTTACCATTATAAAACTTTGTAATTATTATTGAAGCTCTTAGAAACTCCCTAAAATAACACTTTTTAAAAAAAGTAAAACTTTGGCGAGTATAAGTGTATTTATAATCACTCTCTCCCCCTCTCTCCCTCGCTCTCTCACCTCCTCTCTCTTTCTCTCCCTCTTTCTCTCCATCCCTCTCTTTATCCCCCTCTCTCCCCCAAAAGAATATCATAGCTTAAAACAAACACATGAAAGAAGTGGAATCAATTATTATTTTATATAGACAAGTACATTTTTGTAACATAGAAATATGGAATTATTTTTATAACAAAAAATCGTAAGTACTACTAAAAATAAAATCATGAAACTGGTGGAATCAATTAAGTGCAGGCAAGTCAATTATTATAATAAAGAGAATTTTTAAAATAAAATTTGTTTAATATATATTTACTATAAAAATTTGTATAAAAAATAATTACATCTAACAAAAAATATTACAAAAATACTAACATAATAACTGTAATTGAAACACAAAAAGTTAAGAAATTTTTGCGTAAACATTTTCGAAGTATAGATCATAGAAGTCACCACCCTGTAAAATAGTTTAACCATGAGCTGTTATACATCATAAATTCATGTAAGTTTTTCTTACACAAGTCAATCTACCTATTATCTGCAAATATGAATTTTAATTAAACATCTTCTTAAACTGTTAATGTAATTTTTAAAATTTTGGGAAATTTTCTTTTAAAGAAAGAAGATACTTGCCGGACGCATCGTTTTGTGGTATTTAGGTAATCTATCAAATATTTATTTTTAAATCATTATTTTTTGGAATAAGATTTATATATTATATTTTATAAAAACTTGGGTGGGTGTGTGTGTGTGTGCGCGTGTGCGTGCGCGTGTGCGTGCGTGTGCGTGCGTGCGTGTGTGTTCGTGTGTGTGTGTGTGTGTGTGTGTGTGTGTGTGTGTGTGTGTGTGTGTGTGTGTGTGTGTGTGTGTGTGTGTGTGTGTGTGTGTGTGTGTGTGTGTGTGTGTGTGTGTGTGTGTGTGTGTGTGTGTGTGTGTGTGTGTGTGTGTGTGTGTAGGCGATGTTACGTCGGGTCTACCAAAGAAGACCCAACATGTTAGTTTTATAAAAAACTATTTTGCTCAGTTTAGAGCCTAGGCTAACGAAAACCTACTAGCTCGGAATTGAGCTAGATACTAACACTAGAAGGATGGGATGTGTTATGGGCAGCAAAAGGGCGCGACGCGGTTGAAATAATTAAAGATGTAAAAAATTTTAATAACCAGTGGTGTTGCTGGTTACTCTTCTTGGTTTCCTTTTTTTTCCACTCCGAAATTTGTTTTAAACAGTTGATTTATTTTGATTAGGGAATGTACCCACAAGGAAGGCCAAGTTACTGGCGACTTGCGGAATAGATTCCCTAATATAGTTTTTAGTCTCAGGATATCTAGTTGGTCAGTTTTAAAAAGATGAATAGATTGTAGAAAGAAACACTTTGTTTTAAGGGAAAGTAAACGGAATCACGATTTAGAGATACACAAAATGGGGTTAATATTTTGGAAGAAAAGTCTCTAGGCTAACTAAAAGAAAAGTTATGACAGCGAATGAAATATTTCACTTACTATTTTTCCTTAGTCCTTAGCAGCTTTCGATGGTCCATTGTCCCTGCTTCGTGTTTTAATAACAAGTGTCGTTTGCTTAGTTGGTTTTAAAATAAATGAATAGACAAGAGAACTTTTTAGATTTATGCAATTAATTTATTGTAATGTAAAGTATTTATTATCATTGCACGGTAATAAAATTATACAGCAAATTTCAGACAAAACAAAACACTGAGATACGAAATGACTTGGAGAAAAAATGAACCTCTCCGGTTGAGGGTTGTGTTGTGAGTGAGCGCGTGCAAATAAGCGCGTGAATAAAGACCTCGTTTGAGGATGTTTGACCTCGTTTGAGGATGATTGAGCGCGTGAAAATGAGCGCGTGAAAAATAAAGACCTCGTTGGAGGGTGATTGAGCGCGTGATGAGTGAGCGCGTGATGAAAGCTTGTTGCAGGGTGACTGCTGGTGAGTGACTGAGGCGGAGTAGACGCGCAGCGTTACGAGCTGGGCTAAGGAGAGGACGCCGACACTTCTTCCCTTAAACGTGGAAGGATGTTATAGGTCGCTCGGGTTTTGAGACCGCCCTAGGTAATAAAAAGGGAATACCTAAATCTACCTGATTGGTTACGGTTGGTTTTCCGAAAGTTCTACTGCTCCTCTTTCTAAGATTCTGCGTGAGGATTGGTTAATTAGCTTTAGATATTAAGCACGCATTTAAAAATAGTAAATATTAATAACTAATACAAATTTTTGCATAAATCTTAATTAATAAACAACTAAATTATTTTAAAACCTATATTTTTCTAAAATATTAATTTTTAATCGGTGAAAGTGTTAAAAAAGGCGGGGCTAATACAAATTATTAAATAACTTAATAAATAATAATTGTACATATTAGATTTTGATTTGAAATAAAAAGAAAATCAGAATGAAAATGGATTCTAAAATATAAAAACATGAAAATTATAATTTAGAGGGTTAAAAAGCTTTAATTAACTAATAGGCTCCATAATTTAGTTGCTTTTACAGTTGTGATACGGTAAATATAATAATTAAAGTTAGTACGGTATGTGTAATACAATTGTGAACAAGGTTTTTGTTTATAAGTATATTTTCGTATCTTAAACTTACTGTGAAGTGTCCTCATTATTTAAGTATATTAAACATAATTTCTTAACAATAAAACATAGTTTATGCTTAGGTGGCATTATATTTATAAATTAATTAATGGTCAAACATTAATTATTGATAAGGATTTAACTTTAAGCATAAATAATGGACATAAAAAGAGGAAAGATTCAACATATTTTATACTTGCCTATAAAGCGATTGCAAATATCTCTAAGAATATTTAACTTACAAGCTTAAACGATGTTTCATTTATCATCATAATTATTATAACAATAAATTAAATATAATGTAATTAATAGTACCGCATACATAAGAAATTCAGTTAAACATCAGCAAAAGGTTTCTTATAAAGTTAAAAGCAGAAAAACCTAAATTAAACAAAGATTTGCATGAAAAACGATAACTACAATTCCTAAAAATATTAGATTTACATAGCGTCTTAATTTAGTTGTTAAAATAAAAGAAATAACATTATTAAATGAACTTTCTTAGTATTCTTACAATGAAAAATTTCCAAATTTTTGCGAGATGGGTAGTATAAAGATGGACATTCGCCCTTAAGTGAAGTTTTCCCTGGTGAAAGTTTAGATGGCTACCCACGCTTCCCTGAAAAGGACGCCACGCTTCTTAGAATTATACCTGGGGTACGCTTCCCTGAAAAGGACGCTAACCTTTTCTGCTATGTTGAGCGTCGCTTTCTCCTAAAAAGGACGCCACGCTCTCAATATGTAAATTTTTGTCTTAGGTTTTCTATGTATATATTTCTTTATTTTTATTATTTTTTTTTTCTTTATATTTGAAACCATAGCTAAAAAAAAAAAGGCAAGATGTAACACATGCTTTAGAATAAATTATCTAAATCAACATAAATCTACTAGGTGACTAACATAATGTACATATATATATATATATACTCACATTCTAAAATGTAAAAGCTATTTTATGGATATATAATTATTTTATATTCTAAACTAAATTACTTATATTACAAGGGTGTTACTAAAGAACTGATTCGGGTTTATAAAAAATTGTTTAATGTGGCTAAACGTGGATTGCATAAAATTTTGGGAACAAGAGAGACGGGAACAGACGCCGTCATTCTTATCTACAGGGTTTCCCCGGTTTGTTTGTCTTCGGGTGGCTGAAAATTCCAATGCGTGCTCGCAGCCGGGGAAGTTATCGCTTACAGATGTTTGGGTCCTTAGATTAGGCCTTGGGAAAGCGAAGAAAAAAACGTTACGGCATGCGGCGAAGAGGGAAACATTGTATCCTTACTCCGAGATGTTCGAGTTTGGGATTTTCGTTTTCAAGACTAAAAATAAATTTTTTTTTGTTTTTTTTTTTTTTTTTTATATACAGAAAAATGGCCGGATGTAACACCCCCCTCCTAAAACGGTTGCTACTACTAACAAACGTAGCAAACGATAGAATAAGTAACTTAAACATAAAAGAAAGATGTGATTTGTAACTAGAACGATTTAAAGAATGAAAATCTAAAACAAAACTGATAATGTGTAATTAGTTTATATAAAAAATGTCATAGGAGTTACTTCAGAATAATGATTCACAAGGAAATATTATGTACCCAGTGCTAAGAAAGGTTTTTGAGTAATGACTTCTTGATCATTACTATGTAGTTTTGGATAATGGATGTTGGTATCGGTAGGAGCTGACGGCTCAGGTGGTATAACTTGGGTTGGGGGATCGGGTGAGTTTACTTTTATTTCCTGTAACTCCGTTGGAGGTTCGGCAGGAGGTTGATTGTTTACATGGATGAGCAAATGGGTTATGGACTCAAATAATGCTCCAAGTAGACGGACTGACCAACCGTAAACAGTGTGGAGAGTATACCCGTGAACGAAAATATTGATGATGGCTTTCACAAGCTGAAAGATCATGATCAACACCAGGAATCCAGCGCTGGCATTGCCGAACATTAGGAAACGTGACCAGAATCTTTGCCATGTTGTTTCGATGATGTGCTCTATAGCATTTTCATTTAACAGCTTATCAAGGGTAGATCGTTATTGTCTAGAGGATGACCTCTCATTTCCCTGGCAACGTCATTTAGAAGGCCCGGTCTTTCCATGGGGAACATGATTCTTTCCCGTAATTGGTCAAGATCGTGTTGGTTGTAAATCCCACTTATGGCAAGTTCAGAGGGACTGATGTAAGTCCATGTGGGATTTGCCATAGGGTGTATTACTGTTGGTGGTATAGCCTCCGTTGGAGAGGGTAAGATTTTGTACCAAGAGTTTCCAATAAAGTAGTAAGATGGTAGTAGTGAATTACAGGGCATACGGGTGCCTTTTTGTTTCAATACATGTGTTCGGGGAGTAAGAAAGGTTTGATTATTTCGTGTTACTTCTAATTCGGCATAGCAGTAATTTCCATGCTGCACTTTTACTTCGACTGGGACGCACTTTACTATGTGAACCACTTCTCCTGCGGAAACTCCCATATAACCCGGTCCTTTCATTAAGTCAAAAGCAAAATCATCAGGTGATTGTTTAGCTATTGATAGTGAATTCTTAATTGTTTGGCGTTCCAAATTACATCTTTGTACAAGTACATCTCTATACAAACTTTTCATTTGCTCGCGGATGTGTTTTTCTACGTAGACAAACTTAGAATTTACGTAAGAGAAAATATCCAAATTAATAATGCTTATAGTATCGGCCGTAGCGAAGCTATTCCCTTTCGTAGTCTCGAAAATAATTAATTTAGGGTGCTCGGTTGTAATTATTTGATACCCACAAACCGATTCGTAATTTCGGGCGGTTAACGTAAAAGTAACCCCTTGAGTGGCCAGAGAAAATACCACCTGCCTATTGCCACCTAGGTCAGGGTTGGACATTTTATTGGCATAATCCTCATAAAGGATACCGTATGTGTTGAATTTACATGAATCAGTGGGGATAGTTTGCCAGAAGGTATGTCCACCCTCTATGTCTAGGCAATTGCCTATGGACAATGGACAAACTGTTCCTGAGCGTAAATTTATGTGATTATTATCTAGTCTAACTTGCGAATCATAGTCCATTAGTGTGATTTTTATAGTACCCTGTACAACTACGTTCTCCCAGGTACCATAGGGGTCGGAGTACCCTGCTCCGCTACATTTACCTTCTGTGGTTAACGAACCTGCTAAAATGATACTATGGGTAACGGTAGAGTTTGGTTTTATGCCTACTATTACTTTAGTGTTAGGTAAATTATAAGTTCCATAGTGATGTAATATTTCGCACGCATCTTTAGAAATGTCCTGAATATATTCGTTTTCTCCGTTCAGTACAATGGAATTATGTGAAAAGCTACCGCAATGATAGATGGTGCGATGTATTTCCAATTTGCATTGGATTACATGAGTCGAAGCGTATTCGTTGATCTGCAGTAACTGGACGAACTGTTGGGTGATGTTGGGTTGGTGATCAGGGACTTCGCATTCGCCTACATCTTTAAGTGACAGTGTGGTAACATTGAGTTGCCGAGCCCCGCAATCATACCCAATTAGGGCAGAGGTTCTACTCAGCAAAGTTAAAACAAATAAAACCACAAAGCTCATTTTTACTTTGTTGAGTCTATGAGATTTTTATTGAGTTAACAAAAAGGAAAATTATTGTTTCTTTTATATATTTGCTCTGTAACAGAAAAAAAAAATTAATCTTTGAACTTTACTCCATGTATCCTGTAATGTAAATATTGATACTATAAGGCATAAATTGAATTTAATTATTAATCTAATTACTATTAATGAGTTACTTCTAATGATTGTAAATGGTACTGAATCTAACTATAAGTAAAATAACTATTAAGCAAATGAAAACTCTGATGATATCCATAATATTATTACAAAAAAACTAAGTAATTTAAACGACTTATCAGAGTTGATTATTTATCAAGTTTTTTTAACCCCCTTAACAAACTTATTGTGCCTTCAATCTTTAGGTTTTTTATTTTTACGTTTTGATTTTAATTCTTGGTTAATGTGCGAAATCCGCAAACGATTGGCATGCACTATTTTATTGGTTTTATTTATCGAAATTCTAATATTTACTTTATCTATTATTTCCAATATTTTATGTGGTCCAGTATAATGATCACCAAATTTATTAGGTTTGGGACCTTTTAGTAAAAAGACATAATCGCCTATTTTAAAATTTCTTGGGTTTATGCATTTATCATAATACTTTTTAGATTTATTTTTGGAGTCAACTAAATTATCATAAACTAGGGTTCTGATTCCAGTGAGTCTACTGACTAGATTAACTAAATATCCATTGTAGGTAGGAAGCAAATCTAATTCCCTTAGTGGATCGCTAGATGGTAATCTAGCTAATTTGCCAAATACAACCACATAGGGCGTGTGTTTCGTACTTTCTTGTACACAGGTATTATAATTGAGCATAGCTAAATCGAGCCATTCGTCCCAATCCGAATCCGCATTGGTATATTGTTTAAGAAACTCTCCTAATGCGTGATGGGATCTTTCCAGTGAACCGTTCGACTGGGGATGGAAAGCGGTGGTTTTTAATTTTTTTATTTTTAGTCGTTTAGACACCCTTTCCATAAGTTTACTCAGGAAATTTTGTCCTTGATCAGTTAGCACTATCCTGGGTGCTCCAAAAACGCAAATAAATCTCTTTATAAATGCATCGGCTATTGTCGTAGCCAAGGTGTTTTTTAAAGGGACTGCAAGACAGAATTTCGACAATTGATCTTGCATCGTTAGAATATACTCGAATTCAGTTTTTGTTTTTTGTAATGGACCTACGATGTCCATTGCAATTTTATCAAATACCGTTCCGGGTGTATCTGTTATTATCATCGGTTGTTTAGTTTTCAAACGTGTTAATTTTTTTAATTGGCAATTAAGACATTGCTGTATCCGACGTTGAATATCCTCTTTTAAATTTTCCCAATAATACTGGGTTTTAACGCGATTATAAGTCTTTGAGACACCACGATGGCCACCGATTGGCGAATCGTGCATCTCATAAAAGACTTTATCCCTTAAGTCAGGTTCTACGTACCGCAGTGAATTTTTACAAATTACTATTTTAATGGGTACTTCATAAAATATTTGTTTTATTAACTCTAACACCTCGGACCAATCTAGGTCTTCTATGTGTTTACTATAAGATAGGCTAAAAGTTTTTATTTTTAGATTTAGTATTAACTCTTTCAAATCAGTAAAGACCTTACATAAATTTTCTTTAATTTTAGTGAAGGAAACCTTTTCCTTTTCCCGTATACATAGGGAAAAGTAATAATTACCATTACTTCTTTTGGTATGGTTTATATTGAGATAATCTAAAATTTGTTTGGATTCTATTTTATTGTTTTCTATTAATTTTAACGCACCATCATCACAGGGGTTACCCTCATTATCTACAAAATATACGATACTATCCTTCCTGCAATGAATTAAATATTTTACCTCGATTATTTGACCGTGTTGATTTAAATTTTCGGATTTTAAATCGGGCTCCGAGGGTTCGGATTCAAACCTTGAAGAGGATGAATGAGAAGCCTTGGATAAATTGTTAGTTTTCAATATTACTGGGGGCTCAAAGGTATTATTATTTATTGAGGAATGTTTAGTCTTTTCAGATTGTGGAGGTAACAGTGCTTCTCCTTGAAAATCATCATCTAGACTATTAGATTCCACGTAATTAGGTATAGGTTTGTTTTTAGTGCGCGCGGATACACGTTTCTCGGTAAGGTCCGGTTTCCCTAAATCAATCTCATTATGCTTAATTTTAGAATTTATTAATGAGGATGTGTCCGAATTATTTTCTACTGATAGATTTTTAATAGCTTTAGCTATTTTGGTAGTTTCTTGAGAAATAGCTTCATCAAGTCCCTCCTTCGAGTCCTTTGATACTTTACTTATTATTTTTTTATTATGTATATTTTTAAGATTTGATTTAGGATCAATCCTGGTATTGTTTTTCTCAACATTAGCCTTGCTAGTATCATTATTCGTTATGTTATTTCTTTCGTTATGTAACCTAGCTTGTTTTCTGGTAATTACATTACACAGGGGGTTTCGAGATAATGCATCAGCATTAGCATTCAATCTTCCGGGTTTGTATATAACCTCATAATCAAATTCGGAGAGTTTAAATCTCCATTTTTGAACCCGTGTGTTGCAATCCGCAGTTTTAAACCAAACTAATGGTTTGTGATCAGTTACGAATGTGATTTTTCGGTTGTAAATATAAGATCGAAAGATTTTAGCGCAATGAATCATAGCTGCAGCCTCTTTTTCGTATACCTCGTAATTCAATTCTGATCCTCTGAGTACACGGGAGGCATAACTTATAGGAAGATCTTTACCAATCTCTCCTTGAGAAAGTATCCCACCTATGGCATACCCTGAGGCGTACGTAGTAATAATAAAAGGTTTAGAAAAATCAGGATACTGTAAAATAGGAGGATTGCATAAGGCTTCTTTTAGTGATTCAAAGGCTTCATTTGTATTTTCAGTCCAGACAAAATCGGTGTCCTTTTCCAACAATTTTGTTAGAGGTTTCGCCATCGCTGCAAAATTTTTAATAAACCTTCTATAATATCCTACTAAACCAAGGAATTGCCTAATGTTTTTGACTGTTTTAGGCTGAGGGAAGCATCTAACTGCCTCAAGCTTCTTTGGATCGGGGCTAACCCCGTTTTCACTTAAAACATGACCCAAATAGCAAATTTCACTTTTTAAAAATTCACATTTATTAATGTTTAATTGTAAATTTGCTTGGTCTAATCTTTCCATAACTAAGCTTAGTTTTTCCTCATGTTCTTCCAAAGTATCGACGAAAATAATTATATCATCGATGAAGGTAAATAAAATTTTTCCTTGTAATCCTCTAAATGTTTCATCAATGTATCTTTGAAAAGTAGGGAGGGCATTTTTTAATCCAAACGTCATAAGAACATATTCATAATGGCCATATGGCGTACTGAAAGCGGTTTTGTGTGAATCACGGGGATCCATTAGTATCTGATGGAAACCTGATGCTAAATCTAGGACCGTGTAATACTTATGTCCTCCCACCTGATCAATCATTTGGGTTATGTCAGGTAATGGATATGCGTCAGTTATCGTTTTTTCATTTAGCATACGAAAATCTGAAACTAAACGCCATTTCTGCTTCAAGGAGGCATCCAACTTCTTTGGAACCAGCCAAAGAGGGGAATTATATTGATAGGAATGTCATCGGTGGTGATAATTCTTTGCATTACAGTGCTGGCAGCACCT
This sequence comes from Torymus aiolomorphi, assembly GCA_036365515.1. Taxonomy (NCBI): domain Eukaryota; kingdom Metazoa; phylum Arthropoda; class Insecta; order Hymenoptera; family Torymidae; genus Torymus; species Torymus aiolomorphi. The sequence goes on from CM070873.1 coordinate 193,171,223, forward strand.
AAATGTTGTCCTTCCAAAAGAAACCTATGTTTAAATTTTGAAATTAAATTTATAACATGATTTCTTTCTATTTTATTTAGGTGATCCAACCTTAAAAATTCTAGAATGGAATCATTATTACATTCCGTATTTTTAGCGTGAATAGATAAATTCGAATCTTGCTGATAATTTTCAAGAGTATTAAGGGCATTCTCAACTTCTTGATCAGATATAACTGGTATACCTATTTCAGCAAAAGTCTCGGTATAAGCAATTTTAAATAATCTACGAACTGGACAAACATTCTCATCCATAATTTCCTTCTCATTATCTGAATCTAAGATGGCAATTTTATAATTTGAATAATATTCCTCTAGATCAGATAATTCGTTAAAATTTTGTTCGGAGTATTCTATATTTTCAATGTCAGTCTCATTTCCAAAATTAACATCTAAGCTAGCATTGGAAATTAAACTTGAGTGGGAAGAGGTTAGATGATTCTTACATAATTCAATGTTATTTGTAATTTTAAATAGTAATGGGGTGTTGTGATCCCCTACTTTAAGGCATTTGTTCTCATAGTCAATCAAGGCTTGAGCCCGTGTTAAATATGTGGAACCGAACACTCCATCGCCAGGAATAGGAAAATCGTCTGGTACTACATGAAATGATGAAGGAATTCCGTAAATCTTAATTTCAATGGCACCAAGAGATTGGGTTGTTTCGTCACATATTCCTTTTAATAAAACCGAGCTGCATGGATTTATTTTCTGATCCCTAGATAATAACTTTTGCTTAACCCATTAAGTCCTGAATGGACAAATTTTCACTAAAGTTTTCAACGCTTATATTTTATGTGAAAATGAATTGTAAAAAGTATATGGATAAGCGCATTCGATGTAAAATTTGATGAACTTTCAGAATCTTTTGTTAGATTTTTCAAAAAATTAAACTGTCGAACACTGTACATGATTTTTTCCAAAAAAACATGGTTTAAAAAAAAAAAAAATTATTCATTTCGATTTTTCAAATGGAATGCATTTAAGATTTAATGATCAAAATGCAGAAAACGTGGCCTCGAGACATAAACTTGAAAATCTAACGATTTAGGTTTTGAAAAAAAATTTTAAAACATAAAATGGCGGCTGAGACGCAGAAAAATCATAAAAATCTTCTGGAATTATTTATTCGAAAAAGATGGACTTTAGAGAAAAACTTTACTGAGAAAAAGTTCTTAGAATTGATCAGAGAACATGCTGGAATTTTCACATAAAATATAAGCGTTGAAAACTTTAGTGAAAATTTGTCCATTCAGGACTTAATGGGTTAATAAGATTGGCTTCGGAACCGCTATCTATCATAAAATAACCTCTAGTAAAGAGAGGCGGATTAAAGATTTCTATAAACGGTAAACAGTTTAAAGCCTTTTCAGTTACCATATTTGTAACTGCATTAATCTCTACCTCATACCGGGGGTTATTATTTTGGCAAAAATCCATTCGTTGATCACCTAAAGTAAATAATTTATTTTTAAAGTCCAACTTAGCATTATTAGCAAAATTCCGGCAAATGGAATTTGAAAATTATTAGGTACTACTATAAACTCTATATTCCTACCTAACATTCTCTTATGGACCATTCCTAAAGATAGCACTGGATTTTCTGAAATACCCATGATTAAAGTTGGTTTTGTGGTGTCTATGGTTTTAGTATCGCTGAGAAAACCTATTCGTAGGACATTTACTTCTGATCCGGAGTCCAGGATGAAACCAAATAGTGCATTGTTTCGACAATCCTTAAAAGAGACATGAGGGATTAATTTGGATGCAAATTGGAGTTTAATGCTGTTAACTCGTCCACTGTAAATCCCTGCACTTGGGCCGTATGGGTTGAGCGCTGCGGAATTCGCTGAGTCCTTTGAGGTGCGCTCGGGCCTAAAGGGCTCTGTTCGTTTCCCGACCTGCTGGTGTTATTATTATTACTTCTTTTTCGGCATTGGTCAATTGTGTGCCCTTTAATCTTGCAATAAGCGCAACTGAGATTATTTCTGCAGGTAGGAGCCGTCCGTATGACCGGTCTTATGGTACAGCTGGCATGTCTCTATGCTTATTATAGGTTTATTTGAGTTTTTGTTTTCATGTAACTGACAATTGTTGGCCGTATGACCTGTCTTGTGACACAGCTGGCATGTTATGGTATTTGAGGCGGCAGTGTTTCGCTCACCAGATCGACAGAAACGTGTGGTGTGTCCCTGTTTACCACAGGTTTGGCAAACAGCGACTCTATAACATTGGGCTGCTAGACACCCTGGTTTTTCGCAGATCTGGCAAACCGTATTTATTCTGCTTTGAGCGGATGTGTGCCCCGTTTTTTTTCAAATGTTGCAATTCCCCTCTGGTTTTGAGGCTCTTGCATCAGAAACCTGACATTCCTCTGTGCTGTGTCCCGGTTGTTTACAGACTTGGCACGAGAACACTTTTTTCTTATCAGTTTTTCCTCCGTTATGCTGATCCCTTCTGAGGGCTTTCCTAGCTGAGAGTAGCTTTTCGACTTTTATTGCTTCTTTAACCACATCGTTTACGTTGGCGGTCGCTCCTAACCGCTGTTCAATCTCTGGTTTTAATCCGGCCTTGAAACACTCAAGTAAGGTGCTTTCCACCGAAGTGCTGAAAGCCTCTGTCAGCGTTCCATTTTCTAGTTTTTTCGCTTCTAGAATTCTGGCTCCTAATATTCTGACCCTATTAGCGAAAGTTATTACCTCCTCGTCGTTTCTTTGAAATTCATTTCCCAATTCTCCGAGCAATTGGGCTACAGATTTTGCTGGAGCATAGATTTGTTTTAGGTAGTCTTTAAACTCCTCTACCGTTCCGAAAGCTTGCCCTGTTATGGCTTGCCTGGCTTCTCCAATGACTCTTGCCCTTAATAGTTTAGTAAGGCTGGGTTCCGCTGCAGCCTCGACCATGGCTTTTGCCTCTGTACATCCCTCCAAGAATTGGGATATAGGAATATTTTTCCCATTGAATTCAGGAACGATCTTCACGGCGTCCTTAATGCTTACAAATTGTGGGGTGGTTGCCATTTTGGTATTATCTGGCTCCCGCGGAACCTCAGAATCACTATCCCAATTTTCTATCGATTCTTGGGACGACAGTGTATTGTTTTCTTTCACAATTTCCAATTTAGAGGTATCAGCCTTTCGGTTTGAAACATCCCCTGCCTTTATTGGGGAATAGGGAAGTTGTTTAGTGGGTGCAAAGGGATCAAACTGATCTACTTCCTTTTTTGATTCTGGGTTTTCACGTGCTTCTTGCCGGGTTATTCGCTTATCGCACATATAAATTGTTTAATAAATAAAGAAATAAACTCAAAGTATTTTATTATTTAGATTTTTTTTTTTATTTATTGTAAGTTATTTTTACTAAGTTTTACATTAGACTAAAACCAAATTATTTAATTGAGGTGATTTTAATTTTCACCCTCCAATTTTAACATCCACTCTAATGGTGGTTGTGGTAATAATTTCTTAACTTTATAATTTAAATTAAAACAGGCTGCACAATTTTTTGAATACGCATTAATTTTTGTGCATTCAGCGCACCTTCTCTTCGGAGGATCTGAGGGTAATGGTATATCCTCAACCTCAACGGGTGGTGGAGTATTTTTTATGTCTGTTAGTACCCTTTCCCAAAATTCCTTAACTGTTCTTTCTTCCCTTCGTTTTTTCCTAAGGGTTTGAAAGACCGAAGGTCTCTTCCTTTTCTCTTGGGGTCTGTCCACTAGAAACAATTCTAACTAATATTAGTATTATTATTCTAATTTTTTTTTTTCCTTTTTTTTTTTAGAACACAAAAAAACTACCTATACTTTTCCTAACTAGGTCCTTATAATAGGAATTTATTGAAATAAATAAAATATTGCGAGATTTAAATTATATCAGATTCTTGTTTGTAAAAGAAAAATGTAGCTATGTTTTTTTTTTTATTTAAGTATTTAATTTTGGTTATTAAACAACCTAACTTCTAAAATAATAATATTTGTAATCTTAGTATAATTTAATTTAGTAATTGGTGTAATTAATTTATTATTTTTAAATTTCTTAAATAAATTATTTATTTATTATTTATATATCAAATTTGTTAATAAAAGGAGGAAAATTTTAATATTTAAATTGTATTGCTTTTATTCTAAAGATAATTTTCCAAAACCTTGTGTAATAATTGAAATTTCCTTGTTTAATTTTTTTAATTTTTGATCTACACTTGTTTCGAGATTACGGAAACTTTTAATCACTACCCATAAATCACTATTGAGTTTGTCGTTCTTTTTTGTTAACTTATTAATTTCCTCGATTAATTCCCCATTAAATGCTTTTAATTGGAGATTTTCCAGTTTGATATCGGATAATTCGTCAGCTAACTTTGCAATCGTAGCCCAACGATCTTGATCAAAAGTCTCAAGTGACTCTACTCGTGATATTAACTCCGCGAAAAAACTTTCAATTCGACACTCTAAAAGAATACCATTGATCTGAGGGATCATTTTATATGTACAAAACTAATACAAATAAAAAAAATTTATTTATTTAATTTCATAATTTTTACTATTATTTATTAGTAATTAATTGTATATTATTATTTATTATTAGTTGTTATTTATTATTGATTATTAATAATTATTGTTTATTATTAATTATTGTTGTTATAATAATTAACTTAAATTGTAAAAAATACAAATATAAATTTATTTAAATTTGTATTTTTTTTCCCTTGGTCATTATTGAATTAAAATATAGTAAAGTTTTAGAAGAAGAAAGTACTCAAAATAATGTTTAAAAATTTTCTTTGAATTCTAGTGAAAGTTTAGTAAATAAACTCAGTTTATGAGTAAGGGTTCGAAATCATTTCGTATATATAATTTTTTGTTTGTTTAATCTTTCAAAATATAGAAATGAGAGAGAGAAAAAAAAATTTCTTAAGGTATTTTCCTTAATTTCACTTCACAACGGTAGAAGATTTTTATATTTTGGATTTGGTAAATTAATAAAATATCTTTTTCTTTTTGATTTAATATAACTTTCTTTTAGAGGTTTTAATAAAACCACTCTTCTCTAATTTTTATAGAGGATTTTTTTTTTTTTTTTAAATTTTTTTTTTTTTTTTTAATAATAATAGAAGTGTAAAAAGTACTTCTCTTCCCTAACTTTGTAGAGGATATATATTTTTTTTTTATTTGTTTTGAATAAAAATTTGTTTTAATAAAAATAGAAGTGTAATTATACTTCTCTTCCCTAACTTTGTAGAGGATTCATAAAATTTTTATTTAATAAATTTTTGTTACAACTTTAGTTTCTCTTATTAGCTTTGGATTAGTCGAGAGGCCGTTGCGCGTGGCCATCACTTTGTGACACAGAGGCTTTGGGGCGTAGACTTAGCTTGAGAAAAAAAAAATTTTTTTTTTTTTTTTTTTTTTAGTTTAGTTCAATTTCGTTTTATTTCCGATTTATTTAGTTAGTTTTTTTTCTTAAAAATTTCTTAATATTTTTTTTCGTTTTTTTTTTTTTTTTAAATTAGAAAACACAATAAGTTTTTTAGATTGTAAAACTTTTGCCCTATCATAAAATTCATCCTATATAGTATTGTATCTGTAAATCCCTCCGGGGCCTCCAAAATTGTTACGTCGGGTCTACCAAACAAGACCCAACATGTTAGTTTTATAAAAAACTATTTTGCTCAGTTTAGAGCCTAGGCTAACGAAAACCTACTAGCTCGGGATTGAGCTAGATACTAACACTAGAAGGATGGGATGTGTTATGGGCAGCAAAAGGGCGCGACGCGGTTGAAATAATTAAAGATGTAAAAAATTTTAATAACCAGTGGTGTTGCTGGTTACTCATCTTGGTTTCCTTTTTTTTTCCACACCGAAATTTGTTTTAAACAGTTGATTTATTTTGATTAGGAAATGTACCCACAAGGAAGGCCAAGTTACTGGCGACTTGCGGAATAGATTCCCTAATATAGTTTTTAGTCTCAGGATATCTAGTTGGTCAGTTTTAAAAAGATGGATAGATTGTAGAAAGAAACACTTTGTTTTAAGGGAAAGTAAACGGAATCACGATTTAGAGATACACAAAATGGGGTTAATATTTTGGAAGGAAAGTCTCTAGGCTAACTAAAAGAAAAGTTATGACAGCGAATGAAATATTTCACTTACTATTTTTCCTTAGTCCTTAGCAGCTTTCGATGGTCCGTTATCCCTGCTTCGTGTTTTAATAACAAGTGTCGTTTGCTTAGTTGGTTTTAAAATAAATGAATAGACAAGAGAACTTTTTAGATTTATGCAATTAATTTATTGTAATGTAAAGTATTTATTACCATTGCACGGTAATAAAGTTATACAGCAAATTTCAGACAAAACAAAACACTGAGATACGAAATGACTTGGAGAAAAAATGAACCTCTCCGGTTGAGGGTTGTGTTGTGAGTGAGCGCGTGCAAATGAGCGCGTGAATAAAGACCTCGTTTGAGGATGTTTGACCTCGTTTGAGGGTGATTGAGCGCGTGAAAATGAGCGCGTGAAAAATAAAGACCTCGTTGGAGGGTGATTGAGCGCGTGATGAATGAGCGCATGATGAAAGCTTGTTGCAGGGTAACTGCTGGTGAGTGACTGAGGCGGAGTAGACGCGCAGCGTTACGAGCTGGGCTAAGGAGAGGACGCCGACGCTTCTTCCCTTAAACGTGGAAGGATGTTATAGGTCGCTCGGGTTTTGAGATCACTCTAGGTAATAAAAAGGGAATACCTAAATCTACCTGATTGGTTACGGTTGGTTTTCCGAAAGTTCTACTGCTCCTCTTTCTAAGTTTCTGCGTAAGGATTGGTTAATTAGCTTTAGATATTCAGCACGCATTTAAAAATAGTAAATATTAATAACTAATACAAATTTTTGCATAAATCTTAATTAATAAACAACTAAATTATTTTAAAACCTATATTTTTCTAAAATATTAATTTTTAATCGGTGAAAGTGTTAAAAAAGGCGGGGCTAATACAAATTATTAAATAACTTAATAAATAATAATTGTACATCTTAGATTTTGATTTGAAATAAAAAGAAAATCAGAATGAAAATGGATTCTAAAATATAAAAACATGAAAATTATAATTTAAAGGGTTAAAAAGCTTTAATTAACTAATAGGCTCCATAATTTAGTTGTTTTTACAGTTGTGATACGGTAAATATAATAATTAAAGTTAGTACGGTATGTGTAATACAATTATGAATAAGGTTTTTGTTTATAAGTATATTTTCGTATCTTAAACTTACTGTGAAGTGTCCTCATTATTTAAGTATATTAAACATAATTTCTTAACAATAAAACATAGTTTATGCTTAGGTGGCATTATATTTATAAATTATTTAATGGTCAAACATTAATTATTGATAAGGATTTAACTTTAAGCATAAATAATGGACATAAAAAGAGGAAAGATTCAACATATTTTATACTTGCCTATAAAGCGATTGCAAATATCCCTAAGAATATTTAACTTACAAGCTTTTAAATTATGCATAAACGATGTTTCATTTATCATCATAATTATTATAACAATAAATTAAATATAATGTAATTAATAGTACCGCATACATAAGAAATTCAGTTAAACATCAGCAAAAGGTTTCTTATAAAGTTAAAAGCAGAAAAACCTAAATTAAACAAAGATTTGCGTGAAAAACGATAACTACAATTCCTAAAAATATTAGATTTACATAGCGTCTTAATTTAGTTGTTAAAATAAAAGAAATAACATTATTAAATGAACTTTCTTAGTATTCTTACAATGAAAAATTTCCAAATTTTTGCGAGATAGGTAGTATAAAGATGGACATTCGCCCTTAAGTGAAGTTTTCCCTGGTGAAAGTTTAGATGGCTACCCACGCTTCCCTGAAAAGGACGCCACGCTTCTTAGAATTATACCTGGGGTACGCTTCCCTGAAAAGGACGCTAACCTTTTCTGCTATGTTGAGCGTCGCTTTCTCCTAAAAAGGACGCCACGCTCTCAATATGTAAATATTTGTCTTAGGTTTTCTATGTATATATTTCTTTATTTTTTTTTTATTATTTTTTTTTTCTTTATATTTGAAACCATAGCTAAAAAAAAAGGCAAGATGTAACACATGCTTTAGAATAAATTATCTAAATCAACATAAATCTACTAGATGACTAACATAATATACATATATATATATATATTAAATGGAGTACTAAAATTGTACAGAAGAACGTACAATAATATATATAATAGACTAACCTATTGTGGAAGTAGGTGAGATATTAAAATATATTATTTTTAATTAACTTTTCAGGGAAGAAAACAGAAATTACTTGTTTTCACGAGATATTTGTATTTTAAAATATCCTTAATTGAACTTGGAAATTGTGGGAAGTTTTCTTATATATATATTTTGCATAAACGTACAAAATAAATCAAGAAATATTAATATGGGTAGAATATATTGAAGATAATTAACTTATGCACGAGATTAATGAAAGGAATTGAGTTTTGGTCTATATAATTTTTATAGCCAGTATATTTTAACTAAGTTAGAAGAACCTTATTGACATTAATATATATATACTCACATTCTAAAATGTAAAAGCTATTTTATGGATATATAATTATTTTATATTCTAAACTAAATTAATTATATTACAAGGGTGTTACTAAAGAACTGATTCGGGTTTATAAAAAATTGTTTAATGTGGCTAAACGTGGATTGCATAAAATTTTGGGAACGAGAGAGACGGGAACAGACGCCGTCATTCTTGTCTACAGGGTTTCCCCGGTTTGTTTGTCTTCGGGTGGCTGAAAATTCCAATGCGTGCTCGCAGCCGGGAAAGTTATCGCTTGCAGATGTTTGGGTCCTTAGATTAGGCCTTGGGAAAGCGAAGAAAAAAACTTTACGGCATGCGGCGAAGAGGGAAACATTGTATCCTTACTCCGAGATATTCGAGTTTGGGATTTTCGTTTTCAAGACTAAAAATAAATTTTTTTTTTTTTTTTTTTTATATACAGAAAAATGGCCGGATGTAACAGCGATAACTTTTGAACCGATCGACCGATTTACATCGGAAAAGGCTTATTCTCTTCGTTTCGGAGGAGAATAGAGAGAGCATAACCTACTTTTTGATTTTACCGATTTTTTTTATAACCAAAAAACGTTTTTGAATTTTTCTTTTTTTGATTTTTTAATTTGTTTCAGCCAGTATTACTTAATAAACTAAATTTTTATTAAAAGGTCTTTAAATTAACTACAATTTCTTTTTTTTACATTTAAATTATCTCTAGCATGTCATTTGTTATTAATGAAAATATGATTTATATTTCTTTAATTGATATCTCAAAAACTTTTTCATTTTTCCACTCAAAATTCTTAACACTTATTACACTTATCGAGTACAACATTGTGTTAAAATTTGAAGTGGTTATATTGACTTGTTTCCGAGAAAAAAATTATTTTTGAAAACAAGTGCGTTTTCATTCGTTAACGATATCAGGAGTAAAAGTCAATGAATCGTTTTGAAATTTGGCAAAGAATTAGCTTTTTTATATCCAAGGATTCAGTTCTTTGTCAAAAATTCTGACCGTTGTGACCAGAGATATTTGAGGTTAAAATTTTTTTTATAAATTTCTTATATTTGCATTTTTAAAAAGAATATTCGATTGATTGACTCAAAATTTTTACCACTTATTACACTTATCGAGTACAACATTGTGTTAAAATTTCAAGAGGTTATGTTGGTCAAAATTTTTTACTCATTCCAAATTAGCCCCAAAACACAAATATAAAGTTTTAGAGCAAAATATGCAATAGTTCAATTTAATTTGTATATCACATATAAATAAAATAATTATTGTGTACTACGGCATATCTCCGAGAAAGTAATTTCAGATTGAATCCCGCGGCAACGTGTACTAGGGCAACGATAATAATTGACTTTCAAAATATGAATTTCGTAAAAATTTCATAAAAATATTTCATAAAAAATCGATTCTTAAATATGAAAAAACTACCTCTCTGTTAAATTTCAAAACGATTCATTGTCTTCTGTTAAGAAGTATAACTTAGTTATTATATTTGTATGATTGTTACAATGATGGATTAACCCATTAACGCGCAAATGCACATTTTTGTGCACACATTTTCAAGTACAGAATTCTATTGGAAAAACAAAGTCATTTTTATCCAAAATCCTATATAGGGGGTTTTAGAGGGTGCTCTTTCAGAATCTACAACTTATTTTGTAAAAAAAAGTCAGTAAGTGCATTATTTTTGAGTTTTTTAAAAAAAAAGTCAAAAAATTTAATAAAATTCTTTTTTCAAATCAATTTTTGTTACTGTTTCTGTTTTTGGATAATCATATTACCGCCAGAAATCGCGGTCCGAATGTCTGGCGTTTCCAAAACACTGGTTGTGAATCTTTTTTCCCCTTTTAGCTTTTCCAAAATGGCGGATTTTGTGAAACAGCGTAATGTTACACTTCATGATTTTTTTTCTCGAAACGTATGAACTTAACGAAAAAATGTTATAGAACAAAAAATGCTTAGAATCACTCAGAAAATACGTATGAATTTTTTCAGAAGTTTTTGAACCAATTTTGAATTTGTTAATTTTTAACATTTTTGAAAAATCAAAAAATGTCTCAAAAACTTCTGAAAAAAATCATACGTATTCTTTGAATGATTCTTAACACTTTATTCTATAAAATTTTTTCGTAAAGTGTATTTTTTTCGAGAACAAAAATTTTGAAATTATGCGTTACATAAACACACAAAACGTTGAATGGATTGAAGACTGTATAATCGTCATTCTGCCACTATAAATATTTAGTAAAATATAACGTTGCCCAGTTCTCACCACGGGGAGGTAGACGATGCAAGAGAACCTTCTTCTTTTTTTTTATATATTTTTTTTATGTTTTAATTTCTTATATTTTTTATATTTTATTCTATTCTTTTGAATGTATAGAGAGAAAGCAGTTTTTACAAACATGTAAACCACACACCTTGGAGAGCTTTCTAGTTCTTAGAGAACATTGTTTGTTAGAATAGTTTCTTTGACTTGCGGACTGAACGGCATTACTGAATTTGTCATTACATGTTTTTTTTTTCCAAATAGCTTTTAGCAATAGCCATACAAACATCTTTAGTACCTATTTTTTTGCTCTTACCTGCTGTTGCAACATTGTACAAGACAGTGGCGTTGGTAATTGCTATTTGGATACCTCTGATAAAAATGACCCAAGTGACCCACTGTCTTGTACAATGTTGCAACAGCAGGTAAGAGCAAAAAAATAGGCACTAAAGATGTTTGTATGGCTATTGCTAAAAGCTATTTGGAAAAAGAAAAACATGTAAAGCCCAAATTCAGTAATGCAGTTCAATCTGCAAGTCAAAGAAACTGTTCTAACAAACTTTTTATCTTTATACTAATATATGGCATGTTCTTGTTTGTGCACATAAGGATTGTGCACATATTTATTGTGCACAGATAGCATTGGTACAGATCTATATATATAGATATATACCAATGTTAAAGTGTACACAATTAATATGTGCACAATCAGTATGTGCATAAACAAGAACACGTCTAATATATAACTTAAATAATATTTTTTGATATTTTTAAAAACATTTAAGCAAATGTTTTCCTATCAAAAGTCTATAAAAAAATCTATTTTTAATTTTGAAAATACTAAATTTTTTTAGAGATCTCATCTCAAATTTTTTATTCAAACAAACTTTTAAGTTCAAAATAACATATATTATTGAAAAAAACAATAAAAAAATTGATTTTTTGACAATTTTTAGGTGTAAGACCCCTTAACATAATAATAGATTAAATGTATCATTGCAATAATTCAAGATGCAGAGCAACTTCCTGCGCTTGTCATAACAGAACCTGCAGTTCATGCAAGAGGTGAACCTGAGAATGATCCAAGAGGCCGAGGAAGATCTCAAAACCGTGGCAAAGGCCGAGGAAGACCTCCAAATCGTGATAGAGGTCGAGGAGGAGCTGCAAATCGCGGTATACGTGCGCGAAGTGGACGTGCAAATCGTGGCAGAGGTAGAATTCAACAACCTCCTGTAATATTTGAATAGCCTCTTGAAGACGTAAATGGAAATCAAATGGTTGAAGAAATTCGAAGAGTGGAAGAAATTCCAAGAGTGGAAGAAATACCAATGGAAGTGGCAGATAAAATGGAATTGCCTGTGGGCAACCTATTTGAACAGCCTGGAGAGATCTCCGAAAATGAGGAAAGGGACGTAGAAGAGGAAAGTATAGGTGAAATAATTCATAGAATTCGAAGAATAGCAGAAAATCAAATGGAAAACATAAACGAAAGGGAAGTATTAAGGGGGTGTGGTACTCATGCACTCTGTATAACCGGCAGAACTCGGTAAATTCTATATTATGAAAATAAATATATCGAATTACGTCTTATAAAGAGATAGTTGCCCTGTGCAATGTAATAATCTACCAGCTTGCGCAGTTCTGAGCCCAAATATCAACGGCACCCTAAACAATTTTGCAAACGAAATTTCGGTTATTTTTGTTCGCAAAATTTTTTAGGATGCCGTTGATATTTGAGCTCAAAACTGCGTAGAGTCGTAGATTATTACATTGCGCAGGGCAACTATCTCTTTATAAGACGTAATTCGATATATTTATTTTAATAATATAGAATTTACCGTGTTCTACCGGTAAAACAGAGTACATGAGTACCACACCCTCTTAAATGAAATACCAACAGTGGAAGAAATTCCAATAGAAGCTGATAATGAAATGGAATTTCGTGTGGAAAATCCATTTGAAGAGCCTGCTGACATGCTCCGAAACGGGGAAAGTACCATAGAAGAGGAAGGGACAGGTACATATGCATTAGTAAAACTATGATTCGTGTAATTCTTGTTTTGCGTACTCCTTAAAATTTGTAACTCTTCCAAACTCGATACATTATGTAAATTTTTTTAGACACGCCCTCTTCTCGGGAGAGCCCTTCATTTTCGTCAGAGCGAAAATTGTAATTTAATTCTGAAAATTTCCATTATAAAAGCTGTTTTCCACCAAAAACGGGCGTATTTTAAGCATTTCCCGGGATGCATGTGATTAAGTAACCCGATTATCTCAATGAATTGATTGAAAAATTTCTCAAAAATTGATTTTTAAGCGTAATGCTTCGAAAATAAATTTTCAGTATAAATCTCACACATGCTTCTGCTAAAAGTAATTAAAACACATCTTGATTAAGCACACACGTAGAATTTGTGTCTACACAGAAATATTCAATACAAAAGTTGTAGATAAGATTAAAGCAAAACTTTCTTTTATTTAACATTTTCATGTATAGTCAATTCTTGAAGAGCTAGACCTATAAAAACATTTTTTAGTGTCTAAATACGCCTGAAATACTCGATGTTAGCCATTATTCAAACGGATTTGAATTAGAACAAAAATGTTGAATACAAAATTGTAGATAAAATTGTATTTAAATACAACTTTCAATGTATGAAAAGTTAAACCTATAAAAACAATTTTTAACGTCTTAATAATATGACGTAGTCGATTTTTTGTTATGATGCTACAGGATTTGATTTTTGATTACAAAAGTAGTTTTCGAAGCCCGGTGGTTTAAGGCGGTCTTACACCTAAAAATTTTGAAAAAATCAACTTTTTTTTATTGAATTTTTTAATTACATATGTTATTCTTAACCTAACAAAACTAGTTTGGATCAAAAATTTTAAAAATTAAAAATGATATTGTTAAAAGAGCTTTCTATCTTCAAAATGACAAAAAAATTATTTCTTTTTATTTGACTTTTTTTATGCTTTTACGCTTCTGATAGGAAAACGTTTGCTTAAATGTGTTTTAAAATATCAAAATACATTATTTAAGCCATGCTAGTATAAGGAGAACAAAATAATGAAATTTACATACGGGATTTATTGTAAAAATAAAATAAACCATTTTTTTTTTTTGCGTAATGCAGCTAATAGTAGATTTCTTCTAATATTCCAAATCTTGCAGCTAATGGCCAAATTTACTACCACTCCGGTGTTATTAATTAAAAGGTAATTAATAAAACAACACCAATTTTCTTTTTATCCGTCGACGTTTCGGACAATTTATTTTTGTTCCTCTTCAGAAATCTAATATATACAACCGTAGTTAATATTATTTTAATAATTTCCGACAGAGAAATATTTTACACACGAAATAAATAAAACAGATTACAAACTTACAATCAAATGTTAATAGTCCAAGTGTTACGTGGAAAACAGTCCACCCGTCAATAGTAACATAAACCGTTATTTCTCTTTATATAGTCTAATATTTAAATAAGTGTGTGTAATAAAAGGTGTGAACGTACATAAATAAGACAGTATATGTAAGTAGGTGGAGCACAGCCCACTAACAGAGTTCGAGAACGGGAAGAGGTATTAGGCAAACACGTCTTCGAATACAAGGGATAGTGTACGGCACATAGCTCTACTAATCATATGCTCCTAATACCTGCTCATCTACAATACTCAGTTATTCTAATTCTAAGAGGACAAAAATTCGACATTATTAATCAAAATACTGTATTTCTTTGGTAATTTTGTAATTTCGAATTGTTTATTCATAAAATTTTTTTGCATATGTATATGGATAACTTCACGACAACTGTGACAGGTCGAAATTTTAAAATGGCTTAAAATGGGGTTTTCTAGTTCTAAATTAGCCCCAAAATACAACCCTAGTGTTTAAGAGCGAAATACTCAATGGTTACAAATTTAGAATCAATTGAAAATTTGAAAATTTTGATTTTTTTCAAAAAACAGCAATTTTCATGATTTTTTTACTAAAAATCTTGAAACTTTTTGTATAGCACATTAAATGGGAAAAAGTTTACAAATTGTAAGTAGAATTGCTCAGAATTTTTCCAGATTGATGTCAATTATATTGTTAATTTATACGTAAGAAAATACCATACAAAATATGCTTAAGGCGGTTGTGACATGATTAATATCCCTCGACAGAGGCTAAAAATTTGATACAAAATGTTACTTTTAAAATGAGACCTTGATGAAAGTGGAATACAAACTCAGAAATAAGTAACAGACAATTGAAACTGTATATATATACATATATATACATATATATACATATATATACATTCTCATTTTAAAAGTAACATTTTGTATCAAATTTTTAGCCTCTGTCGAGGGATATTAATCATGTCACAACCGCCTTAAGCATATTTTGTATGGTATTTTCTTACGTATAAATTAACAATATAATTGACATCAATCTGGAAAAATTCTGAGCAATTCTACTTACAATTTGTAAACTTTCTCCCATTTAATGTGCTATACAAAAAGTTTCAAGATTTTTAGTAAAAAAATCATGAAAATTGCTGTTTTTTGAAAAAAATCAAAATTTTCAAATTTTCAATTGATTCTAAATTTTTAACCATTGAGTATTTCGCTCTTAAACACTAGGGTTCTATTTTGGGGCTAATTTAGAACTAGAAAACCCCATTTTAAGCCATTTTAAAATTTCGACCTGTCACAGTTGAGGTGAAGTTACCCATATATAAAGCTTCTGTGAACAATCTTTTACCAGTGTTGAATTCTGTATCTAAAATTTTAACGTCTTGAAAATTTATATTATGTGAGTTCTCTATTTTATGTATAAATAATGAAGAATTTTTGTCCTCATCACAATATTTTTTATGATGTTCTTTTATTCTAACGCCTAGACGTCTACATGTCTGTCCTACGTAGGACGCATTACAATTTTCACAATTAATTTTATAAATAACATTAGACTTATTGAATTTTTTATTCTGATCCTTCCCATACAGCATGAAAGAAAACTGAAATAATTACATGAAATAATTCATGAATTAATACATTGAAATGATTTAGAAAGAATTTTAAAAGGAAAAAAAATTAATTTAAAATTAATTTTTAAAATAATATATGGAATCCTTACAAAATACTTTCAAAAATCTTCCAAAAAAATAAAAAAAGTGTTACCAAAAAATAATTACACGAATTAATTCTGAAAGGACTTTGAAAAGATTTTTTGAAAGAATACATAAAATAATTTCGAAATTATTGCAAGTATTCTTTCATGCAATAATTCAGAAATAATTTCAGAAAGATACAAATTAATCATTCACAAAAATAATTCAATATCTATTCAAAAATCTTACATGAATAATTTCATGAAATCTTCTGGGAAACTCGTGTGAATTAATACAAGAAATAATTTTGAATTCTTTTGAAAAAGATTTTTAGAATAAAATTTTTTAAAACAAAATAGCAAAAAAAATAATTACACGAATTAATTCTGAAAGGACTTTGAAAAGATTTTTTGAAAGAATACATCAAATAATTTCGGATTTATTGCAAGTATTCTTTCATGCAATAATTCAGAAATAATTTTAGAAAGATACAAATTAATCATTCACAAAAATAATTCAGTATCTATTCAAAAATCTTACATGAATTATTTCATGAAATCTTCTGGGAAACTCGTGTGAATTAATACAAGAAATAATTTTGAATTCTTTTGAAAAAGATTTTTAAAATAAAATTTTTTAAAACAAAATAGCAAAAAAAATAATTACACGAATTAATTCTGAAAGGACTTTGAAAAGATTTTTAGAATAAAATTTTTTAAAACAAAATAGCAAAAAAAATAATTACACGAATTAATTCTGAAAGGACTTTGAAAAGATTTTTTGAAAGAATACATAAAATAATTTCGAAATTATTGCAAGTATTCTTTCATGCAATAATTCAGAAATAATTTCAGAAAGATACAAATTAATCATTCACAAAAATAATTCAGTATCTATTCAAAAATCTTACGTGAATTATTTCATGAAATCTTCTGGGAAACTCGTGTGAATTAATACAAGAAATAATTTTGAATTCATTTGAAAAAGATTTTTAGAATAAAATTTTTCTAAACAAAATAGCAAAAAAAATAATTACACGAATTAATTCTGAAAGGACTTTGAAAAGATTTTTTGAAAGAATACATAAAATAATTTCGAAATTATTGCAAGTATTCTTTCATGCAATAATTCAGAAATAATTTCAGAAAGATACAAATTAATCATTCACAAAAATAATTCAGTATCTATTCAAAAATCTTACATGAATTATTTCATGAAATCTTCTGGGAAACTCGTGTGAATTAATACAAGAAATAATTTTGAATTCTTTTGAAAAAGATTTTTAGAATAAAATTTTTTAAAACAAAATAGCAAAAAAAATAATTACACGAATTAATTCTGAAAGGACTTCGAAAAGATTTTTTGAAAGAATACATAAAATAATTTCGAAATTATTGCAAGTATTCTTTCATGCAATAATTCAGAAATAATTTTAGAAAGATACAAATTAATCATTCACAAAAATAATTCAGTATCTATTCAAAAATCTTACATGAATTATTTGATGAAATCTTCTGGGAAACTCGTGTGAATTAATACAAGAAATAATTTTGAATTGTTTTGAAAAAGATTTTTAGAATAAAATTTTTTAAAACAAAATAGTAAAAAAAAATAATTACACGAATTAATTCTGAAAGGACTTTGAAAAGATTTTTAGAATAAAATTTTTTAAAACAAAATAGCAAAAAAAATAATTACACGAATTAATTCTGAAAGGACTTTGAAAAGATTTTTTCAAAGAATACATAAAATAATTTCGAAATTATTGCAAGTATTCTTTCATGCAATAATTCAGAAATAATTTCAGAAAGATACAAATTAATCATTCACAAAAATAATTCAGTATCTATTCAAAAATCTTACATGAATTATTTCATGAAATCTTCTGGGAAACTCGTGTGAATTAATACAAGAAATAATTTTGAATTCTTTTGAATAAGATTTTTAGAATAAAATTTTTTAAAACAAAATAGCAAAAAAAATAATTACACGAATTAATTCTGAAAGGACTTTGAAAAGATTTTTTGAAAGAATACATAAAATAATTTCGAAATTATTGCAAGTATTCTTTCATGCAATAATTCAGAAATAATTTTAGAAAGATACAAATTAATCATTCACAAAAATAATTCAGTATCTATTCAAAAATCTTACATGAATTATTTGATGAAATCTTCTGGGAAACTCGTGTGAATTAATACAAGAAATAATTTTGAATTCTTTTGAAAAAGATTTTTAGAATAAAATTTTTTAAAACAAAATAGCAAAAAAATAATTACACGAATTAATTCTGAAAGGACTTTGAAAAGATTTTTTGAAAGAATACATAAAATAATTTCGAAATTATTGCAAGTATTCTTTCATGCAATAATTCAGAAATAATTTCAGAAAGATACAAATTAATCATTCACAAAAATAATTCAATATCTATTCAAAAATCTTACATGAATAATTTCATGAAATCTTCTGGGAAACTCGTGTGAATTAATACAAGAAATAATTTTGAATTCTTTTGAAAAAGATTTTTAGAATAAAATTTTTAAAACAAAATAGCAAAAAAAAATAATTACACGAATTAATTCTGAAAGGACTTTGAAAAGATTTTTGAAAGAATACATCAAATAATTTCGGATTTATTGCAAGTATTCTTTCATGCAATAATTCAGAAATAATTTTAGAAAGATACAAATTAATCATTCACAAAAATAATTCAGTATCTATTCAAAAAATCTTACATGAATTATTTCATGAAATCTTCTGGGAAACTCGTGTGAATTAATACAAGAAATAATTTTGAATTCTTTTGAAAAAGATTTTTAAAATAAAATTTTTTAAAACAAAATAGCAAAAAAAATAATTACACGAATTAATTCTGAAAGGACTTTGAAAAGATTTTTAGAATAAAATTTTTTAAAACAAAATAGCAAAAAAAAATAATTACACGAATTAATTCTGAAAGGACTTTGAAAAGATTTTTTGAAAGAATACATAAAATAATTTCGAAATTATTGCAAGTATTCTTTCATGCAATAATTCAGAAATAATTTCAGAAAGATACAAATTAATCATTCACAAAAATAATTCAGTATCTATTCAAAAATCTTACATGAATTATTTCATGAAATCTTCTGGGAAACTCGTGTGAATTAATACAAGAAATAATTTTGAATTCTTTTGAAAAAGATTTTTAGAATAAAATTTTTTAAAACAAGATAGCAAAAAAAATAATTACACGAATTAATTCTGAAAGGACTTCGAAAAGATTTTTTGAAAGAATACATAAAATAATTTCGAAATTATTGCAAGTATTCTTTCATGCAATAATTCAGAAATAATTTTAGAAAGATACAAATTAATCATTCACAAAAATAATTCAGTATCTATTCAAAAATCTTACATGAATTATTTGATGAAATCTTCTGGGAAACTCGTGTGAATTAATACAAGAAATAATTTTGAATTGTTTTGAAAAAGATTTTTAGAATAAAATTTTTTAAAACAAAATAGTAAAAAAAAATAATTACACGAATTAATTCTGAAAGGACTTTGAAAAGATTTTTAGAATAAAATTTTTTAAAACAAAATAGCAAAAAAAATAATTACACGAATTAATTCTGAAAGGACTTTGAAAAGATTTTTTGAAAGAATACATAAAATAATTTCGAAATTATTGCAAGTATTCTTTCATGCAATAATTCAGAAATAATTTCAGAAAGATACAAATTAATCATTCACAAAAATAATTCAGTATCTATTCAAAAATCTTACATGAATTATTTCATGAAATCTTCTGGGAAACTCGTGTGAATTAATACAAGAAATAATTTTGAATTCTTTTGAATAAGATTTTTAGAATAAAATTTTTTAAAACAAAATAGCAAAAAAATAATTACACGAATTAATTCTGAAAGGACTTTGAAAAGATTTTTTGAAAGAATACATAAAATAATTTCGAAATTATTGCAAGTATTCTTTCATGCAATAATTCAGAAATAATTTTAGAAAGATACAAATTAATCATTCACAAAAATAATTCAGTATCTATTCAAAAATCTTACATGAATTATTTGATGAAATCTTCTGGGAAACTCGTGTGAATTAATACAAGAAATAATTTTGAATTCTTTTGAAAAAGATTTTTAGAATAAAATTTTTTAAAACAAAATAGCAAAAAAATAATTACACGAATTAATTCTGAAAGGACTTTGAAAAGATTTTTAGAATAAAATTTTTTAAAACAAAATAGCAAAAAAATAATTACACGAATTAATTCTGAAAGGACTTTGAAAAGATTTTTTGAAAGAATACATAAAATAATTTCGAAATTATTGCAAGTATTCTTTCATGCAATAATTCAGAAATAATTTCAGAAAGATACAAATTAATCATTCACAAAAATAATTCAATATCTATTCAAAAATCTTACATGAATTATTTCATGAAATCTTCCGGGAAACTCGTGTGAATTAATAGATTTTTTTAAAGAAAACATAACAATTCAGCAATCATGTCAAGAATTATATCACGAAATAATTCAGAAATAATTTCAGAATGATAAAAATTAATCATTCACAAAGATAATTCAATATCTATTGAAAATAATTTCATGAATTATTTCATGAAATGTTGCGGGAAACTCACGTGAATTAATACAAGAAATAATTTAGAATTCGTTTGAAAAAGATTGTTACAATAAAATTTTTTAAAACAAAATAGCAAAAAAAATAATTACACGAATTAATTCTGAAAGGACTTTGAAAAGATTTTTGAAAGAATACATCAAATAATTTCGGATTTATTGCAAGTATTCTTTCATGCAATAATTCAGAAATAATTTTAGAAAGATACAAATTAATCATTCACAAAAATAATTCAGTATCTATTCAAAAATCTTACATGAATTATTTCATGAAATCTTCTGGGAAACTCGTGTGAATTAATACAAGAAATAATTTTGAATTCTTTTGAAAAAGATTTTTAAAATAAAATTTTTTAAAACAAAATAGCAAAAAAAATAATTACACGAATTAATTCTGAAAGGACTTTGAAAAGATTTTTAGAATAAAATTTTTTAAAACAAAATAGCAAAAAAAATAATTACACGAATTAATTCTGAAAGGACTTTGAAAAGATTTTTTGAAAGAATACATAAAATAATTTCGAAATTATTGCAAGTATTCTTTCATGCAATAATTCAGAAATAATTTCAGAAAGATACAAATTAATCATTCACAAAAATAATTCAGTATCTATTCAAAAATCTTACATGAATTATTTCATGAAATCTTCTGGGAAACTCGTGTGAATTAATACAAGAAATAATTTTGAATTCTTTTGAAAAAGATTTTTAGAATAAAATTTTTTAAAACAAGATAGCAAAAAAAATAATTACACGAATTAATTCTGAAAGGACTTCGAAAAGATTTTTGAAAGAATACATAAAATAATTTCGAAATTATTGCAAGTATTCTTTCATGCAATAATTCAGAAATAATTTTAGAAAGATACAAATTAATCATTCACAAAAATAATTCAGTATCTATTCAAAAATCTTACATGAATTATTTGATGAAATCTTCTGGGAAACTCGTGTGAATTAATACAAGAAATAATTTTGAATTGTTTTGAAAAAGATTTTTAGAATAAAATTTTTTAAAACAAAATAGTAAAAAAAATAATTACACGAATTAATTCTGAAAGGACTTTGAAAAGATTTTTAGAATAAAATTTTTTAAAACAAAATAGCAAAAAAATAATTACACGAATTAATTCTGAAAGGACTTTGAAAAGATTTTTTGAAAGAATACATAAAATAATTTCGAAATTATTGCAAGTATTCTTTCATGCAATAATTCAGAAATAATTTCAGAAAGATACAAATTAATCATTCACAAAAATAATTCAGTATCTATTCAAAAATCTTACATGAATTATTTCATGAAATCTTCTGGGAAACTCGTGTGAATTAATACAAGAAATAATTTTGAATTCTTTTGAAAAAGATTTTTAGAATAAAATTTTTTAAAACAAGATAGCAAAAAAAATAATTACACGAATTAATTCTGAAAGGACTTCGAAAAGATTTTTTGAAAGAATACATAAAATAATTTCGAAATTATTGCAAGTATTCTTTCATGCAATAATTCAGAAATAATTTTAGAAAGATACAAATTAATCATTCACAAAAATAATTCAGTATCTATTCAAAAATCTTACATGAATTATTTCATGAAATCTTCTGGGAAACTCGTGTGAATTAATACAAGAAATAATTTTGAATTCTTTTGAAAAAGATTTTTAAAATAAAATTTTTTAAAACAAAATAGCAAAAAAAATAATTACACGAATTAATTCTGAAAGGACTTTGAAAAGATTTTTAGAATAAAATTTTTTAAAACAAAATAGCAAAAAAAATAATTACACGAATTAATTCTGAAAGGACTTTGAAAAGATTTTTTGAAAGAATACATAAAATAATTTCGAAATTATTGCAAGTATTCTTTCATGCAATAATTCAGAAATAATTTCAGAAAGATACAAATTAATCATTCACAAAAATAATTCAGTATCTATTCAAAAATCTTACATGAATTATTTCATGAAATCTTCTGGGAAACTCGTGTGAATTAATACAAGAAATAATTTTGAATTCTTTTGAAAAAGATTTTTAGAATAAAATTTTTTAAAACAAGATAGCAAAAAAAATAATTACACGAATTAATTCTGAAAGGACTTCGAAAAGATTTTTTGAAAGAATACATAAAATAATTTCGAAATTATTGCAAGTATTCTTTCATGCAATAATTCAGAAATAATTTTAGAAAGATACAAATTAATCATTCACAAAAATAATTCAGTATCTATTCAAAAATCTTACATGAATTATTTGATGAAATCTTCTGGGAAACTCGTGTGAATTAATACAAGAAATAATTTTGAATTGTTTTGAAAAAGATTTTTAGAATAAAATTTTTTAAAACAAAATAGTAAAAAAAATAATTACACGAATTAATTCTGAAAGGACTTTGAAAAGATTTTTAGAATAAAATTTTTTGAAACAAAATAGCAAAAAAATAATTACACGAATTAATTCTGAAAGGACTTTGAAAAGATTTTTTGAAAGAATACATAAAATAATTTCGAAATTATTGCAAGTATTCTTTCATGCAATAATTCAGAAATAATTTCAGAAAGATACAAATTAATCATTCACAAAAATAATTCAGTATCTATTCAAAAATCTTACATGAATTATTTCATGAAATCTTCTGGGAAACTCGTGTGAATTAATACAAGAAATAATTTTGAATTCTTTTGAATAAGATTTTTAGAATAAAATTTTTTAAAACAAAATAGCAAAAAAAATAATTACACGAATTAATTCTGAAAGGACTTTGAAAAGATTTTTTGAAAGAATACATAAAATAATTTCGAAATTATTGCAAGTATTCTTTCATGCAATAATTCAGAAATAATTTTAGAAAGATACAAATTAATCATTCACAAAAATAATTCAGTATCTATTCAAAAATCTTACATGAATTATTTGATGAAATCTTCTGGGAAACTCGTGTGAATTAATACAAGAAATAATTTTGAATTCTTTTGAAAAAGATTTTTAGAATAAAATTTTTAAAACAAAATAGCAAAAAAAATAATTACACGAATTAATTCTGAAAGGACTTTGAAAAGATTTTTAGAATAAAATTTTTTAAAACAAAATAGCAAAAAAAATAATTACACGAATTAATTCTGAAAGGACTTTGAAAAGATTTTTTGAAAGAATACATAAAATAATTTCGAAATTATTGCAAGTATTCTTTCATGCAATAATTCAGAAATAATTTCAGAAAGATACAAATTAATCATTCACAAAAATAATTCAATATCTATTCAAAAATCTTACATGAATTATTTCATGAAATCTTCCGGGAAACTCGTGTGAATTAATAGATTTTTTTAAAGAAAACATAACAATTCAGCAATCATGTCAAGAATTATATCACGAAATAATTCAGAAATAATTTCAGAATGATAAAAATTAATCATTCACAAAGATAATTCAATATCTATTGAAAATAATTTCATGAATTATTTCATGAAATGTTGCGGGAAACTCACGTGAATTAATACAAGAAATAATTTAGAATTCGTTTGAAAAAGATTGTTACAATAAAATTTTTTAAAACAAAATAGCAAAAAAAATAATTACACGAATTAATTCTGAAAGGACTTTGAAAAGATTTTTTGAAAGAATACATCAAATAATTTCGGATTTATTGCAAGTATTCTTTCATGCAATAATTCAGAAATAATTTTAGAAAGATACAAATTAATCATTCACAAAAATAATTCAGTATCTATTCAAAAATCTTACATGAATTATTTCATGAAATCTTCTGGGAAACTCGTGTGAATTAATACAAGAAATAATTTTGAATTCTTTTGAAAAAGATTTTTAAAATAAAATTTTTTAAAACAAAATAGCAAAAAAAATAATTACACGAATTAATTCTGAAAGGACTTTGAAAAGATTTTTAGAATAAAATTTTTTAAAACAAAATAGCAAAAAAAATAATTACACGAATTAATTCTGAAAGGACTTTGAAAAGATTTTTTGAAAGAATACATAAAATAATTTCGAAATTATTGCAAGTATTCTTTCATGCAATAATTCAGAAATAATTTCAGAAAGATACAAATTAATCATTCACAAAAATAATTCAGTATCTATTCAAAAATCTTACATGAATTATTTCATGAAATCTTCTGGGAAACTCGTGTGAATTAATACAAGAAATAATTTTGAATTCTTTTGAAAAAGATTTTTAGAATAAAATTTTTTAAAACAAGATAGCAAAAAAAATAATTACACGAATTAATTCTGAAAGGACTTCGAAAAGATTTTTGAAAGAATACCTAAAATAATTTCGAAATTATTGCAAGTATTCTTTCATGCAATAATTCAGAAATAATTTTAGAAAGATACAAATTAATCATTCACAAAAATAATTCAGTATCTATTCAAAAATCTTACATGAATTATTTGATGAAATCTTCTGGGAAACTCGTGTGAATTAATACAAGAAATAATTTTGAATTGTTTTGAAAAAGATTTTTAGAATAAAATTTTTTAAAACAAATTAGTAAAAAAAATAATTACACGAATTAATTCTGAAAGGACTTTGAAAAGATTTTTAGAATAAAATTTTTTAAAACAAAATAGCAAAAAAATAATTACACGAATTAATTCTGAAAGGACTTTGAAAAGATTTTTTGAAAGAATACATAAAATAATTTCGAAATTATTGCAAGTATTCTTTCATGCAATAATTCAGAAATAATTTCAGAAAGATACAAATTAATCATTCACAAAAATAATTCAGTATCTATTCAAAAATCTTACATGAATTATTTCATGAAATCTTCTGGGAAACTCGTGTGAATTAATACAAGAAATAATTTTGAATTCTTTTGAATAAGATTTTTAGAATAAAATTTTTTAAAACAAAATAGCAAAAAAAATAATTACACGAATTAATTCTGAAAGGACTTTGAAAAGATTTTTTGAAAGAATACATAAAATAATTTCGAAATTATTGCAAGTATTCTTTCATGCAATAATTCAGAAATAATTTTAGAAAGATACAAATTAATCATTCACAAAAATAATTCAGTATCTATTCAAAAATCTTACATGAATTATTTGATGAAATCTTCTGGGAAACTCGTGTGAATTAATACAAGAAATAATTTTGAATTCTTTTGAAAAAGATTTTTAGAATAAAATTTTTTAAAACAAAATAGCAAAAAAAATAATTACACGAATTAATTCTGAAAGGACTTTGAAAAGATTTTTTGAAAGAATACATAAAATAATTTCGAAATTATTGCAAGTATTCTTTCATGCAATAATTCAGAAATAATTTCAGAAAGATACAAATTAATCATTCACAAAAATAATTCAATATCTATTCAAAAATCTTACATGAATTATTTCATGAAATCTTCCGGGAAACTCGTGTGAATTAATAGATTTTTTTAAAGAAAACATAACAATTCAGCAATCATGTCAAGAATTATATCACGAAATAATTCAGAAATAATTTCAGAATGATAAAAATTAATCATTCACAAAGATAATTCAATATCTATTGAAAATAATTTCATGAATTATTTCATGAAATGTTGCGGGAAACTCACGTGAATTAATACAAGAAATAATTTAGAATTCGTTTGAAAAAGATTGTTACAATAAAATTTTTAAAACACAATAGCAAAAAAGATATTTACACGAATTTTTCCTGAAAGAACCTTGAAAAGATTTTTTGAAAGAAAACATAAAATAGTTCAGAAATTATTGCAAGTATTCAACACGAAAAGGGCAGCGTCCGTATATAAGAGGCATCGTATAATGTATTTATCTTGTTTTTAATTCGAATTTGTTTCAATCAAATAAGTCCTAATTAATACAATATTTAATAAACAAAACTTACTAAATAAGTATATACTAATTAAACAAAGTTAATATTAAAAAATAAAGAAATATTAGAAATAAATATTCTAATTTATTTTGTCAGTCATTTTGCACTATATAATGAAAAAAATGAAATGATTGGATAATGATCGGATTTAGTCGTCCATTGTTTTCTACATTCGTATGATCCTATTAAAGAACGTATTAAAATGTGTGGGGGGTATATAATTTTTCGTTTTTGTGAACTAAGATAGATTGAAACATTTACTAATTGCGAAAAATATTAATTTGAAAAGTTAATGTAAGAATATAAAAACTTAAAATAAAAGGAAAAAAAACATTTAAAGAGGAATAATATAGGTACTTAAAATAAGCAATATTTTTTATTATTATTCATAATAGTATTCTTTCAGTATGACAATGTTTAGAAGTCCCCTCAAAATCGACAGAAATATTATTTATACGTCTGCCAAGAGTAAAGAGCCTTTGACTCTAAAAGTTGATTCTAAATTGAAAACACTACAAATAATAATAACGTCGGTAAGGTAGAGCTCATTCTGTTCATCTCTGCATTATATGCAATTATCATTTTTTTATTTTTATCGAATTTCGGGAAAAGAGCTCTTTATTGCCCTTCGTAATGACAAAAATACACTATGTGTAAATTTTCAAGTTATTGCTCGTTATAGATTTTACAGGAAACGGGTTGAAAAATTTTCTACCAGTTTTTTATGAAAAATAATGAACAGAATTTCTGAAAAATTTATAGGTGTATTATTTATGCAATTACGGAGTGCAGTGAAGAGCTTCATTCATCAAAAGTTGAATCTAAGATAAAAAAAATGTAAAAACTCATAACGTCGGTAAGGAAGAGCTCCCTTTATACACACACATTTCACATCGACTTAATACAATATTTAATAAACTAAAAGTATTAAATAACTATGAATTAATTGATCAAAGTTAATATTAAAAAATAAAGTAATATTAAGAATAAATTTTCTAATGTATCGTATCACTCATATTGCAGTATATAATGAAAAAAATGAAATGATCTAACAAGCGAGCGATAGCGTAATGGATAGCGTATTTGCGTAGTACCCAAGCGACCCTGGTTCGAATCTCCATCATGTAAAAAATTTTTCTGCGTTTTTTTCTGCGGTAAAATAGTGTAAAATTATTAACAATGTAAATATATGTAAAAATAGTTAGAATATTATTTAAATAATATTCTAAATTATAAAAATGTACCTTCAAATACGGGATTATATATACCCTTCGAAATTTATTGTTAGTAATATTTACTAAATATTTTCTAATTAATTCACAATATTTATTCCTGAATCCTTCCAAAAATCTTTCATTGAAAGGATTCTGCAATAATACATGATTATATAACCTTCGAAATTTTTTGTTAGTAATATTTCCATTATATTTTCGAATTAATTCACAAAATTAATTCCTGAATCCTTTCAGACATCCTTCATTGGAAGGATTCTGTAATAATACGGGATTTATCCTCTTCAAATTTCTTGTTAGTAATATTTCCATAATATTTTCTAATTAATTCACAATATTAATTCCTGAATCCTTTCATACATCTTTCATAGAAAGGATTCAGGAATTAATTTTGTGAATTAATTCGAAAATATTATGGAAATATTACTAAAAAGAAATTTCAAAGGGTATAAATAACGTATTATTGCAGAATCCTTCCAATGAAAGATGTCTGAAAGGATTCAGGAATTAATTTTGTGAATTAATTCGAAAATATTATGGAAATATTACTAAAAAGAAATTTCGAACAGTATAAATCACGTATTATTACAGAATCCTTTCAATGAAAGATGTCTGAAAGGATTCAGGAATTAATTCACAAATTAATTCCTGAATCCTTTGAGACATCTTTCATTGGAAGGATTCTGTAATAATACGGGATTTATCCGTCTTCCAAATTTCTTGTTAGTAATATTTTCATAATATTTTCGAATTAATTCACAAAATTAATTCCTGAATCCTTTCAGACACCTTTGATTGAAAGGATTCTGCAATAATATGTGATATTAATTCTGAAAGGATTCTGAAAGATTCTTTCAGAAATCATTCAGTGAAAGGATTCTGTAATGATGCTATGTCCGGGGTATTTTCCTTTCAGAATTATTTCAGGAAATAATTTTGAAATATCTTTTAGTAACCTTTTGGTAATAATCCATGAATCCTTTCAGAAATCTTCTATTGAATAAATTTTGCAATGATATTATAAATTATTTTTGAATTATTCCATTGAATTAATTCTGAAAGGAAAATACCCCGGACATAGCATTATTACAGAATCCTTTCACTGAATGATTTCTGAAAGAATAAAATTATTTCATGCATTCTTTCAGAATCCTTTCAGAATTAATACATGCTGTGTGGGTTGCCTAATATTATAACATTATTCAATTTATTATTTATGCTGAATACTACATTTGTGTTAAGGCGTGTAAAAAAATTTTTTGTGAAGCCTTCTAATTCTTTAACAAAAGGTAAACTTATGAAAGTCTTATTAACACTAATATTTCCATGTGAGGAACTAAATGTCGAGCAAATCTTTTTTAGTCTTTTTTTTATAAGAAGTTAAGTAAATCTAGTGGATAATTATTATATTTTAAGACATCTTTAATGAAAAAAATATTTTTTTTGTGAAAGGATTTATGCGACAGCTTTATTGCCCGATCAACCAAGCTATAAATAATCGCAATTTTATTCACCAAAGCATGGTGAGAATTAAAATTGAGATATCTGCCAAAGAAAGTAGGTTTTCTATACCAATTCGTTATAATATATCTATGATAATTAATCATTATTTCTAAATCAAGAAAACTAATACTATTGTTTTTGAATCTTTCTACTGTAAACTGCAAGTTATCATACAAATTAAAGACGTCTAAGGTATGTTCTATGTCATTTTTTTGTGTACATAATATAATATCATCTACATACCGAAAATAAAACAAAGGCTTGGACTGTAATTTGTTTATACAATGTAATTCTAGATCCTCCATAACAATATCAGATAAAATAGGACTAATCGAGTTTCCCATTGCACAACCAAAAGTTTGTCTATAAAATTTTTCATTAAACTGAAAAAAATTATTATTTAATATGAACTTAATAACTTTAATAAATTCAGAGTAATTCAGATTGATTTTATTATACAGTTGGTGCCATCTCTTTTCTATAGCATTGTACACCAAATATTCAGGTACATTTGTGAATAAACTGACAACATCCAAGCTAATAATTTCGTGGTCGTGCGGAATTAGAATATTATCAATCTTTTCTTTAGTTTTTCGCTATTGTCAATATGAGAAAAAGGAGTTTCTAATTATTTTGTAAGAATTTTGCGAAAAATTTTGAATAAAATAAGAATGTACCTGACTATTTGGTGTATAATGCTATAGAAAAGAGATGGCACCAACTGTATAATAAAATCAATCTGAATTGCTCTGAATTTATTAAAGTTATTAAGTTCATATTAAATAATAATTTTTTTCAGTTTAATGAAAAATTTTATAGACAAACTTTTGGTTGTGCGATGGGAAACACGATTAGTCCTATTTTATCTGATATTGTTATGGAGGATCTAGAATTACATTAGTAGTATAACTAGGCCGGTTCTGCCCCCCCCCCCCCCCCCCGCCACTCGGCCACGGGCCGACCTGTGTAGCGTTCTGATAGGTTGTGACGGGCAGGTGAGTCGCCAACCACTTTCGAGAAGCTTCTACCCTTCCATTTGTAATGACGTCGTCAAATAAAAATTATCCGTATTTTATTGTCACATTTTTGCATGATTTTTACCCAGCGGCGGCGCGCGCGCGAGGACTAGCATCTTACCGCGGTGACAAGCTGGACGACCGCGGGGATGAGCTGATTCGCGCGGCGGGTGCGCGGAGATGAGCATATTACCGCGGTCATTAGCATACACCGCCCGCGTGTAAGCATATTTACCGCGTTGATAAGCTGACTTTCGCGGGCATTAGTCTATCGTCGCTGGTAAGATATTTACCGCGCTGATCAGCTGATCACCGCGGCGCGCTCATCGTGTGATACCGCGTGCGCATCGGTCGCGCGGACAAGCTTATACGCTGCATGCTATAAGCGAATACTTCACGCTAGCAATTTTATTCGATGATTTCCAAAGGGATCTATGGGTAGAAGAAATTAAAACAGTAATATATGATATTCATAAAGTTTATTAAACATAATTTTTTACAAGTGTTGTATAAGTTTTCATATTATATTAGCATTAAAGTGTACATTAAATACAATCTCTTCTTAAAGGTGGCACCAAAATCTCTAGACTAATTTCTTAATATCCCCACTTATGGGATTATATTCGATAATACGGTCGTGTAAAATCAAGCAGCAGGCTGATGTCTGTGCTGGATAATTCTCTTTAGCTTCAAATTCAAGACGAACATCAACTGGGGCCTGCTTCAGCAACTCGTTCTGTTTTAAGCAGTCAATGACAACTAAAGGAGTGTTTGAGAATTCCATAATTTATAATGACGACATGCTGTGGGTGTTTACAAAATAAATTGAGAGCCAAACACTTCAGTCAATTAAACTATAATAAATTCCATTACTATAAAATATAAATTACTATTACATAATTGTCGATATAAAAGTTGTTTCAAGAATAAGTATAAAATGTGTGAGATGTTACAATTAAATAGTTGAGTGTATGACTGTTACATAATTCTGAGTGTGTGAATGTTACAAAATTCTGTGAGTATTGGTGAGTTTGCTGTTTGAGTGTATGAGTTTTCTGTGTGACGTTGCGAATCACTGATGAGAGTGCTAACCATACAATAAGCAACTCAATCAATTATTATTGAGTTGATTGTGGTTGAGTTTTCAATGAGATGACACGATTAGGTATTACTGACCTAATCGTGCCTGAGTATTTCCTAATTATACCGCGTGGCTATGCGTTCCGTATAGCATCGCAACTTTGTATAAAATGGCCGCATGTAATTGAGTTGTTACCTTCTCGCACGTAGAGGTTATATTAATCCTTACGCTGATGAGTTGGTCGAGTGATGGTGATTCCGCAACAAAGATGAGCAGTTGAGAAGAGCCGTATGTTGAGCATGATGATTAAAATGAGACAGCCGGTGAGATGAGTGCTGAGGATGCGAAGCAGCCAATGAGAGAGGCCATGTCAGCAATCCTGTTGAGTTTGGCATAGCAGTTGCTGAGATGTGTCGCCTCGTTACTCGCTAGATGCAGCAAGCCGTCCTGGGTTGCGCATTGCGACACAGTCCTGCTGTAAGGAGTTGCCATATGAGAATGTCTGGGTGAGAAGCTGCCTCGTGGTGTGCTCAAACCATCGAGCACCGGTGAGAAAAATGCCGCATGAGTATCACCGCCGTGTGAGAAGTTTCCGTGTGAGAACACCAGTGAAGCCTCCTCCTTGAGAGCAGCCTCCAAAGTGCAGCAGATGCTGTTTGAGTATCACCGCCGTGTGAGAATCACTGCCGCACTAGAAGATGCCGCACGACCAACCCAAGCACTTCGTGGCAAGCACGCAATGGATTATACCGTGTGAGAACTGCTGCTGTATGATCGTAGCCGCGTGAGCCGATGCCGTATGATATCCATGTGGAGAGATGTGCAAGATCACACTTGAGTCCATCCGATGAGAATTGCCGAGGATGTCCGCACTGAATCTCCACGTGGCCTACCGTTACATGAGTGGAGTTTGAGAAGAGTAAAAATGCCACACTTGAGTCCATCCGGTGTGAGAGCTGCCGAACTTGTACACTGAAACTCTCCACGAGGCCGACCGTTTCAGAGCGAGAGTTTGACCAGATTGAGCGAGAATGCCGTGAGAGGCAGCCATGCGGCCTCGTGGCGATCACGCCGTTCAGACTTTTACAGCGACAGACTGACTGAGCACTTCCGTCTTCTTCCTCGTCTCGTTGTTCCCGAGGAGTGAGTCAAATCACCGTCTCTCTCATTTACATGTGTAAGCATGAGAGAGACAGTATGATTTTTGCCGTATTCGGCTAATCAGGGTTGCGATTCAGCTGTTCCGCAGAGAGCAGCTGATGAGTGCTGCCGTCGCCCGGCCGCCTGCTGAGTTATCCCTCAGTCGCGCAACCGCGGGAAATTCATAACTTGATATTTTCCAAACATTCCGCCCGCCATCAACCGATAGGTTGATTAAAATTCCGATGATGCTGGTTTGATGGCGAGTTGCTGACTTCCGAGTGGATTGAGAGGTCGCCGTCTTGAGTTTCTTCTTATATGGTTGTGAGTTCTCTAATGACGTAGTCCAATATCTTCTGATAGTAGCCATATACTATATGAGGATTATCCGTATTGAGTACCATGAACTCCACTTGATTTCGTGAGATAAGTGATGCCTTTTTGATGTTGATTGAGACCGTTGTTGAGACGATTTGCTGCCAGAGTTACTGAGTCATCAATGAAGGAGTTTCCCAACTGGACAGCTGAAATGCATTGACAGTTAGAAACCAAGTGAAATATTGAGTTTAATATTTTGATGATGAGAACAAAGCCAACGTGAGTGTATCTTCTGAATCCTTTTGGAGTGGTCGTAACGGCTTTGAGTTGAGCAAACCTTCACTTGAGTCAGCCATGATGAAATTCCAATTTGAGAATAATGTTGTACATGGTCTATTGGCGATGAAGTATTATTGATTTCACCATTGCTTTCCACTTACATCATACGAAATGCTGCAGGTGGGTTGAGTATCCATGGAGTACCATCATTGATGAGAGTTGTACCAAGTTGAGTTTTTGTTGAGAATGTTGCGAAGGTAGTTCTCCATTTAAAATAAACCATATGTAAGCCGTAATGAAACCATTCGGATGAGTAGCCACTGACCACGTATGGATGAACAGTTGATGACAATGTTGTAAGAGAGCACACAAATACAAATCCAGCACTTGTATGTTTTGGATTCACACCCCTCCGATGAGTTGATGAGTGGTCTTGCTAAATTGATCCCAGTGTGAGTGAAGGGTGGTGATGGAGTGATCCAGTGCCCTGGATAGTTGACCCATGAGTTGCTGAGTCCGATGAGTCCGATACCTTGCACAAGTCACAGAATTCGGAATGAATGACTTGGCCGGAACTCCGCTTCCAATAATCCAAATTTCCTGCCTGATGTGTGCAAGTGAGTTTTCTCGGTGCCACCGAGAGATATTGTTATGTGAGAATGCCGAATGATCAGTGATGAGTTGACTGCACCGTAGAAATGTAGCTGGAGATTGAGTAATATTCTAGTTGAGGTTTTTAACCGACCTCCTACGTAGATAATTCCTTCTGAGTGGATGTATGCAGTCAATCTATTGAATAGATTATTCCGTGGGACTTGAGAATTTTCAGCATAGTAAGTTCAAGATGGAAATTAACTTGCTGAGTTTTCTTGATCCAGAAGAATTTTTCTTTGCTGATCAGATCAGCTGTGAGTCTCGTCTCTGTTGAATTTTCCCTTTTGCGGACGAGATCCCATGAATTTTCCGAATGGGATGTGGCTGCAGTGAGTGTGACCTTTGCCTCTTTCTGGAGGGTGTTCCTCGTTTTATGAGACTACTTGAGATGGTCATGATGATTAATTGCCTTTGGTAGTTGGAATTATTCTTTAAGTGAGTGCAACCCTGGTTCCAACAGATTCCTTCCATCATGAGGCACGTGAGATTATGCGTGTGCATACCATATTCTGATCTGTCCATAAATGAGCATGAGCGCTTGGCAACTGAACATTGTCCAAAAATTTCTGAGTAACCTTGCCGCTCTGAACTCCAACCTTGATATGGAGTTCGGGGTGAGTGTTGCCTTCCTTCTTGATGAGACTAGGAATAATAAGCCAATTGTGAGAAATGTGGTTTACCGTGGGGTGCTGTAGCCGTTGCCTATTGCGAAGCATTCGAAAAGCCATAAGTTTTGAGAACCGAATTCAATTGAGTGAGATCTTCTCGAATTTGCAGCCATTCTTCGCAATTGAGTTAAACTTGTTTGTCCCATGAGTACTTGAGTAGCCACAGCTCTTGTAGGAGACTTTGAAAGAATAACCACAGATGAGATTGTCCATGCGGGATCGAATAGTGGTGAGTTTTGAAAGAGAATTATCCAGTTGTGATTATTTCTTGAGTGAGCGGCAATATCATTCAGATGTGAATTTAATTGATATTGAAATCCGTTATAAATTGAGTAATCTCGTGACGCAATCATCATAATCTATAGCTTGAATTGCTGGTAAGTAATTCCTTGAGAAACATCGGCAAATTGAGTTTGCACTTGGCTAATGAATAGCCGCCCGCCGTACAGAACCCTGATAACTGCATGGCCCTTGTGCATGATTGTGTCCTTTCATATAACTCCGCCGAAGTTGTCATCCATATCCTTCCAAAGAGGATTGAGTCTGTTGCTCGCGGATTATTGGTTCCTTTATTCGTCACCAGCTGAAGAAGAGTGCAGATATCCAAGTAACATTGCTCGTGTTCCATATGTGACTTTTGCTTAAACGAAGTATGTGAGCTGGTCCGGCTCATCCATCCATAAAATGCGCAATACCAACCGTTGTAGATGCTATCATGATTGCAATTGACAGCAACTGCTTGAGGTACGCTTGAGCTTTGCCAAATGAGTTGTTCAGTACATCAGCCGAGGTTTGAGATAATCTTACTTGATGATTTGCGATAGGTTCTATCACACTGCTCTTGATAAGGTTAGGTTGGTAATTTGACCATAATAGTCAGCACCTGTGAGTACATCCACAGATTGAGATTTCCAAAAGGTACGATCTGCCAAGCGTAATTTCTGCGTATGGTTCCACATAAGCTGCTCACATTTCTCTGATATCAGAGTTGATAAGACTTGGTATATAATGTGAGCAGTGATCCTAGCCTTGAGAGTTTTATGGATGGGCTTTAAGTCTATATGAAACTTTCCTAATGTATGAGTTGATTCCGTACCTCCAATTTCAATGATTGGGATAGATGAGCGTTGCCATAGACCGTTGAGTCTTTGAATAGCATCATTTGAAATAAATCATAATTCTGATTTTGAATGGATTAATCCAAGTTTGTGAGGTGTCACCGGTGTGTTGTAACATTCCAAATGCAGTGGCAATTATTGACGATTAAGTAACTAAGTATTGCAGTTGAGTTGACCTTGAATGTAAATGATTGCGCCAAAATTCAAATTTTGAGTGATTTTTATCCAAGTGATAAATCTTGAGTGAAAATTCCTTGGTCTTGCACCTATGTGAGACGTGCGGTTATTGATGCATAAATCCAAAAATCTGAAGCACATTGCAATTGTAAGAAAAGTAAGAAGAGTGTAATGGCATCTCTCCATCTCGATGCAACCGTTGATTATTGTAACCGCCACAATATAAGAGTGAAATTACTCCAATAGGAGCAATTGTGATGAGTAATGCCTATTCAATGTATCACTTTCGGTTGAGATGTCCTTGTAGAATTCCTGTGAGGAATCTTGCTGAGTTAACTGCTAAGGCAGCGCTGAATTTGTACGTCCACACAGTGATCCACAAGTAGTGATGAGTTTCATTGAGGTTGTCTGTTTGAGAGTTGAGAGTGTCCAAGTCACTGGTGAGAATCGCATCCATGAGTCTGTCAATCTCCTTGGCCTCAGCACCCTCAGCCATGATCCAATGTATGTAAACAGTTCAGTTAATGAGTAAAATGCACTGACTCTAACACACACCACAGCATGTTTTATCCGGCTCGAAGGACCAAATGTTTGAGAATTCCATAAATTATAATGAGGACATGCTGTGGGTGTTTACAAAATAAATTGAGAGCCAAATACTTCTGTCAATTAAATTTCAATATATTATAAAACTGTCTATAAATTATTTTCTATTACATTAAGTCATTTAAAAATTGATATAAAGGTTGGTGCAAAATTAATATTACTGTGTGAAAAAGTTACAATAAAGAGTTGAGTGTATGACTGTTACATAATATTGAGTATATGAGTGTTACAAAATTCTGTGAGTATTGGTGAGTTTGCTGTTTGAGTGTATGAGTTTTCTGTGAGACGTTGCGAATCACTGATGAGTGTACTAACCATACAATAAGCAACACAATCAATTATTATTGAATTGATTGTGGTTGAGTTTTCAATGAAATGACACGATTAGGTATTACCGACCTAATCGTGCCTGAGTATTTCCTAATTATACCGCGTGGCTATGCGTTCCGTATAGCAGCGCACCTTTGTATAAAATGGCCGCATGTAATTCAGTTGTTACCTTCTCGTACGTAGAGGTTATATTAATCCTTACGCTGATGAGTTGGTCGAGTGATGGTGATTCCGCAACGAAGATGAGCAGTTGAGAAGAGCCGTATGTTGAGCATGATGATTAAAAT
This sequence comes from Torymus aiolomorphi, assembly GCA_036365515.1. Taxonomy (NCBI): domain Eukaryota; kingdom Metazoa; phylum Arthropoda; class Insecta; order Hymenoptera; family Torymidae; genus Torymus; species Torymus aiolomorphi. Next base: position 193,208,109 of record CM070873.1, read on the forward strand.
GAGACAGCCGGTGAGATGAGTGTGAGGATTCGAAGCAGCCGATGAGAGAGGCCATATCAGCAATCCTGTTGAGTTTGTCGTAGCAGTTGCTGAGATGTGTCGCCTCGTTGCTAGCCAGATGCAGCAAGCCGTCCTGGGTTGCGCATTGCGACACAATCCTGCTGTAAGGAGTTGCCATATGAGAATGTCCGGGTGAGAAGCTGCCTCGTGGTGTGCTCAAAGCATCGAGCGCCGGTGAGAAAAATGCCGCTTTTGTATCACCGCCGTGTGAGAAGTTTCCGTGTGAGAACACCAGTGAAGCCTCCTCCATGAGAGCAGCCTCCAAAGTACAGCAGATGCCGTTTGAGTTTCACAGCCGTGTGAGAATTACTGCAGCACTAGAAGATGCCGCACGAGCAGTCCAAGCACTTCGTGGCAAGCACGCAATGGACTATACCGTGTGAGAACTGCTGCTGTATGATCGTAGCCGCGTGAGCCGATGCCGTATGATATCCATGTGGAGAGAGTGAGCAAGATCACACTTGAGTCCATCCGATGAGAATTGCCGAAGATGTCCGCACTGAATCTCCACGTGGCCCACTGTTACATGAGTGGAGTTTGAGAAGAGTAAGAATGCCATACTTAAGTCCATCCGGTGTGAGAGCTGCCGAACTTGTACACTGAAACTCTCCACGAGGCCGACCGTTTCAGAGCGAGAGTTTGACCAGATTGAGCGAGAATGCCGTGAGAGGCGGCCATGCGGCCTCGTGGCGAGCACGCCGTTCAGACTTTTTCTAGCGAATCAATGAATGAGAACTTCCGTCTTCTTCGTCGTCTCGTTGTTCCCGAGGAGTGAGTCAAGCCAAATGTTTGAGAATTCCATAAATTATAATGAGGACATGCTGTAGGTGTTTACAAAATAAATTGAGAGCCAAATACTTCAGTCAATTAAATTTCAATATATTATAAAACTGTCTATAAATTATTTTCTATTACATTAAGTCATTTAAAAATTGATATAAAGGTTGGTGCAAAATTAATATTACTGTGTGAAAAAGTTACAATAAAGAGTTGAGTGTATGACTGTTACATAATTCTGAGTGTACGAGTGTTACAAAATTGTGTGAGTATTGGTGAGTTTGCTGTTTGAGTGTATGAGTTTTCTGTGTGACGTTGCGAATCACTGATGAGTATACTAACCATACAATAAGCAACACAATCAATTACTATTGAATTGATTGTGGTTGAGTTTTCAATGAAATGGCACGATTAGGCATTACTGACCAAATCGTGCCTGAGTATTTCCTAATTATACCGCGTGGCTATGCGTTCCGTACAGCAGCGCACCTTTGTATAAAATGGCCGCATGTAATTGAATTATTACCTTCTCGTACGTAGAGGTTATATTAATCATTACGCTGATGAGTTGGTCGAGTGATGGTGATCCCGCAACGAAGATGAGCTGTTGAAAAGAGCCGTATGTTGAGCATGATGATTAAAATGAGACAGCCGGTGAGATGAGTGTGAGGATTCGAAGCAGCCGATGAGAGAGGCCATATCAGCAATCCTGTTGAGTTTGTCGTAGCAGTTGCTAAGATGTGTCGCCTCGTTGCTAGCCAGATGCAGCAAGCCGTGCTGGGTTGCGCATTGCGACACAATCCTGCTGTAAGGAGTTGCCATATGAGAATGTCCGGGTGAGAAGCTACCTCGTGGTGTGCTCAAAGCATCGAGCGCCGGTGGAAAAATGCCGCTTTTGTATCACCGCCGTGTGAGAAGTTTCCGTGTGAGAACACCAGCGAAGCCTCCTCCTTGAGAGCAGCCTCCAAAGTGCAGCAGATGCCGTTTGAGTTTTACCACCGTGTGAGAATTACTGCCGCACTAGAAGATGCCGCACGAGCAGTCCAAGCACGTAATGGACTATACCGTGTGAGAACTGCTGCTGTATGTTCGTAGCCGCGTGAGCCGATGCCGTATGATATCCATGTGGAGAGATGTGCAAGATCACACTTGAGTCCATCCGATGAGAATTGCCGAGGATGTCCGCACTGAATCTCCACGTGGCCTATCGTTACATGAGTGGAGTTTGAGAAGAGCAAGAATGCCATACTTGAGTCCATCCGGTGTGAGAGCTGCCGAACTTGTACACTGAAACTCTCCAAGAGGCCGACCGTTTCAGAGCGAGAGTTTGACCAGATAGAGCAAGAATGCCGTAAGAGGCGGCCATGCGGCCTCGTGGCGAGCACGCTGTTCAGACTTTTTCTAGCGATTGAATGAATGAGCACTTCCGTCTTCTTCCTCGTCTCGTTGTTCCCGAGAAGTGAGTCAAGCCAAATGTTTGAGAATCGCATAAATTATAATGAGGACATGCTGTGGGTGTTTACAAAATAAATTGAGAGCCAAATACTTCCGTCAATTAAATTTCAATATATTATAAAACTGTCTATAAATTATTTTCTATTACATTAAGTCATTTAAAAATTGATATAAAGGTTGGTGCAAAATTAATATTACTGTGTGAAAAAGTTACAATAAAGAGTTGAGTGTATGACTGTTACATAATTCTGAGTGTACGAGTGTTACAAAATTGTGTGAGTATTGGTGAGTTTGCTGTTTGAGTGTATGAGTTTTCTGTGTGACGTTGCGAATCACTGATGAGTATACTAACCATACAATAAGCAACACAACCAATTACTATTGAATTGATTGTGGTTGAGTTTTCAATGAAATGGCACGATTAGGCATTACTGACCAAATCGTGCCTGAGTATTTCCTAATTATACCGCGTGGCTATGCGTTCCGTACAGCAGCGCACCTTTGTATAAAATGGCCGCATGTAATTGAATTATTACCTTCTCGTACGTAGAGGTTATATTAATCATTACGCTGATGAGTTGGTCGAGTGATGGTGATCCCGCAATGAAGATGAGCTGTTGAAAAGAGCCGTATGTTGAGCATGATGATTAAAATGAGACAGCCGGTGAGATGAGTGTGAGGATTCGAAGCAGCCGATGAGAGAGGCCATATCAGCAATCCTGTTGAGTTTGTCGTAGCAGTTGCTAAGATGTGTCGCCTCGTTGCTAGCCAGATGCAGCAAGCCGTGCTGGGTTGCGCATTGCGACACAATCCTGCTGTAAGGAGTTGCCATATGAGAATGTCCGGGTGAGAAGCTACCTCGTGGTGTGCTCAAAGCATCGAGCGCCGGTGGAAAAATGCCGCTTTTGTATCACCGCAGTGTGAGAAGTTTCCGTGTGAGAACACCAGCGAAGCCTCCTCCTTGAGAGCAGCCTCCAAAGTGCAGCAGATGCCGTTTGAGTTTTACCGCCGTGTGAGAATTACTGCCGCACTAGAAGATGCCGCACGAGCAGTCCAAGCACGTAATGGACTTACCGTGTGAGAACTGCTGCTGTATGTTCGTAGCCGCGTGAGCCGATGCCGTATGATATCCATGTGGAGAGATGTGCAAGATCACACTTGAGTCCATCCGATGAGAATTGCCGAGGATGTCCGCACTGAATCTCCACGTGGCCTATCGTTACATGAGTGGAGTTTGAGAAGAGCAAGAATGCCATACTTGAGTCCATCCGGTGTGAGAGCTGCCGAACTTGTACACTGAAACTCTCCAAGAGGCCGACCGTTTCAGAGCGAGAGTTTGACCAGATAGAGCAAGAATGCCGTAAGAGGCGGCCATGCGGCCTCGTGGCGAGCACGCCGTTCAGACTTTTTCTAGCGATTGAATGAATGAGCACTTCCGTCTTCTTCCTCGTCTCGTTGTTCCCGAGAAGTGAGTCAAGCCAAATGTTTGAGAATCGCATAAATTATAATGAGGACATGCTGTGGGTGTTTACAAAATAAATTGAGAGCCAAATACTTCCGTCAATTAAATTTCAATATATTATAAAACTGTCTATAAATTATTTTCTATTACATTAAGTCATTTAAAAATTGATATAAAGGTTGGTGCAAAATTAATATTACTGTGTGAAAAAGTTACAATAAAGAGTTGAGTGTATGACTGTTACATAATTCTGAGTGTACGAGTGTTACAAAATTGTGTGAGTATTGGTGAGTTTGCTGTTTGAGTGTATGAGTTTTCTGTGTGACGTTGCGAATCACTGATGAGTATACTAACCATACAATAAGCAACACAATCAATTACTATTGAATTGATTGTGGTTGAGTTTTCAATGAAATGGCACGATTAGGCATTACTGACCAAATCGTGCCTGAGTATTTCCTAATTATACCGCGTGGCTATGCGTTCCGTACAGCAGCGCACCTTTGTATAAAATGGCCGCATGTAATTGAATTATTACCTTCTCGTACGTAGAGGTTATATTAATCATTACGCTGATGAGTTGGTCGAGTGATGGTGATCCCGCAACGAAGATGAGCTGTTGAAAAGAGCCGTATGTTGAGCATGATGATTAAAATGAGACAGCCGGTGAGATGAGTGTGAGGATTCGAAGCAGCCGATGAGAGAGGCCATATCAGCAATCCTGTTGAGTTTGTCGTAGCAGTTGCTAAGATGTGTCGCCTTGTTGCTAGCCAGATGCAGCAAGCCGTGCTGGGTTGCGCATTGCGACACAATCCTGCTGTAAGGAGTTGCCATATGAGAATGTCCGGGTGAGAAGCTACCTCGTGGTGTGCTTAAAGCATCGAGCGCCGGTGGAAAAATGCCGCTTTTGTATCACCGCCGTGTGAGAAGTTTCCGTGTGAGAACACCAGCGAAGCCTCCTCCTTGAGAGCAGCCTCCAAAGTGCAGCAGATGCCGTTTGAGTTTTACCGCCGTGTGAGAATTACTGCCGCACTAGAAGATGCCGCACGAGCAGTCCAAGCACGTAATGGACTATACCGTGTGAGAACTGCTGCTGTATGTTCGTAGCCGCGTGAGCCGATGCCGTATGATATCCATGTGGAGAGATGTGCAAGATCACACTTGAGTCCATCCGATGAGAATTGCCGAGGATGTCCGCACTGAATCTCCACGTGGCCTATCGTTACATGAGTGGAGTTTGAGAAGAGCAAGAATGCCATACTTGAGTCCATCCGGTGTGAGAGCTGCCGAACTTGTACACTGAAACTCTCCAAGAGGCCGACCGTTTCAGAGCGAGAGTTTGACCAGATAGAGCAAGAATGCCGTAAGAGGCGGCCATGCGGCCTCGTGGCGAGCACGCCGTTCAGACTTTTTCTAGCGATTGAATGAATGAGCACTTCCGTCTTCTTCCTCGTCTCGTTGTTCCCGAGAAGTGAGTCAAGCCAAATGTTTGAGAATCCCATAAATTATAATGAGGACATGCTGTGGGTGTTTACAAAATAAATTGAGAGCCAAATACTTCCGTCAATTAAATTTCAATATATTATAAAACTGTCTATAAATTATTTTCTATTACATTAAGTCATTTAAAAATTGATATAAAGGTTGGTGCAAAATTAATATTACTGTGTGAAAAAGTTACAATAAAGAGTTGAGTGTATGACTGTTACATAATTCTGAGTGTATGAGTGTTACAAAATTCTATGAGTATTGGTGAGTTTGCTGTTTGAGTGTATGAGTTTTTTGTGTAACGTTGCGAATCACTGATCAGTGCACTAACCATACAATAAGCAGCACAATAAATTATTATTGAATTGATTGTGGTTGAGTTTTCAGTGAGATGACACGATTAGGTATTACTGACCTAATCGTGCCTGAGTATTTTCTAATTATACCGCGTGGCTATGCGTTCCGTATAGTAGCGCACCTTTGTATAAAATGGCCTCATGGTATTGAGTTGTTACCTTCTCGTACGTAGAGGTTATATTAATCCTTACGCTGATGAGTTGGTCGAGTGATGGTGATTCCGCAACGAAGATGAGCAGTTGAGAAGAGCCGTATGTTGCGCCTATTGGAAGTAATTTCACTCGTATATTGTGGCGGTCACAATAATTAACGTTGCATCGAGATGAAGAGATGCAATTACACTCTTCTTACTTTTCTTACAATTGCAATGTGCTTCAGATTTTTGAATTTATGCAGCAATACTGCATTCTCAACTATAGGTGCAAGATGAAGTAACTCTTACTATATATGGATCATATTCAAAAATACTCAACAATTAGATTTCGGCGCAATCCTTTGTCAACTCACCTGCAATACTCAGTTACTTAATCGTCAATAATTGCCACTGCATTTGGAATGTTACAACACACTGGTGACACCTCACAAATTTGGATTATTAATCCATTCAATGTCAGAATTGTGATTTATCTCAAAGGATGTGATTTGAATCCTGAACGCTTCATGGCACCGCTCATCTATCAATTATTGGAATTTGAGGTTAGGATTACTGCTCATCATACGCCAAGTCTCATCTACAATGCCATCGGAATTATCTTAACATTTTATGTGGAATTATACGAAAGAAAACTTTATTGGCTTAGCGCATATTTTGGCAGCCTCAACTTGTGGATGTACTCATTGGCACTGATGATTATTGTTAGATCATCAAACTTAACCTCAAAAAAGATGGCAAACTCACTCGAATAGGCATTCAACGTGAATTATTCTCAATTGGCATTATTAAAATGTAATTTACAACGCATGGATGGATAAAGAATCGGATCGACTCACACATTTCTTTTTAGCAAAATTCACATATGGAGTTGCATCAACGGACACACTCATTCATAGCGCCATGCAGTTATCAGGATTCTGCAAGGCGGGCGGCTATGCATTAGCAAAATTGCAATTCAACTTGCCGATGGTTGTCAAGGAATTTCTAACAATTCAACAGCAATTTAAGTGGTTGATTCTGATGATTGCGTCATGAAATTACTCAAATTATAACGGGTTTCACTATTAATTAAATTCAGATCTGAATAATATTGCCGTTCACTCAAGAAATAATCACAACTGGATAATTCTCTTTCAAAACTCATCACTATTAGACCCCGGATGGACAATCTCATCTGTGGTTATTCTTTCAAATTCTCCTACAAGAGCTGTGGCTACTCAAGTACTCATGGGACAAATAAGTTTAACTCAATTGCCAAAAATGGCTGCAAATTCGAGAAGATCTCACTCAATTGGATTCGGTTCTCAAAACTTATGGTTTTTCGAATGCTTCGCAACAGGCAACTGTTACAGCACCCCACGGTAAACCACATTTCTCACAATTGGCTTATTATTTCTAGTCTCATCAAGAAGGAAGGCAACACTCAACCCGAACTCCATATCAAGGTTGGAGTTCAGAGCGGCAAGGTTATTCAGAAGGTATGTTTGGACAATGTTCAGTTGCCAAGCGCTCATGTTCATTTATGGAGAGATCAGCATATGGTATGCACACGCATAATCTCACGTGCCTCATAATGGAAGGAATCTATTCAAACTAGGATTCACTCATTCACCGGATGATTCTAACAACAAAGGGAAGACACTCATCATGGACGTCTCAAGCTGACTCACAATCCAAGGAACACCTTCCAAAATTGAAGGCCAAGGTCACACTCAGCGCAGCCAAGTCAAACTCAAGCACAATATGGAACATCATCGACCATTACTCATCACTTACTCAGCTAATAAGAATCACGGGATGGGTAATGCTCGCATGTGATCGATTCAAGGCTAAAGGCAAAACTCACCATGAATCGAAACTCACTACTGATCTAATCAGTAAGGCAAAACTCTTCTGGGTTAGGAAACTCAGTGAGTTATTTCCATCTGAACTTATGCTGAAAATTCTCAAGGCCCAGGGAATCGTCTATTCAATAGATTGACTGCATACATTAACTCAGAAGAAATTATCAACGTAGGAGGTCGGTTAAAAAACTCAACTAGAAGATCACTCAACATCCAGCTACATTTCTACGGTGCAGTCAACTCATCACTGATTATTCGGCATTCTCATATAACAATATTTCTCGGTAATACCGAGAAAACTCACTTGCACACATCGGACAGGAAATTTGGATTATTGGAAGCAGAGCTCCGGCCAAGTCATTCATTCCGGATTCTGTGACTTGTGCTAGGTACCGGACTCATCGGACTCAGCAGCTCATTGGGGCAACTATCCAGGACGCTGGCCCTCCCCATCACTACTCTTCACTCAAACTGGGGTCAACTTGCAGAACCACTCATCAACTCATCGAAGGGGTGTGAATCCAAAACATACAAGTGCTGGAATTGTATTTGTGTGCTCTCTTACAACATTGTCATTAGCTGTTCATCCATACATGGTTAGTGGCTACTCATTCGAATGATTTCATTACGGTTTAATTATGGTTTATTTCAATTGGAGAACTACCTTCGCAACATTCTCAATAAAAAACTCAACTTGGTACAACTCATCAATGAAGACACTGCATGCACACTCAACCCACCTGCTGCATTTCATATGACGTAAGTGGGAAAAAAGGACTTGAAATCAATAATATTTCATCGCCAACAGTCGCGCAACCGCGGGAAATTCAAAACTTGATATTTCCCAAACAAGGAGCATTCTGTATATAGTCCCCTTTTTTGAGCATAGGTTCAATTTCTTTTCCGTAATATGCATTTTGAAAGTTAATATACATATCGTATAATAAAGTATATTGATTTTGATCAATATTTAGATTGAGATTTCCGTAAGGATAGTATTGAGAATTGAGAAATAGTTTCACATTACTTATTTTGCAATGGTCAAAACGGCTAGCGTTAGCTCCATTTTGTCCTTTACGATTGGTCTGAAAGCCTAAAATGACGAATCATAATTTTTCTAATTGATTCGATGTCTTAACTGTCCAAACATGCTGCGATGTGGTTGAGAGTAATGGATACTCGTACAGCTCTCAACTACGGAAACTCATAGCAATAGGAGTTTCCTTATGCAGGTAATGAAGGAGTCGTATTTTACGCTTATCGGATAATAGCACATATGGCATTAACCATTCAATTTTAACAAGGTTAATTTTGAACTCTTCTGCTTGCGTTTGCACAATAGCATTTACATCATTCTTTGATCTTGTGAGAATAAGCTCATGTTTGCAATTGACTATAATTTTACGATAGTCTTCCGCAAAGCCGAGAATCATACTTAGTGGTATGGACACATCAAAGTAGCCAGCATTATCGGTTATTTGCTGAGTTTCTGCAATATCAATCCAGCCTGCGTTTTCCAAGTTTTGCGTAGGATTGAACGATATCAAACCCTTCATTAGACTTATCAAACCAACATTTTTACATTTATCAATCTCTACAGCATTAATTTCATATCGGATTTCTTCGAAAAGATGACAGAGGGCGTTGTTTACAAGCTTTGTGATAACTGCTGCGGTACCATCTGCTTTTAATAATCGGCCATGAATATGTAATGAACTGCGTGAAGGTAGAAGGTAGAGATCTTGATGCTGCATGGCGATACGAATTTCATCACTGTTATTGAAAGCTGACGAAGTGTAAGGCTGATGTGCATGCACTTCATAATGAGCGACAGATTCATCGAATTCCACAGATGACTGTACGTTTAATATGTCGTCCATCTCTTTTGATTTTAAAAACCACAGGAAAAGAGACAAATTATTTTTCTCCAGCGTTTCTTCTGATCTGCAGTCCTAGACATTTTGGGAAGCGAATATTCTGAGTTGTTAGCTCTTTCACTGTTCGTTGACGACTGATCTTTTGATGACATGATTTGCTTTTAATATAGCTTTTGCCAACTTTGCTGTTATATACGATTCCCATAATTACGATGCTGCTTTGATATGTAGTCAAATTGTTATAATTTCTCCACGAAAATTCACCAAGTTTCCGTCCTGATCGACGATGCGTAACTGTATATTATCGATAGTATTAATTGTAATTGGTAAATAAATAACTTGTGTTGGAATTTCAATGATCTTATAGCCTGGAGGAACAGCTGGGAAAAATTCATGTATCGTATGCACTTTCTGTCCGTTTATATCGGCTCTAGACGTAATGTTGCACTCAACTCGTAGAGCGTTAATCTTAAGAACAGATACAGGTAAATCTGGTTCGTGAGTAATATTTGCTGAAAGAGTACGTCGTGTAAAGCCTAACAATCTTCCAATAGAATCTTGCGGCTGGAAATTTATTGTATGACTGCACTTGATTATACTGCGGAGAGTATTATTATTTGGTTTGAGGCTGAGTACTACGCTTTTAGGTGCAAGTATTTCCTGTAGATGGCGTTCAATGTCTTCAATTTCCCAGCTACCTGTTGGTAATGTCACTATCTCTTCTCCCACGTAAAACTTGTTATTGTCAATATCGATATTGGGGATTGAATTAAAGGTTAAAAGTTCAATCAACCCTAGAACGTATCTTTTATTTGTCAAGAGTTCAATTGGTTGAAAATATTGAATCTCTAGTACAGATAACGTTCCAGATAAACTTAGCATCAATGATTCGCTCATGACTGCTCAAGTAATACTGACTATGTATAACATATATGGGAGCGTCCGGCAGAAACGTGCCACCGAGCGCGCGCGGTGCCTTTTTTCGCGTAAAAGGCGCTCTGTTTAACTCGTTCATAATCGTATGCTGCGTCTTTGAAAAAAAAACCGAAGACCTATATCGATAGATTTTTTCCTGCTCTTTCCAATGGTGCCATTGTTTTTATTGGGAAACGCTTTCTTCCGGACGAAAACTCGAGTTGAATATTGAAAGCCATTTTTCTCAAAGTATATCATGTTTTTTTTTTCAAAATAAACTACACCATTGGAAAGTACAACTCTTAAGCTTCAAAACCCTATCTTGGAGAAGTTGGAGAAATAAAGGGTTTAAAAGTAACAACATGAAAAAGACAGCGCCGAGGGTCCGCGCGAGCCCCTCGCGCCCGTGCGTACGGCACGTTTAAGTGCACGCTCTATTCAATTCGCTAATAATCGTGTACCAAGTCTCTGAAAAAAGAACTGGACATATATCGATAGATTTTTTCCTGCTCTTTCCAATGGTGCTATTATTTTTATTCCGAAATGCTTCCTTCTAGTTGAAAATTTCATTTGAATGTTTAAACTCTATTTTTTCAATAAAATATCAGTCTTTTCTTCAAAATGAATTATATTCTTCAAAAGTACAAGTCTTAAACTATAAATATTATATTTTTAAGTTGAAACATGAAAAGTTCAAAAATAGTAAGATCAAAAAGACAGCGGCTGCCCGAACTTTTTACGCTATGCTCAAGGGCGGATTAATACACGCGATGTGCTATTTCGCCCTTTCTTTTTTGTAAATATAAAATGTTTTGTAACTTACAATGCCAATGCGTGGACATAATTTTGTGGATCTAGTTGTAACAGTTAGTATAATATTACAATGAACTTTGTTCATTTATATAACAAAATTTGAAAAACATAATATATTAAACATAAAAATATCCATGAACGCACTGAAAGCAGTGAAACAGAAATTTAAAATAACCTTATAGATTGTTTAATCTGGCATAACAATATTACCTTTTCCTTTAAATTCTAATTTTTTTACATTTCTTTGATTTTATAAGAATTGTCCTTTTTGCGACATACGTTTCTTTCTTTGTTTGAGTTTTAAGTACTTTTTCTTTTTTGATCGGTGGATATAATTGAGAATCTTCTGACGCTGAAAATCTTTTAAGTTCTAACTTTTTGGCATCATTTAATAATTTAATACCATGAAACAATTGAGTTCCAGGTATTGTCTTAGCTGAGGCTAGCCTGTTTTGTAGCTTTTCTGTAGCCTTTAAGTAATCGTCTTTTGATGAAAAAAAGCACTCAATATTTTTGAAATACTCAGTTGCCCATTTGTATAAATCTTGGGGCGTCAATATATAATTGTCGGATACTTTCCGTAAACTTTCTCGTCTGGCATTGCTTTTCACGGAAGCACCTATTCCATCACATGCATTTTTTCCGTCGGCTGTTGCATGAAAATGCCACTCAGCATCAACAACAAAATCATCATAATGATGAAGAAGACTTTGGAAATTGCGTTTATTTTTAAAATGTTGCGCAGCTCTATCAGTAAAATAAATAACTTTTCTAACTAAATCGAAAGACTTTTTAAGGAAATTAATTATAATTTCTTGTATTAGATAAACTGCAACAACGTCATGAATTAAACTATCTGAGAAAACTACCATGCTTTTGTGTTCAATTTTAGATTCAGATCCTTTATAGTAAATGACTATTGTAGCTAAACTACATTGATTATTTAATAATATAATGAAATGATGAATTAAGAATATAATGAAATGATTGTGCTGCATCTTGTGCTATAAAAGCATAGTTTTCTGAAAAATCTAGGGAAATTAAAAACTCTCCTTCAGATAAGGATTCTCTCAAGAATTGAAAATAAGAAGACTGTTATTTTATGAAGCTAATGGCCATATCTACCAGTGAAAGGTGATTTTTTAAAAAATTAAAAAATAAAAAACACCATAATCTTCGACGTTTCGGAGACTTTATTCATATCTCCCTCTTCAGGAATAATCCTTAATTACATATCGTAATGTCAAGTAGTTTATGCGGGCAACAATCCGCTCGTCAGTGAAGAGGGAGATATGAATAAAGTCTCCGAAACGTCGAAGATTATGGTGTTTTTTATTTTTTAATTTTTTAAAAAATCACCTTTCACTGGTAGATATGGCCATTAGCTTCATAAAATAATTATCTACAATACTCTACCATTAGCTGAGATCAACAACTTAAGAAGACTGTTGTTTAGAAATAAATAAATGAGTCTTAAGTTTATACAAAAGAGGGACAAAAATATCGATAAATGAAGACTTAGAAACGTTTTCAGTTTGCAATGTTGATCTATCGGTAGTTTTCCACATTTGAAACTTTATTTCATTAATCTCAGAGCTTTCGAATAATAATTCTAGATCATTTTTTAGAGGTTCGACACCAGGACAATTTTCGCACATATTTAAATAGCATTTCGCTGTTGGACTTTTACAAACTATTTCGGCTATGCAATCTTTATAAGTGTTCATTCTATCAAAAGAAACTCCTGAGTTTCTTAAACCAACTAACAGAAGTTTAACATTTTGATGATAAACGCAAACACACACTGAATGAGTCCCACTGCTACCAGCTAAAACATAATACTTAGGACGACATTCGGCAAATTTACTGAATTCTATTTTCGATCCAGGATACTGTTACTTATATTTTAAATATAGTTCTCGAAAATTGTATAAAAGAAGCCGTTTCTGGATGTAACTTTTTGTGCCATCATCATTATTTATACATTTGTTATCTTTATAGCCTGGCATAATTCTACTATTCTCATCACTTTCATAGAAGAGCTTTGCTTGATCTAAAGTATCACTTGATATTTATTTATTTCCTCTGTTGTCATTTAATTGGGCTGGGTTATCAAATAATTTACATTTCGATGAAAGTCGACGAGACAAGTTCGAAAATCTAGCTACTTTGCGAGTGCTCCAGTTGTTAGGAAGTAATTTCAAAAGTAATATCTTTTCCATTTTTGTCAAATTTTCGTCATTCAACAATTTTTTCAAATTAAAAATAATTTCTTTAGAATCTTCTATTGAAATCTCACTCTCTTCTTCAATCTGAGCATTAGATTTTATTCGACAAGAATCGCATATTTTGTCTCTATCAGTTAAATGCGGATAACAAGCTCTAAGTTTATCGGAAACAAACCTAAGTTTCGATGAATACTTTATTTCATCAAATGGATTACAGCAACGATTTAAAATGTTAGACATTTTATTAAGCTTTTTTTTATTAAGGCAATAAGACAAAGGGGCAAAGTAATAAGGCATGTGCATAAAGCACCTGGCTAGTGGGCGACGCAGGCCTCTATTTAAGCCCGCGGGGTGATGTTTTTCATTGAAGGTAGCGCGCTTGGTGCTTGCCATCTAGCGGGCACTTCGGGTACTAATCCCGAACAGAAGCATTTCGGAATAAAAATAATAGCACCATTGGAAAGAGCAGGAAAAAATCTATCGATATATGTCCTTAGTTCTTTTTTCAGAGACTTGGTACACGATTATTAGCGAATTGAATAGAGCGTGCACTTAAACGTGCCGTACGCACGGGCGCGAGGGGCTCGCGCGGACCCTCGGCGCTGTCTTTTTCATGTTGTTACTTTTAAACCCTTTATTTCTCCAACTTCTCCAAGATAGGGTTTTGAAGCTTAAGAGTTGTACTTTCCAATGGTGTAGTTTATTTTGAAAAAAAAACATGATATACTTTGAGAAAAATGGCTTTCAATATTCAACTCGAGTTTTCGTCCGGAAGAAAGCGTTTCGCAATAAAAACAATGGCACCATTGGAAAGAGCAGGAAAAAATCTATCGATATAGGTCCTTGGTTTTTTTCTCAAAGACGCAGCATACGATTATGAACGAGTTAAACAGAGCGCCTTTTACGCGAAAAAAGGCCCCGCGCGCGCTCGGTGGCCCGTTTCTGCTGGACGCTCCCATATATTGTTTTATATAGCCTTATACAAAAATTTTAAACAAAGATGCCCACAGTTATATGCGATGTAATCTTGATATCTCTCGAGGTTATACTTTACAGTTTTAACTCCTAGGTAATCCATAAGTTCTAAAGGTGGCTGCAGGTCTCCAAAACTATCAAAATACACAACACTTTTACCTCTTTTCCGATAGGCTACCCAATGTGTACTAGGTCCGCGTTCCTCATTGAGATTAACAATTGCTGACTCGTAGTGTCGTGAACCACTAGCTGGTAATGTATTTCGCATGAATACACCTCGAAAGTATGGAATTTGTAAAATACGACCATACTTTAGCAAGTCAGCGTCAGTCAGTGCTCTGTGGGGCAATTTTACATCGAAGTTTTTTTTTTGCCTTTTTTATTAAGTTCATGTCCACTATAAGGTTTTAGATAGATGCCATAGCCTGTTTTATGGGGTTTAAGGTAGAGACCTTTACCAAGAGCAATAGCTTCCATCGCACTGTTATGTCTTCGACTTTCTTCAAGTTGACGTTTAGCATTTCTTGCATCATTTTTTGCTTTAGCTATACCCGCAGCGCCACCTGCTGGTGCACCTGTTGCACTTAGGCCTGCAAATAATGGAATTAGAAATGGTAGGAATCCTCCAATTTTCGATGGAACTGCTAGTACGCGAGGAATGTGTACTTTTGCTTTGCCGCCAGCCTTCTTCACAACATTTCGAGCACTTTTCAATGCAGCTTGAATAACTTTGCGCGAATTATTACTAAAAATGCTCGGATTCGAGGCTGCTTTAACTATTTTAGCTAGTGTGGTATTTGGCTTCTTTTTCAACCCCATTCCAAATTTTGATTTTAAATTCATAGTATTTGTTACAGTATAAGCCGCTGCTTTCTCACCAATACTAGCGTCTTTAGCAAAAACACGTTTCCAGGCTTTATCTGCTAATACTCTATCAGCAGCGTTCCTAGCCTCAACGTGCTCTCGATTCCGAGAGTAGGTTATATCGTGTTCTTTACAAGCTTGGTCTAAAGGATTAATGCAAGGGTCACCTCGAGCAAGACGTTTTGTAAGTTTCGTTCCTGACCGCAGCATTGATAATCAGGCAGATGTAATTCAAATGGAAGCTTATTAATGATTGTATTTGCTAAGCCTCAACCTTTACGAGTATTGCGTTTACGCTGTTTATGCTCAATCATGATGTTAACGTCTCGGAGGATAAATACATACTATGCTGAAATGTATATAAGTAAGCTGTATATGGGAGCGTCCAGCGGAAACGGGCCACCGAGCGCGCGCGGTGGCTTTTGTCGCGTAAAAGGCGCTC
Organism: Torymus aiolomorphi; assembly: GCA_036365515.1. Classification (NCBI taxonomy): domain Eukaryota; kingdom Metazoa; phylum Arthropoda; class Insecta; order Hymenoptera; family Torymidae; genus Torymus; species Torymus aiolomorphi. Next base: position 193,223,820 of record CM070873.1, read on the forward strand.
TGTTTCACTCGCTCATAATCGTATGCTGCGTCTTCGAAAGAAAAAACCAAGCACCTATATCGATAGATTTTTTTCTGCTCTTTCCAATTGCGCCATTGTTTTTATTGCGAAACGCGTTCTTCTGGACGAAAACTCGAATTGAATATTGAAAGCCATTTTTCTCAAAGTATATCATGTTTTTTTTCAAAATAAACTACACCATTGGAAAGTACAACTCTTAAGCTTCAAAACCCTATCTTGGAGAAGTTGGAGAAATAAAGGGTTTAAATGTAACAACATGAAAAAGACAGCGCCGAGGGTCCGCGCGAGCCCCTCGCGCCCGTGCGTACGGCACGTTTAAGTGCACGCTCTATTCAATTCGCTAATAATCGTGTACCAAGTCTCTGAAAAAAAAACTAAGGACATATATCGATAGATTTTTTCCTGCTCTTTCCAATGGTGCTAGTATTTTTATTCCGAAATGCTTCCTTCTAGTTGAAAATTCCATTTGAATGTTTAAACTATTTTTTCAATAAAATATCAGTCTTTTATTCAAAATGAATTATATTCTTCAAAAGTACAAGTCTTAAACTATAAAATATTATATTTTTAAGTTGAAACGTGAAAAGTTCAAAAATAGTAAGATCAAAAAGACAGCGGCTGCCCGAACTTTTTACACTATGCTCAAGGGCGGATTAATACACGCGATGTGCTATTTCGCCCTTTCTTTTTTGTAAATATAAAATGTTTTGTAACTTACAATGCCAATGCGTGGACATAATAGCATTAGATTTTATTCGACAAGAATCGCATATTTTGTCTCTATCAGTTAAATACGGATAACAAGCTCTAAGTTTATCGGAAACAAACCTAAGTTTCGATGAATGCTTTATTTCATCAAATGGATTACAGCAACGATTTAAAATGTTAGTCATTTTATTAAGCTTTTTTTTATTAAGGCAATAAGACAAAGGGGCAAAGTAATAAGGCATTGCATAAAGCACCTGGCTAGTGGACGACGCAGGCCTCTATTTAAGCCCGCGGGGTGATGTTTTTCATTGAAGGTAGCGCGCTTGGTGCTTGCCATTTAGCGGGCACTTCGGGTACTAATCCCGAACAGAAGCATTTCGGAATAAAGTAATAGCACCATTGGAAAGAGCAGGAAAAAATCTATCGATATATGTCCTTAGTTCTTTTTTCAGAGACTTGGTACACGATTATTAGCAAATTGAATAGAGCGTGCACTTAAACGTGCCGTACGCACGGGCGCGAGGGGCTCGCGCGGACCCTGGGCGCTGTCTTTTTCATGTTGTTACTTTTAAACCCTTTATTTCTCCAACTTCTCCAAGATAGGGTTTTGAAGCTTAAGAGTTGTACTTTCCAATGGTGTAGTTTATTTTGAAAAAAAAAAACATGATATACTTTGAGAAAAATAGCTTTCAATATTCAACTCGAGTTTTCGTCCGGAAGAAAGCGTTTCCCAATAAAAACAATGGCACCATTGGAAAGAGCAGGAAAAAATCTATCGATATAGGTCCTTGGTTTTTTTTTCAAAGACGCAGCATACGATTATGAACGAGTTAAACAGAGCGCCTTTTACGCGAAAAAAGGCACCGCGCGCGCTCGGTGGCACGTTTCTGCTGGACGCTCCCATATATGAGGCGTTTCACGTCAACTGTCCCAGCGCGCGCCGCTGGAGCCCCACATCGCGCTATTTCTAACTCACATTTATGATACTAAAATATACTTAAAAAAATTATTTGATAAGCGTTTTCGACGTATTTTTTCCCCAGCTTTCCAATGGCGTAAGCAGTTTTTCCGAAATTTTCAATTTTCACCTTCACAAAGTACAAAACATGTTATATCTAAAAAAGTGTATTTTTAATATTTTTTTTGACCCTCTAGATCGAAAGCTGAGCATTTTTACGTAGGAAAGGATATTTTCCAAAGAGTGCCCGAGATGTTTTTTGCGAGAAATAGAATGCAAAAGAGTTTTTGAAGATGAAAATGGAAAATTTTGAAAAAACTACCAACATCATTGGAAAGCTGAGGAAAAAATACGTCGAAAACGCATATCAAACAATTTTTTTAGAAATAGCAGGTTTTGGGGCTCGCGCGCCTCGCGCTGGGACAGTTGACGTGAAACGCCTCATATGCTCTCAAAGTCAGTTGTATTTGAGACGTCAAAGATAAAGTATGGAGTTCGAGGAGCAAAACGTCAAGCTGCCAGTTATAAACTTTGACAGCTTAGTAGTGCAGCAAAAATCAAAAAAGCGTCATGGAGAATTACTTCCCAATAATATTAAAAGTATATTTTGTGGACCCTCAAACTGTGGCAAAACTAATGCGCTACTCTCTCTTATTACTCATCCAAGCGGATTAAAATTTGAAAATGTATATGTTTACTCAAAATCACTGGAACAACCCAAATACCAATTTCTTAAATTTCTCTTGAAGCCCATAAGTGAAATTCAGTACATTCCATTCAAAGATCATGATGAAGTAATATCAGTAGAATATGTATTGCCAAACTCAGTTATGATATTTGATGATGTAGCTTGTGAAAAACAAGATAACATCAAGAATTTCTTTTGTATGGGACGTCACAAAAATGTGGACTGTTTCTATCTATGTCAATCTTATGCACGCATTCCCAAACATCTAGTACGAGATAATGTTAATTTATTAGTATTATTTCGCCAAGATGATATGAATTTAAAGCATGTATATAATGATCACGTAAATACAGATATGTCATATAGTCAATTTAGAGATTTGTGTTCAGTCTGCTGGAATTATGATAAGTATGGCTTTCTTGTTATCGACAAAGATAGGACACTTGATACTGGTCTATATAGAAAGAGCCTCGATCACTTTCTTATAAATATAGCTACCTTGAAATAAAATAGGTTAGTATGATTTCAATCGTTCATTAGTCAGCATGGCACATTTTCAGAAAAAGCAAAACGTTCTCAATGAAATTATAAAATCGAGAGAAGCAATTATGCGAAAGTACAAGGAGTTGAGGCAAACCAAAACTTACGTGGAAAAAGTTTTAGATGAAACATTTAAGCCTATTGTAAGTCCACTTGAAAAACTCGTCGATGCTACAAAAAAGAAAAAAGTTATTAAAATAGCATCAGAAGAGCAAAAACCAAGAAACGTTATAGAATTCAGTACAAATAACGATAGAGAAGGGGAAGAAAAGGAGCAGGAGGAGGTGTGAGAGGAGTCACAAAGTGATCTCGAAGAAACTATAAGGATCGGAGCAGCGGATACATCATTTGAAACAGCTGAAAGCGAAGTGGATGATGAAATATCAGAATCGTTTACACAAGACGAGGATGAAACAGAGTCATTTAAACAAGCTTATTTACAGACTTTTAAAAAACGTACCAAGTCGCTTGATAATACATATGGAGTACGAATAGAAAATGAATTATTGAAAATCGGAAATTCACCGATACATTTTACAAAACATTATGTAAAAGTACAAAATGTAAGTTATCCAAAAACAGCTGGTCTACTCCAATTGCTCTTTCAGAAGCAACCTGATTCGATGCATATAAGTTCGAATGATATACGAAATTATCGAAAAATCTTAGAAGTGACGAATGCTTTTAGGAAGAATTATAGTGAAACAGAACCTCTACGTAAGTCTACTAGTAAAAAATATAAAGATTATATAGCTCCCTACTTCAATAAATCACCAAACAGAAAACCTATTGAAGGCTCAGGCCTCTTACCTAAATATAAGATTGCAAGAAAAGATATGCGTATGGATTACGTATACTGGGATGATCCTAATGAATTAGTTGATCGTCTTCGCTTACTCTTGGCTGAACTGGGAGTCGGCAATCAGAGCCACACAAATGAGATTCATTCGATCACTGAAGAACTCAAAGAAACAGGTTACATACATTAAGATGTCTTCGAAGAAAGTTCACTTTGATGCTAAACCAGTTATTCATGTGATGCATGTGTGGTGCTATGCCAGTCGAGCTGCACGTCACGGAGAATGGGAACAGATAGCACGTGATCGAGAGCGTTTCCGAATGCGAATTCAGAGACTATCAGCAATTATCAAACCAGCGCTCATACATAAATATAATACATATTTGTGGAACAGTATAAATTGATTTAACTTGTTGGTATTGCAATCAGTTGTAACATGAGTGTCGATGTATTCGGACGTAACCTCGAACGAGTTGGAGGCAGTCGAGGTCCTCCAGGTGTTGGATTCAAAGTCACTTCTGACGGACAATACGACATTGATAACAAGAGGTTATGTAACGTTGCCGAGCCTACTCAAGCAGGCGATGCTGTTAATCTGGAAACTCTGCAGCGTATAGTTGGAATGGAAATTAAGAGCTTGCATGAAGTTATTGCTAAAATAAGAAAAGATTTGGATACCTTAGATCTTATTGTTGAGGCTGATGGAGATGAGCTGGATGCGAAATTATTAGGAATACAGTATGTAATTCGGAGTAAAGAAAATGCAGCAGCAAGTAGTTAAAGAGCTCCATAAGCCTGCACGTCGAAATTATCATCGACGCAAGTTTATCGTACGTGGTTTAGATGAGACGTGGCAAGCTGATCTAGTGGAGATGCAGTCATATGCTCGAGAAAACAATGGCTATAAGTATATGCTTACTGTCATCGATGCATTTTCCAAATATGAGTGTCGATGTATTCGGATGTAACCTCGAACGAGTTGGAGGCAGTCGAGGTCCTCCAGGTGTTGGATTCAAATCATTCATGCATGGGCTGTTCCTGTAAAGCAAAAGACTGGTAGTGATGTCACAGCAGCAATGGAGTCTATCTTGCAGCAGGGTCGCAAACCAAAAAATTTACAAACCGATCGAGGCAAAGAATTTTATAATGCTACATTTCAAAGTCTCATGCAAATTTATAGAATTAATCTGTATTCGACATACAGTAATCTTAAAGAATCTATTTGTGAGCGTTTCAATCGTACAATTAAGCAGAAAATGTGGATGCAATTCAGCTTGAGTGGAAAGTATAAGTGGCTTGATATCTTACCTAATTTGCTAAAAGTGTATAATAACAGCAAACATCGCACAACCGGAATGAAACCAAAAGATATAACATTAGTCAATGAAGCAGAAATACTTGCGAGGTTTAATCGACAGTTAAAAATAGTTACAAAACCAAAGATTAAAATTGGAGAAAAAGTAAGAGTGAGCAAAATAAAGCAAGTATTTGAGAAGGGCTATACACCTAATTGGTCAACAGAAATTTTTACAATCAGTGAAGTTATGGCTACTAATCCGGTTACTTACAAGCTAAAAGACTATCGCGATCAATCCGTTGCTGGCGGTTTCTATGAACAAGAGCTGCTCAAGACTAATTATCCAGACGTCTACCTTGTGGAGAAGGTGCTTAAGAAGCGAGGAAATCAGATTTATGTTAAATGGTTAGGATTTGACAATTTCCGCAATAGTTGGATAAGCAAATCAGATGTGTAAAGATTAAATAAATAGATAAATGCCAAAAAAAAACCGCTGCCAATTCATGGGCACGTAGCTTCCTCAAACTTAATTTACTGATTCCTTTAATTAATTTTTAATTCCAATATTTAAAATTTAATACTTCAGAAAGACAGAAATAACAAAACTCCAACATAATTTATTCAAATTTTTATAGATTATACATTTCCACAAAATTTCACATACATAAAATATATATCACAATTGCCTATAAATTTGCAACTGATATTTAGAGCTCTATGTATTTGAATGTAATTTATAGCATTCGAAACATAATTAAATTACCTATATTTTCTAAAAAGAAAATTAATTTTCTAGCTATCACGGTTCTTTTGTTATTAACAGAAATGTAAAAATTTAAAAATTAAAAAAAAATGAGTTTTGGATGTTCAACTATTACGATAGTAAAATTGTCTTATTCGCTTCAAAATTCATTATACAGGTATATTATTGATAGTTCTCGGCAGAGTTTTTTTGGCAAAATGATTGGTTCATAATTTTCAGAGATATTATAAACTAAAATTATCTTTTTATAAATTAAATTAAATTTAATTATAAACTAAATTAAAAAAAAATTATAAATTAATTCTCAAGAAATAGATTTTAAAAATGTCTAGAAAAATTTTAACCTCAAATATCTCTGAAATTTGTGAACCAATCACTTTGCCAAAAGAACTCATCTGAGAACTATCAATAATATACCTCTACAATGAATTTTGAAGCGAATAAGACAATTTTACTCTTGTAATAGTTGAACATATAAAACTCATTTTTTTCATTTTTCAATTTTTACGTTTTTGTTAATAACAAAAGAACCATGATAGCTAGAGAAATAATTTTTTTTAGAAAATATAGGTAATTTAATTCTCTTTCGAATAACACCCACCTCATTTAGATACATAAAGCCGTTCTCGAGAAATTACGATTTAAAAAAAATTGAAAAAAATTTTAAGCTCAAATATCTTCAAAATTTATGGATCAATCCTTTTTCCCAAAGAACTCACTCGATTGGTATACAAAATCTACCCCTACAAAGAATTTCAAAGTGATTAAGCCAATTTTACTATAGTTATTGAACGACAAAAAAATCACTTTTTTTTATAAATTATTTTTTTTCTCAAAAAATAATGAATAAACAAACCTAAAAATTTAGTAAGTTATAGTACTTAATATCCTTTATAACCAAAAAAATATTCATGTTAATATCTTTTTTTAATTTCGAAATATAACATATTTACAAAAAATTACGTTTTCATCAATAACTTATGACGAAATATAGCTACCGACTTTTTTTTTTTTTTAAATTGTAGATAATTTTATTCTACATACAGAGAATTCATGATATATAAACAATATTTGTTCTAAATATTAAAAAAATCGAAAAAAAAAATTTTTTAAATTAAAAAATGGCTATAAAAAAAAAATAAAATTTTACAAAAATAGAATATTGACCACAATTGTGGAAGCAAAATCTAAAAAAATGATCACTCTTCCGTTAAAATCGGTCGAGTAGATCATGAAATATCAGCGTATACGGACATACATACACAGACACACACACACACACACACATCCATACGGACATTTTCTAAAAATAGTGTATTTCGATTCCAAATTTGCTAAATAACATTTCTAACACATTATCTCATAAACTTTTTTTCTACTATCACAAAGCTTCCTCTATGAGGAAGCAAAAATGATAGTTTTTCTTTATTTATTGCTCAATATTTTATTATTATTATTATATATATATATATATGGGGGTCGTTTTTGTACTTTTCGGTCATAACCGGTCGCAGGGGGTCAACCGTTTTCCTCGCTGATTTTTCCTGTGAAAGTACATATAAAAAAAGTGAGAAAGCCCCAATATTAGTTCCCCATATCCAATATTGCGACAGCTACATCGTGCTGAATTTCGAAAAATTGTCAAAAAATGGCTATTTTCGAAATATTCTGTACGGCTCGTTTTTTGATCGATTTGAAAGATTCAAGAAGAAATTTTTTTGCTATTTTGTCAAATTTTAGAAAAAAAATTTGTGGAATATAAATAACGCAATGAAATTTTTACACAGAGGAAAACGTGAATCTAAATATTTTTGTTTTTAAGGTTACCTTTCAACCTTTGTAGTTCCTCGAGTTTTATAGATATTGAGATCGGACACGACCTATTTTCTTCCTCTTAAAAAGACGTTTCATTTTCACTCGGCCAACGATTGATTTGATTAACTACAAGCAAACATACAGCTCTTTCAAAATGGTCGATTTTCGAAAATCGCAATGTTGGCACCCCTGTAATTTTTTTCTATCAAAATCGATTGGGCTCGTATTGAGCGGAAAAAAAAGTTTTAACCTTCTAGAAAACGACCCAATTGGTTTCGTTCGGTTTTTTGGATATTTGCAAAAGTTACGAATTTTTCAAAATAGGTGTTTTTCGTATACGTATCCATTAAGGGCGTATTACACCTAGTGGCTTCTGAGGCCAAAATCAGCTGAATCGATGGCTTTTTATGGGTCTAAATTACTTGAAATTCATGTATTTATTGCCCGAAGAGTTGAAAATATTAAAAATATTTTATTAAATAATTTTAAAATGCTAAAAACGACAAAGAAAATTACAAAAACTCTTAAAATTAAGCAATTAAAAGTGGTTTTTAAGTATTTTTAAAAATACTTTTTTTTAATTTCTCAGAAACCACTATGTGTAAGACCCCCTTTAAGGAGGTTCGATACCGAAATGAAAAAGGTTACGTCATTCCAAAAACTAAATATTGTTGTTCTTCGATTGATTTTCTATTAATGTGTGAAATTTTAGATCGTTTGTCAACTCGGTTATGAAATTATTCAACTTCAAAGTTCAACTCTTATATACGGGCTCTTATGGAAGTACCTTGGTAAAACACAAAACACTTAGGACGCGGGTCTTTAAAAAATGTTAGAGCGAATCAAAAAACTACAATATAACAAATATACAGGAGAATGTTTAAACGCAATCTGATCGCGATTGACAACGCCGATTCCGAGTACTGCGGCAAAACGTAAACATACGATTGAGTTCGTTGGCTGAGGGAGGGGGTGCGCGATGAGTCCCACGCCCCGCGAGCGGTGAGCTATCGAACCACCTTAAGGTAATTGCCAGGGTAAGAGAGTGACAGACAGCTTTGAGCGAGAAAGATAGGGAGTGCACGCTGGCGCGCTGAGCGTACATAACCCTCGAAACATATCAAGTTCTGCGAAAGCGATATGTTTAAGAGGCTCTATTTTAATAATGTAACGATGAATCAACTTCATTCTTGCGCGAAAACATTCCTTGTTATATATTCTATGAGTACATGAAATTCCAAGGCTGACGTGAATGTCGTTGCTTAGATATTGTTGTAAACAGATACATAACGCGACAGTTTCGATATATATAGATATATCTCCCATGTAATCCATGTAACTTTACACAGCAATTACTCAGAAGATAAAAGATAAAATGCTCTGAAATTTGGATATGACATTCGTTATGTCTTTATTGACCTACGTGTGTAATTGCAAGTATGTGTTGAATCAATTCTGATCTCCAGGGAACCACCTTAATACGTAAAATACAATACACAAATCATCAGTTTCTTGTTTGAGCATCCGCAGCAAAATTTATATTTCGATACATATTTTTACTATCCCACTTTTTAAAACATTGTTTCTATATTTATAAAAGCTCGTCTGTAATGGTCCTGTCTCTTTTTCCATGAAAGATTCTTGTATCCGGGATCGTATATCCATAGATTAAGTTTTCTATAGATTCATTTTGTTTATTTGAAACAACACTTTAAGCAATGAATATAGTTCGATCTATCAGCCTTTTACACATCTTTGAGGAACAGATCCAAACGATAATGCGGTCACTACAATATTTTAAAAAATGGGATAGTAAAAATATGTATCGAAATAGTACATTTCGACACTGGTGCGGAAGGTGATGATTTACTTCATGTGACGTTTTTCGCACGAGCGAAGCGAGTGCAAAAAGTCACATGAAGTAAATAATCAACTTCCGCACTCGTTTTGAACGGTATTTTATACCACGAGTGCCGAAAAATCATACCAAAGTTGTGATTTTGAGGTTAGAGTGGTATAATATAAATTTTGCTGCGGATGCTCAAACAAGAAACTGAGGATTTGTATTTTACGTATCAAAGGGGGTCTTACACATAGTGGCTTCTGAGGCCTTTTTAAAAAAAGTATTAAATGAATTTTCATGAGACAAGTCCTAAATTACTTAAAATTCATGCAGTAATGGCTTGAAGTGCTGGAAATATTAAAATTACTTGATTAAGTATTTTTAAAAATTGAAAAACCACTTTTAATTGCTTAATTTTAAGAGTTTTTGTAATTTTTTTTGTCGTTGTTAGCATTTTAAAATTATTAAATTAAATATTTTTAATATTTTCAACTCTTCGGACAATAAATACATGAATTTCAAGTAATTTAGACCCATGAAAAGCCATCGATTCAGCTGATTTTGGCCTCAGAAGCCACTAGGTGTAACACCCTTAATGGATACTTATACGAAAAACCCCCATTTTCAAAAATTCGTAACTTTTGCAAATATCTAAAACACCGAACGAAACCAATTGAGTCGTTTTCTAGAAGGTTAAAACTTTTTTTTTCCGCCCAATACGAGCCCAATCGATTTTGATAGAAAAAAGTTACAGGGCTGCCAACATTGCGATTTTCGAAAATTTACCATTTTGAAAGAGCTGTATGTTTGCTTGCAGTTAATCAAATCAATCGTTGGCCGAGTAAAAATGAAACGTCTTTTTAAGAGGAAGAAAATAGGTTGTGTTCGATCTCAATATCTATAAAACTCGAGGAACTACAAAGGTTGAAAGGTAACCTTAAAAACAAAAATATTTAGATTCACGTTTTCCTTTGTGTAAAAATTTCATTGCATTATTTATATTTCACAATTTTTTTTTCTAAAATTTGACAAAATAGCAAAAAAATTGCTTCTTGAATCATTCAAATCGATCAAAAAACGAGCCGTACAGAATTTTTCGAAAATAGCCATTTTTTGACAATTTTTGGAAATTCAGCACGGTGTAGCTGTGTCAATATTGGATATGGGGAGCTAATATTGGGGCTTTCTCACTTTTTTTATATGTACTTTCACAGGAAAAATCAGCGAGGAAAACGGTTGACCCCCTGCGACCGGATATGGCCGAAAAGTACAAGAACGACATATATATATATATATATATTATAAGTATGGGAATTGGTATATTTGAAGAGATATCAACGTATAGAACGGTACTTTTGAAGAGATGTCGGCATTTTGAAGAGACTCCTCAAATTTTTCAACGCAAGAATCGCGACTTTTGAGGAGAAATCTATACCCCCTTTTCGAAGAGTCGGTAACCTGAGGGTCATTATTTCTTTAGTCACATTGTCCGAACTCTGAGCGAAAGGTTCACATCTCCTCAAAAGTACCAATTTACAAATATATATATATATATATATATATATATATATATATATATATATATATATAGAGAGAGAGAGAGAGAGAGAGAGAGAGAGAGAGAGAGAGAGAGAGAGAGAGAGAGTACGCGTTGATAAGTTTTGTACAAAAGAGAGAGAAACACATACGTGTGCGTGTGTGAACAAAAATGAAACTCTACTATTATTATGTTTTCAAGGAAACAAAGAGGGTTGGATAATTTACTGGGAGAGTGTGAGGTCGATAAATAATAAAGTTGTTTTGGTAAAAAATTTTAATCGATCGATCAGATTATTATTAAGAAAAAACTTACATAGTAAAAATACAAGTATGAATACGCAAAAACTTACAAACAATGATTACATAAATTTTAAAGAAACACACACACACAACACACACACACACACACACACACACACACACACACACACACACACACACACACACACACACACACACACACACACACACGCACGCACGCACACACACACACACACACACACACACACACACACACACACACACACACACATGAGGCATTTCACGTCACTGTCCCAGCGCGCGCCGCTGGAGCCCTACATCGTGCTATTTCTAACTCACATTTATGATACTAAAATATATTTAAAAAAATCGTTTGATAAGCGTTTTCGACGTATTTTTTCCTCAGCTTACCAATGGCGTAAGCAGTTTTTCCGAAATTTTCAATTTTCACCTTCAAAAAGTACAAAACATGTTATATCTCAAAAAGTGTATTTTTAATATTTTTTTGACCCTCTAGATCGGAAGCTGAGCAGTTTTTACGTAGGAAAGGATATTTTCCAAAGAGTGCCCGAGATGCTTTTTGCGAGAAATAGAATGCAAAAGAGTTTTTGAAGATGAAAATGGAAAATTTTGAAAAAACTACCAACATCATTGGAAAGCTGAGGAAAAAATACGTCGAAAACGCATATCAAACAATTTTTTTAAGTACTTTTTAGTATCATAAACATGAGTTAGAAATAGCATGTTTTGGGGCTCGCGCGCCGTGCGCTGGGACAGTTGACGTGAAACGCCTCATATATATATACATACAATCAATCTTCATCTATTTTATAATGCCCCCACGGCAGAGTATCTGTTTCATTTGGTACGAGATATCTCTTATTGTCATGTGGACTTAGAGCTAATTTTGTTTGTTTCACAGTACGCACTACATGAGCTTTAGACTGTATAATACACTGCTGTCTGTATTGTGTAGTTGAATTTAGTAAACACTGAAGATAGTCGTCGAAATTGATGGTTTTGCTGACAACTCCACTTTTCACGCCTTTAGCTTTTTTCATGTGGTCTTGGCCATTGACGCGTATGCCATACATTTTACTACGTAGTCCAACGAATTCTGTCATAATGCAACCATTGCAGTCATCCTTCATTAATCCTACAACCTTCTTATTGGCTTGTGGAATTCCAAATACATTATTAGATGAATAGTCCGAAGTATCAAAATTTGCAATATCGCTCTTAATCACTTCATAAATATCATCATTTCTTATTTCATATATTAAGCTGTCAGTGTCAGTATATAGCCGTTTACAACGATCCTCAAATTTCGTTTTCATATATTTGTAGTGAAAATCGTATACTAAGTCTTTGATAAATCAAGTACACACAGTCTTACGTAGATTGGCTTGTTAATACACACTTCAGTTTTTGCTAACTCTACAATAACAAGATTTTCATCGATGATAGTACTGCTATGAAATTCTGGCTGTGCAATACGAGCTTCTGCTCCATATCGACCTTCCCATTTAGTTAGTAATTTAACATTAACTCTTTTTCGCACATTTTCCATCGTCTTTCCAAAAACAGCATTGTTCATTAATTTGTAGAGATTTTTTTCAAAATCATTTTTATCTGCTTGTCGCATTTTACTGTTTAGATCAATGTATTCTTTGAGCCAGGGTCTTTGATTAAATTTCAGTATTCTATGAATTTTTTTGAGTTTTAATTCATTTTCTAGAGCTTGCTTCAAATTTCGATAGTGTAGAATGTATCGTGATTTCTGCTCAACAGTCGTGAGAAGTTTAGCTTGTGAGAAGCCTGGTGGTTCCTTGTGCTCTGGACAAAATGGTAGATCTTTATGTGTATCGTGTAAATGTTCTGGATATTCCAAGTCCACTTCAAGTATGTAGCCAACTGGGGCATTATCCGGAATATTGAAATTTATTCGTTCTACATCATCAATCCATTCAAAACCACCATAGGGTATATATTATTGCATAGCCCAACTATAGAGATTATTTACATCAAAGTACATGAGATATTTGGACTCCTTATCTACTTCATAATCATTGCCCATGTATTTGTTATTGGCTCGAGCATAACGGTTGAAACATTGACTCACTCCACCTCGAATACCGCGTTCAATGAACATAACTTGATCAATATCTGTAAGTAATTCTAGCTGTATTTTCATATACTTGAGCATAGCATCCCAAGTTAAGCCTGGAGTTGTGTAATAATGTGCTGGATCTAAGCCGTAAGCTTTCAGATAGCTGTCGCGGAAATTTTCAAATACTTCGACCAAAAGTAGAACATCTGTTTTTAAGTATAAATCTAAATATTGGCCCAAATTCGATATGTTGAATGCTGTCCAAATATTTTTCGCATGCTCATAATCTTTATCTGATATTGGATTGTCATTTAATTTACTATAGAATTCATCTTTTGATCGCAGCTCGGAAACATCTAGTTTTTCTTTTGAGTCCACATAATCATAAGGGAATACTCCTTTCCGCTTAAGTAATTCAAATTTCTCCTTAGTAAATGGTGCATATTCTGCATTTTGAGAGAAATCTTGCCACAAAAGATTAAGTTCTTCGAGATACGATGACAATTTGTCTAAGGGTGCTGCCATGAATCGGTAAGAATCTATGAATTTAAAGTTAATATCATTTCCCTCAATGCGCTTGGTGAATGAGATGAAGCGTTCCTTATTCACTGGTAAGAGATCTACTCGTCCAGGAATGCTATTGGCAATATCCTTTATGAGAAAATGTGAGGCATAGCCAGTTAAATTATGAAATACCACTGGAATACTGTGTGAATCTTTATACTGTAAATTGTAATCTTCGTGAGCAGCACCTCGAACCTAAAACATAAGAAAAAAAAAGAACATAAGAAAAATGTAAAATTTTCGCTTGAAGCATATTTAATTTTCTTTTAACCATACCTTCCAGTCAGATGACAATGATCTCGTACACGCTTCTCTGCTAAAGGTTTCTCGCAAATGTGGCATAATGATGTATTTCGAAATTCTTGTTCTTGTTTTAAATTTAATGTTTCCATTGGTACTATGAACTTGAAGATAGTCTCAAAATGTTCTGCTAGACTTTGCAGCTGCTCTGCAACCCATTTAGCAGGATCTTTTCCGCTGTAGCTACTGTAGTGAGATAGAGAGTTATCATAACTACACTTTAAATAATATCCAATACTAAATGCTTCATGTTCTTGATAAGCATTTCCAATTTCCACAGCTTTTAGAAGGCATTCAAAATCTGCGTATATGAAGAATGGCACTTTTTCTTTATAATTAAAATTTTTAAACTGTAAAATATTGTCTCTTGGTGTAGGCAAAGTTACTTTGTACTTGTTAAGTTGCATACAATCTTGTTCATGCAAATTCAATTTAGAATCATTTCTGAAATAATGTAGACACCGATCACAAATAAACTGCTTATGACTCCGTTTTGAAAGTTGTGTCGATACTAAACGTGATAAATCTTTGATCCAAACATAGTGGAATATCGATGAATCATTTTCAATGTTTTCCTCCTCTTTACTTTCTTCATCATCTACGTAATAATTTTGTAGAAGAAGGTTGATACATTTTTCCTTCTTACATGATGTTATGTGAAGCGGCACAATTTTAAAATTTCCACTAGACTTTTTTAAAATATAAACGTTAACCGAGATGTTATTTTGTTTTTCAAATTTCGGAATTTGTTTAGGACTCATAGGAAATTGTATTTCATTAAAATTCAATTCATTCTCATAGACTTTATATGATGATACTCGGTCAGAGTGATGTACAGGGTGCAAAGCTGACAGTATTGCCCACTTGAAACATGCATCATCGAAATTCTGTACATTGATACATGCATGCTTCTTTTGTATTTGCGGGGGTAAACTGATGTATGAGCCTCCTCGCATTGGATTATATTTATTGATGTGTACAGATAGATTAAGAATTTGTCGAAGTGTCCAGCCGGAATCTTTCTCCTGAAATTCTTCCATATCTTTTTCAATGCGCTGTTGAACATTCTCAGCAAACCATTGCTTTAAGTCAGTTGTTCGTAAAATCGGCTCCGCCTTTGTATTAAAATACTTGATTTCTACTATCTCTTTATCAGCTTTTATTATGATGTATTCAGCTGACAAGATAGTATACACTTTGAGAGCCTCTTCTTTTTTCAAAACATTTTTCATTTGAGATTGAAATAATGTTTGAGCGTCTTTCATAAATCTAGTAATATCTAAATTTTTTAAGTTAGTAACCGCTCCAGATTTAATACGATCATTGAAAGCAGACTACACATTTTGCCATTTTACTCTGTCACTTCTTGTTTCACGCAAACCCGCACCACTCTTTAATAAACGCTTGAATCTGCCTTGAATGCCTTTAAGTAATTCAATTGTGGATATAAAACTTTGTTTTTCTGCAACGGTGTTTCCATTTTTAAGCGAAAGCCTCCTGAAGTTTCTTAGATTCTGGTTACCTAGTTTAATCCACTTCGTAATTTCTTCAGGATTTACTTTTTTATAGGCTAAAAGCCCATATACTTCTAGCATAATATTCACAAGTTTTTAACAGTCAAACGCGGACATAGTGATCACTTAAAACTTCGTTGCACAATGAAAGAATTCCAGCTCCCTCGTCGTATTTATAAGGCCCGTATGACTAATTATGAATAGAATAACAAATTTTAAGAATTTATTGTAATCTTATGTCCTTTCGAGATAGCAAGTTTAACGATAAATAAATACTTATTTGAGAATAAACTAATAAAAATGCTGTGTGTATTCTGATATTTGACTGTGGCAAGTATATATGGTATTAATTCAAGACACGACTGTTCTGCTCTCGTCTCCGAGCAAGACTGAAATGCTCTCCGTTTTTCCTCGTTGTATAGGTCTATTATTTCGAAGGTTTCCTGTATCAGCGCCCTCACTCTTCTCGTTTGTATATGCAGTTAACCAAAACAGTATTTCGATTTACCATGGAAAATTCCATGAAATACTATTAAGTTTTGGGAGCCGTTGACAGGAAGCGGTTGAAATTTGATACTTTTTCGGTATGCCATACTTCTCACTGTAAGATAAGAAACATCGAACGGCTATCGCGCGCACGGCTGACAAACCGCTCGTCAAGTGCATATGCGAGTGCGTGTTGAATGTTTTACAAGGGGACGTAAAATTGAACGATATCGACAAGAGGCATTTGCGATAAGATGGAGGGCACGTGCAAGATGATACTCGTACCAACCTGCACAGCATGCGATGACGTCGCCCTTGCAGCATCTCGTCGGAATTTGCGTCAGCGTCCACCCCGTGAGCACATTTTCTTCGAAACATTGCTGAGATTCAAAATACACATCTTATTATAAAGGGTGAGCATCGAAAAGAATAGCGGCACTATACACGCACTTCAGATGTGAAAAAGGAACAACGATTCGTCAAACATGCACGCGCACGTACGTGCATCGTAAAATACGACCCTATTGACGCATGAAAGTCGAGAAGCACAATCGAGATAAAAACTATACATCATGTTGTGTGTTGGGCCAGCCGGGCTTACAGTTCAGTATGCTATAGCCGAAATATACTTACTGAGTTAGAGTCACATCATACATGCAGACCACTTTGAAAACTCTCTCTCTCTCTCGCTCTCACTCGCTCGCTCTCTCTCTCTCTCTCTTTCTCTCTTTCTCTCTCAGTAGCTTACTCGTACCAGAAGGCGCGTTTCAACCTACACAGCATGTGATGACGTGTAGCATCTCGTCGGCGTTTGCGTCAGCGTCCACCCCATGAGCACATTTTCTTCGAAACATTACTGAGATTCAAAATACACATCTTATGAAGAAGGGTGAGCATCGAAAAGACTAACGGCACTATACACGCACTCCAGATGTGGAAAGGAACAACGCTTCGTCAAACGTGCACGCGCTGCACGTACGAGCATGGGTCAGCGTCGTAAAAAATACGACCCTATTGACGCATGAAGCACACTCGAGATAAAAACTATACATCCTGTTGTGTCGGACCAACCGGGTTTACAGCTCAGTCTGTTATAGCCGAAATATACTTACTGAGTTAGAGTCACATAATACATGCAGGCCACCTCGAAAACTCTCTCTCACCCTCGCTCTCGCTCTCTCTCTCGCTCTCTCTCACTCGCTCTCTCGCGGTAAATATCTTATCAGCGACGATAGACTAATACCCGCAAAATACTCATACCAGAAGGCACGTTTCAACCTGCACAGCATGCGATGACGTCGCCCGTGTAGCGGTTGCTGGCAAGAGTGAAATACTCTTCGTCTTGCCTCCTTTCTATGGGCCACTTCATAATTATTATATCTAAGGTTTCCATCGACGCCGTCACTCTTATCGTTTGTATATGCAGTTAACCAAAACAGTATTTCAATTTACCGGGTAAAATTCCATGAAATACTCTTAAGTTTTTTTTTTTGTAAGTCGTCAGGAAACGATTGCAAGGAGAATGCAATTGAAATACTCTGGAGTTCTTAGAATTAATAGCGATAAGGCAACTACGAATATCGGAACAACGAAGAGATGCGATAGTTCATCATGCTATAGCCGAAATACACTTACTGAATTAGTCACATCAAAATGCAGGCCACCTCGAAAAAATAAACGCGCGGTAAATATCTTACCAGCGACGGTAGACTAATGCCCGCGAAAGTCAGCTCATCAACGCGGTAAATATACTCACACGCGGACGGTATATGCTAATGACCGCGGAAATCAGCTAGCCTCCGCGGTAATATGCTCATCTCCGCGCGCCCGCCGCGCGATTCAGCTCATCCCCGCGGTCGTCCAGCTTGTCACCGCGGTAAGATGCTATAGTCCTCGCGCGCGCGCCACCGCCGCCCGCCGACCGCCGGGTAAATATCATGCAAAAATGTGACAATAAAATACGGATAATTTTTATTTGATGACATCATTACAAATGGAAGGGTAGAAGCTTCTCGAAAGTGGGCGGAGACTCACCTGCCCGTCTCAACCTATCAGAACGCTACACAGGTCGGCCGGTGACCGAGTGGTGGGGGGGGGGAGGACAGAACCGGCCTAGTTATACTACTTACATTGTATAAACAAATTACAGTCCAAGCCTTTGTTTTATTTTCGGTATGTAGATGATATTATATTATGTATACAAAAAAATGACATAGAACATACCTTAGACGTCTTTAATTTGTATGATAAAAACTTGCAGTTTACAGTAGAAAGATTAAAAAACAATAGTATTAGTTTTCTTGATTTAAAAATAATGATTAATGATCATAGATATATTATAACGAATTGGTATAGAAAACCTACTTTCTCTGGCAGATATCTCAATTTTAATTCTCACCATCCTTTGGTGAATAAAATTGCGATTATTTATAGTTTGGTTGATCGAGCAATAAAGCTGTCGCATAAATCTTTCACAAATATAAATATTTTTTTCATTAAAGATGTCTTAAAATATAATAATTATCCACTAGATTTACTTAGCTTCTATATAAAAAAAGACTAAAAAAGATTTGCTCGACATCTAGTTCCTCACATGGAAATATTAGTGTTAATAAGACTTTTATAAGTTTACCTTTTGTTAAAGAATTAGAAGGCTTCACAAAAAATTTTTTTAAACGCCTTAACACAAATGTAGTATTTAGCATGAATAATAAATTGAATAATGTTATAATATTAGGCAAGGATAAGAATAAAAAATTCAAAAAGTCTAATGTTATTTATAAAATTAATTGTGGAAATTATAATGCGTCCTACGTAGGACAGACATGTAGACGTCTAGGCGTTAGAATAAAAGAACATCATAAAAAATATTGTGATGAGGACAAAAATTCTTCATTATTTATACATAAAACAGAGAACTCACATAATATAAATTTTCAAAACGTTAAAATTTTAGATACAGAATTCAACACTGGTAAAAGATTGTTCACAAAAGCTTTATATATAAATACGCAAAAAATTTTATGAATAACCAATTCGAAATTACAAAATTACCAAAGGAATACAGTATTTTGATTAATAATGTCGAATTTTTGTCCTCTTAGAATTAGAATAACTGAGTATTGTAGACGAGCAGGTATTAGGAGCATATGATTAGTAGAGCTATGTGCCGTACACTATCCCTTGTATTCGAAGACGTGTTTGCCTAATACCTCTTCCCGTTCTCGAACTCGTTAGTGGGCTGTGCTCCACCTACTTACATATACTGTCTTATTTATGTACGTTCACACCTTTTATACTTATTTAAATATTAGACTATATAAAGAGAAATAACGGTTTATGTTACTATTGACGGGTGGACTGTTTTCCACGTAACACTTGGACTATTAACATTTGATTGTAAGTTTGTAATCTGTTTTATTTATTCCGTGTGTAAAATATTTCTCTGTTGGAAATTATTAAAATAATATTAACTACGGTTGTATATATTAGATTCCTGAAGAGGGACAAAAATAAATTGTCCGAAACGTCGACGGATAAAAAGAAAATTGGTGTTGTTTTATTAATTACCTTTTAATTAATAACACCGGAGTGGTAGTAAATTTGGCCATTAGCTGCAAGATTTTGAATATTAGAAGAAATCTACCATTAGCTGCATTACACAAAAATTGTTATACACAACGTTTGGCCTAATACACGTTGTTTAAGTGCATATCATCCAGCACTGCCATCTTCACTTCGCCATGGAAAACACATTGAACCTTCAACTACAACTTCGAAGGGATACAACACGTATGTTAAACCAACATGAGAAAAAAAAAGAACTTTTAATTTATTTTTTAAAAAATAGAAAAGATGTTAATCTTAATTTAATAATGCATCTCGAATTTTTGATTTTTGGTTTTGATATTAGAAAATTACATTACAGATTAACTAAAATGTTATACAAAGAAAATGAGTTGAGAGAACGTATAAAATTTCTCATTCAATGCTGGTTTTATCAGGTTTTACCTAATCATTTAAATTTTATTACAAAGAATATAAAGAACAATCATATGTTCTCCCATAATTGTAGATATAAATAGAAAAAACTTATTGATTATCTAATGTTTCGAATGTTAAATATAGAAAGGACCCCGCACACAATGTATGGAAAATAATCATTCGGTCAAATTGGATCAAACTTGGGGAAAAGATAGATCTTGAGGTCCTGAACAAAAGTTCTCATGGGCAAAAACCCCCAAAATTTGACCGAATGATTTTTTCCCATACATTGTGTGCGGGGTCCTTTGTGATTTACATTCTCAAGTTTACAAAACTAATAAGAAAATTAACAAAACAGTGTGTGACAGAAAAGATAGTTGGAAATGATTTGATTATACTATTTATACAATATTACAAAAGTAAACTTATTTTTATTATGGATAAAGTTAAAATTAAATTAGATAGAAAACTCAATGACATTTATTTCAAAAAATATAAATGTGAATTAGAAAAAGATAGATATAGAGGAGATTCAGCGATTAATAAAGTAGGGGTCAATCTCCGAAACAATAACACACGGGTTGTCGACCCCGTGGATTCGACTTTAAAATTAGAAAAATGGTGTGCCAATGTTTCGGATATTGAACTACCTTCTTATGTCAATGACATATTAAAGCAAGGTGAAAAGTTTAACTTTGATAATAGATTCAACGATAGACTGGCACTAAGTTTTGTTAAGAATTTTGAAGCTTTCCTTAAAAATTATCCTGAAAATGAAAAGATCCCGAAAATAAGAGGTAGTTTTCTTAATGTTATAAAAAAATTTTATAATAAAGAGTTATCGATTCATTCATATGCAGATAAACAATTTAAAATGGATTTAGTTAAAACTAAAGAATTTTTGAAACGAAATCAGGATATTTTAATAACGAGAGCTGATAAAGGAAATGCCACAGTGATTATTACTAAATCATCATATAATGAAAAAGTAGAATCGCTATTTGGTGATAACAAATATTATGAAAAAATCAAATCAAATCCTCTATCTTCGTTAGAAAGGAAAACTAATGAATTGACAAAATGGATAAACAAAATCGATTTCATATCTAATGGAAAAAAATTAGAACCAGTTTTACAAAAATTTAATTTTTTCAAAGCATATGGGTTGATTGAAATACATAAAACGGGTTTTCCAGTTCGACCCTGTTGGAAAAAAAACATGTGATATTTTCATCTAAAAAAAACACCCGAGTTTTTCAGGTGTCTTTTGGCTCAATTCGACACATGGAGAAAATCAGGTGTTTTTCACCTGACAAAATCAGGTCTTTTTTTCACGTGTAAAAAAGTAGGTGAAAAACATCACCTGATTAAATCAGGTGTTTTTAATCTAGGAAAGCAGCGTGTTTAAAGTGAAAAAATCAGCTGTTTTTTCATGTAAAAAAAAGGAGGTAATCCAGATAAAAATATTTCATAAGTTCTTACGTAAGATCTTATGTAATGAAGGATATCTGAAAGGATTCAGGAATTAATTTTGTGAATTAATTCGAAAATATAATGGAAATATTACTAACAAAAAATTTCGAAGGTTATAAAATCATGTATTATTGCAGAATCCTTTCAATGAAAGATTTTTGGAAGGATTCAGGAATAAATATTGTGAATTAATTAGAAAATATTTAGTAAATATTACTAACAATAAATTTCGAAGGGTATATATAATCCCGTATTTGAAGGTACATTTTTATAATTTAGAATATTATTTAAATAATATTCTAACTATTTTTACATATATTTACATTGTTAATAATTTTACACTATTTTATCGCAGAAAAAAACGCAGAAAAATTTTTTACATGATGGAGATTCGAACCCGGGTCGCTTGGGTACTACGCAAATACGCTATCCATTACGCTATCGCTCGCTTGTTAGATCATTTCATTTTTTTCATTATATACTGCAATATGAGTGATACGATACATTAGAAAATTTATTCTTAATATTACTTTATTTTTTAATATTAACTTTGATCAATTAATTCATAGTTATTTAATACTTTTAGTTTATTAAATATTGTATTAAGTCGATGTGAAATGTGTGTGTATAAAGGAGCTCTTCCTTACCGACGTTATGAGTTTTTACATTTTTTGATCTTAGATTCAACTTTTGATGAATGAAGCTCTTCACTGCACTCCGTAATTGCATAAATAATACACCTATAAATTTTTCAGAAATTCTGTTCATTATTTTTCATAAAAAACTGGTAGAAAATTTTTCAACCCGTTTCCTGTAAAATCTATAACGAGCAATAACTTGAAAATTTACACATAGTGTATTTTTGTCATTACGAAGGGCAATAAAGAGCTCTTTTCCCGAAATTCGATAAAAATAAAAAAATGATAATTGCATATAATGCAGAGATGAATAGAATGAGCTCTACCTTACCGACGTTATTATTATTTGTAGTGTTTTCAATTTAGAATCAACTTTTAGAGTCAAAGGCTCTTTACTCTTGGCAGACGTATAAATAATATTTCTGCCGATTTTGAGGGGACTTCTAAACATTGTCATACTGAAAGAATACTATTATGAATAATAATAAAAAATATTGCTTATTTTAAGTACCTATATTATTCATCTTTAAATGTTTTTTTTCCTTTTATTTTAAGTTTTTATATTCTTACATTAACTTTTCAAATTAATATTTTTCGCAATTAGTAAATGTTTCAATCTATCTTAGTTCACAAAAACGAAAAATTATATACCCCCCACACATTTTAATACGTTCTTTAATAGGATCATACGAATGTAGAAAACAATGGACGACTAAATCCGATCATTATCCAATCATTTCATTTTTTTCATTATATAGTGCAAAATGACTGACAAAATAAATTAGAATATTTATTTCTAATATTTCTTTATTTTTTAATATTAACTTTGTTTAATTAGTATATACTTATTTAGTAAGTTTTGTTTATTAAATATTGTATTAATTAGGACTTATTTGATTGAACAAATTCGTATTAAAAACAAAATAAATACATTATACGATGCCTCTTATATACGGACGCTGCCCTTTTCATGTTGAATACTTGCAATAATTTCGAAATTATTTTAAGTATTCTTTCAAAAAATCTTTTCAAAGTCCTTTCAGAATTAATTCGTGTAATTATTTTTTTTGCTATTTTGTTTTAAAAAATTTTATTTTAAAAATCTTTTTCAAAAGAATTCAAAATTATTTCTTGTATTAATTCAGACGAGTTTCCCAGAAGATTTCATGAAATAATTCATGTAAGATTTTTGAATAGATACTGAATTATTTTTGTAAATGAATAATTTGTATCTTTCTGAAATTATTTCTGAATTATTGCATGAAAGAATACTTGCAATAATTTCGAAATTATTTTATGTATTCTTTCAAAAAATCTTTTCAAAGTCCTTTCAGAATTAATTCGTGTAATTATTTTTTTTGCTATTTTGTTTTAAAAAATTTTATTCTAAAAATCTTTTCAAAGTCCTTTCAGAATTAATTCGTGTAATTATTTTTTTTGCTATTTTGTTTTAAAAAATTTTATTCTAAAAATCTTTTTCAAAACAATTCAAAATTATTTCTTGTATTAATTCACACGAGTTTCCCAGAAGATTTCATCAAATAATTCATGTAAGATTTTTGAATAGATACTGAATTATTTTTGTGAATGATTAATTTGTATCTTTCTAAAATTATTTCTGAATTATTGCATGAAAGAATACTTGCAATAATTTCGAAATTATTTTATGTATTCTTTCAAAAAATCTTTTCAAAGTCCTTTCAGAATTAATTCGTGTAATTATTTTTTTGCTATTTTGTTTTAAAAAATTTTATTCTAAAAATCTTTTTCAAAAGAATTCAAAATTATTTCTTGTATTAATTCACACGAGTTTCCCAGAAGATTTCATGAAATAATTCATGTAAGATTTTTGAATAGATATTGAATTATTTTTGTGAATGATTAATTTGTATCTTTCTGAAATTATTTCTGAATTATTGCATGAAAGAATACTTGCAATAATTTCGAAATTATTTTATGTATTCTTTCAAAAAATCTTTTCAA